>JAXCHO010000073.1:17545000-17892500 GCA_036630365.1 Acanthiza pusilla
ACCTGTAACTTGCTGTGGTTTAGTGCTTCTTACAAAGTGCTAAAATGCTCTGTTCCCAGCACCTTTAACCAAAACAAGGCTCTCTGAACACAGATTCAAGGACATATTCATTGCCTTGGGGCCTGAAAATATGTAAACAACTGTAAGATGAAGGGGGGCAGGCCTGGGGTGGTGAGCATTGTCACCTGAGGGTATGATTGGAGAATTAAGGACCAATATGCTAATGAAACAGAACTTATAAAATGTGAAGAGCTCGTGACCCAGCGTCCATTTTGGGTGTAGTCCCTGGGGGGGACGTTCGTCTGCCTGGAGTGTACCTTGAAGGCCTCGAATAAATTTGTCCGCATTTTATACTCCTAATTTGTTTTGGCTTCTCTTTTAGGCATCAGTTTTGGCACCCCAGATGGGACTGGAACCCACAATCCCCAGCTTAGGAAGCTGGTGCCTTATCCATTAGGCATCACTATGGCATGGAATATCTCTTTGGCCAATTTGGATTTGATGTCCTGGCTTCTTGTTCACCTCCACACTGGCAGAATGTGGAAAAAAGAAAGGTCCTTGACTTAGACTAAGCACTACTTAGCAACAACCTAAACATCAGTGTGTTATTAACATTATTCTTACATTAAATGCAGAACACAGCACTGTACCAGCTACTAGGAAGAAAATTAAGTCTATCTCAGCCAAAACCAGGGTAGTATATTTTTTTTTCCAGTCTGTATTTTGATTAATCTATGAAATATTCTGAGAACTTATGATATGGATTTTTTCTGAATGAAAACAGAAGCTGGGCTTCGGGCATTCACCTAATGTATCCCAGG
Organism: Acanthiza pusilla; assembly: GCA_036630365.1. Lineage (NCBI taxonomy): Eukaryota > Metazoa > Chordata > Aves > Passeriformes > Acanthizidae > Acanthiza > Acanthiza pusilla. Next base: position 17,545,822 of record JAXCHO010000073.1, read on the forward strand.
TGCTAAGGTGTCTTTAGTTCATAGGACAACAATAGTGCTACTTCAGATTAAAATCTCCAAATGCACATAATGTTGCTTCTCCAGGCCCCAGCGTCAGCTTGTAACTTTTGACTTATTATTTGCTGATAATTATGCACCAAACACAAATTTGATTTATCTTCCGTTTAAAAAAATTTTTTTGGGATATCCTGAATGAAATAAATTGAATCATTTTTGTGATGAAAGATATAAGCATAACATATGAAAAGAGCAATTTATTCCATACATTTAACATATTATATGTGGGTGAGTACATTTACTAATAAAGTTTCAGTTGTTTGAGTTAGAAACATGTGACCTCAGGAAGATGGTCCATTCTGAGTACTATCACTCATCTGAGGATGATAAAGTATATTCATTTCATCATACAAGGTCACTTTAATTTCACCATAATGGCAATATTTTTTCATTTATATGGTTATTGGTGACATGATTAATTCTTCCTAATTTACTTGCTTTTTTGAATGTAATCTATTTAATGAGCGGAATATTTTTGATGTTTATTCCGTCTTTATTTTAATTGGTAAAAAAGTGAAAAAACAAGTAAAATTTCCAAACGTAGAGGCACCTGGAAATGGTTTTGTTACATTGTGTGCTTTAATCTGTGGGGGTTGCCCTCTAGAAAACTATTTGGAACAGCCATCTTGGGGTAAAAAAATGATGAAAAGTCACATGAGTGATTGTGGGATGACAGAAAAACTTAGAACTGGTTTAACTCAGCTGCGAGTAAAGCCATTGATCATGGTGTAAAAAGAAGCAGAGCCAACACTAACTCTTCTAAAAGTCCTACCCTAGTGCCTAAATGTATCATTAATCTTTCAATTCTTGAGACAAGGAACATGCAATACTGATAATCAAAGATGTTCTACCACACCTCAGTCAGAAGACCAGACTCACAGATACTCTTAAATTTGAAGGATCTCTTTGCCTAGAGAAAGTGTCTGGCAAATTAGACAGAAAAAAAAATGCAAGACTTTTAGCTCTCCTTTCAATAAACAGAACGTGTAATTTCAGCAGCATAATTATAGAGAAGCTAAGCAGGTGTCATGGTACCAGGACAGGTCATCTGAAATATCTTTAAATACTAACCAAAGCAAAGCAGAGAGAAGATCAAGGCTTAGCTTCCAAGTTACAATTATAAACACAAAATGAGTTCTTCTTAATTTGGGAGATACCAGGTTTGCATACAGCATTAGCCATTTTCCAGTACATTTCCATTAGTAATGTCTTTGCTGATTAGTTTTTTTCTAAATTAGCATGTTTATCCATTAGCATATCAATATTGCTGCCAACCATCCTCTTAATTTTTAGTTTTCTTGTTGCAACAAAAAAATTGCCAATAAAAGCAAGCTTTACTTGAAGCCTTAATTAAGTCTAGTACAATTCTTTTTTCTTTCTCTTTTAAGCTTGTTTAATAATACTGTGTAATATTTACTCAGATTATAGATTTGCTTTGCTCAATAACACCACTTGCCTGATTAATCAAAAACTTTGTATTTTGGTTCGGCAGCAACACAAACTATGGTACTCTGCATAGTTTGGAGACATTCTAATGAAAGTCAACAACATAACAATCAAAATAGTTTTTTACATAATTTCTGAAGCTCCTCTTAAGGTAGAGACTCTAACACATAAACATCTGATCTTTTTTAGAGAGTCATACAGTACTGATCCCACAACAAAACGCTGATGTTTCTGATCAATGTCTTGCATGTATGAGAAGGGACAACCCCAATTCTTCCAAAAGTTTCTTTTTGTTCGCATTCCTCTCTTTTTGTACCATTCATAATTTTTCCATTGCTTTGTTATGTTCATATATATTAACTTGAAGTCTGTCATAGCAGAATAGCTAAGACTTTGTTTAACAGAAGTATACTGAGAGCTGGCTTGCACATACAGCAATGCCAGCTTCTACTGTCGACACTGTTATTCAGGACAGATACTCTTGTCTGACATAATTAAATCTTGACGGTAATTATTTCTGCTGATTCCTGGTAGACTGCTGTTAAAGATATGCTTATCCACTTTCAAACACACTATCTTATTAAACTAAATACATGCCAGTAATTACAAAGCTGCACTTTTTAAATTTGGGGGTTTCTAAAAGTCTTTTTAAAATAAGAAGATAAAGCTTTCCCTAAAAGGATCCCCTGTGTTTAAAGCTCAGACAGTGCCTGATATTCCAACACCTGATATGAGACAGAGAGAAAGAGAGAGAGGGCATGTTTGCATGTACACAGTACAGGTTATTGAGAAATCTTTGTTTTATAACTCAGCAGGTCAATTTGTATTAAAATTATATGGAAATGCTAATTCTCACTGTTTGTTGTCACCTTCTTCAAATAAGAAGCTCCCTTGAGCCACCATGTTAATATATTTAATATAAAACTGGTATTTCCTATTTATTTCACTGTTTGACAGTGGGAGAGATGGAGATTTTGGATAATGGTCATGCTGAATAATTAATATTCCTTTTTACCTCATAAGGCTATAAAAACATGACAAAAGATAAGTAAAGAATAAAGTTTAAAATAAAGTTGGGTGAGAAAAGTAAGATCAGAGCTGTCTCAAATGTCTGAATATTATTATTATTAAACATTACCTTTAAACTTCTCCAGTATTCATATCTAAGAACATAAAATATTTTCACAATACAAGTACATTTAGCATAAGCAAATGTTTAAACAAAAGAACGAGGAATTTTAATGAAGCACCCTCAGGAAAATGTTTAAACTTTGCCCTTAAGTTTACTTTGTTCACTAATAGGCTTCTATTTCTAGTACTGAGTAGGAAGGATAGGTTCAATGTGTTAATAAGAAAAAAGTAATACTATTTAATTAATTCTGGCTGAACACACATGGTTTAATATACTTGGCAATATCATTCTATCACATGATATGATAATTTAATGGAACTTTTTTATTTAAATTGCTGGCAAGTTTATGAAATTATAAAGCAAATAGGCCATGCACTTGGGTGTAATTGACTGTATAAATGTGTTTTATACTATACTGTTGGCAAATTAGCCAATCCCTGTCACAGAATCAATTATTATCTAGCTGTATTCTGCAAACACAATAGCAGAAATACAGCATTTGTAGGAAAAAAAACCCACTACAATTGTTAATCTTACATTGTGCATCTTAAAAGTCAGGCAATAAACATTCATACACTGTATAATCATCTTACAATAATGCTGCTGCCAAATGAGTGCACATTTAAAAATTCCTTGTTGTTGAAGAAATTCCTTAACTGGAGGTGCTATTTTTGTTTTTATTTGTCTTTTACTCTTCAGATCAGTGAAGTGAGTAATACATATGTCAGTGATTCAAAAGATATAAGGCTTGACTGCATGACTGAAATTTGCAAAGCTACTTAAAGGGGCTTGGACACTCAGTTTCTCTCGGCACTGTATCCACTCTAACCCCCACCTAATGACAGTTTTGATAATTTGAGTGCTGTAGCAAAAATTACAAGATATAGTCTTCATGTTTTTAATGCATGCTGTTCTTAGAGATCAGCGGGGGATTCTGAATGAACTGGGCATTTAAAATATTACCTTCTGGTTCCAATAATAATGTGAAGTTGCTTGTCTTACATGTCTCCCTCCAAGTAGGCCATATCTAAATTATAAGCAGTGTTTAACATAACAACTTCTTGATGTTGCAAACATAGGAACAAAATATTATACAGAATGCTATACAACCAAAAAACTGCTGTTCTTGTAGACTGTATGAAAAAGCATAGTAGTTCTGAGCAAGCAAGAATCAAGAAGTCTGGAGTACCATATCACCAGCGTTCCTCCCTGTTTCTACAGCTCTATGGTACAAGGACTGGGATCAGCACTTTATGGGCTCTGTGAACTGAGTAGCTCCTGAGCAGCTACAAACAGTTTCTCAAAGCAGATGCAAAAGTGCTTCTGTTCACTGGAAAGAAACAGTGCAAACTTGTAGGCAGATAGTATAGTTCTACTTATGAATGCTATCCTGTGTCCATATGTGGGGTTTTATACTATGATCTGCACTGCAGCTACAAAGGGAAGGATGTTCACTGCCATCCAGATGCACAGAACTGCATCTTATGTGAGCATCCTTCAGCTAGCTCACGTACCAAAACAGTTTGGGTATTACAGCAGACAGTACAGACCCACCAGAAGACTGACAGGTTCTTGGAAGCTGAAGCTCACACTGCTATGACTTCGAGACTACAGAGTCACAGGCTGTAGGATATAAAGCTTTCTCAGGGAAGCCTGTGCATACCTGTGAACAGATGCATGGTAGATATCCCCAGCACCCTTAATGACATGCAGAAAGCAAGTTGCTTAGAGCTTTGAAAGGCTCTGCAATTCTTTTATGTATCTTTACAGCACTTATGTGGGAAAATACCACCATCCAGCAGAGAGTCATCAGAAAGATACTGTTGTTCTAGGGCTCCAAAGTCAGCACTCTCAGTCTCAGCTCCATTATTTACCTCGACATTATTCTTTCCATGGAACCAAATTACTGATACCAATTTGAAAACAAATCTGCCAAAAGGGAAGGTATCAACCATGTGCTTCTGTCTTAGAATAAGCCCCACTGAGGACACTCATGAATATACCGTACATATTTCTTACAAAAATGAACCATGATCCAGCTAGTAGTCCTCTTAGTACTGTTTCCCATAGTTTGTAAGTAAAATACTCATTTCTGCCCACTCCTGCATTCCTCGTATTAAAGGTTTAGGTCAAGAACTTTCCTGACTTCAAGGTCTTTTGTCTGTGATATTCCCATTCAAACTGTGCTGGCTTCTAAGTTTCAGGCTCTGATCTGAACTCAGAACTTAAGTTAGGACAAAGTATTTTTTTCTCGATCCTCCTGTCCCACAAATGTTAAAGTCACTAGTCTGAAGAAATTCTGTCCTGAGCTTCTCAAGAAACACTTATGAAACGTGTCTGGTTTGTTTTACTGAAAAAAAAAAGCTCTAACAAAAAAAGATGAGAAAAATGAAGTAGAAAGGTGAAAAAAATCAGAAGGTCATTATCAGACTGTCAAATTTGTTCTGAGTCTTGTTCCACTTAATCTGTTTAATTCCCTGTTTCCTCCTGGTACAATTTTGCCATCTCTATTTTATACAGCTTTAGTGATCTCACTTGCTGGTAAAGTAATTTTGAACTCTTATGCCTGAAAATATAACTTTAATTGCATGTAAAGGAAGAAATATATCAAGTTTGAGGACCAGAAGCTATTAGTCATATTAAATGTACAGATGAAATTTTAGAAAGAGTTGTGCCAGTCATAATTACTAAAATATAAATCTTTGGCTGTGTGATTCATTCTATACTCGGAATCTCAGGGATAATGGCATCACTCTGAACTATAATTTTTAAATTACAATATGGTTGGGACATCTTACAGAATAACTTGAAACAGGGTTATAAAGATAGACTGAGTATATTGTCAGGAAATAAAAACAAGTGAGATTAGGGCACAATAAATGCCTGCAAACAAAAGACCTATTGTTCAGATTTTTTTGTGGGACACAGAAATTAGGTTCATTTTAACAAATAAATGAATTTTTAAAATCCTATTATTATGCAATTTTGCACCACATGTTGAACTGGTTTTAAAGAACAAACAAATCTCTCCCCCTCAAAAATCCAAAAAACAAACAATCCACATAATTATCACTGTTACATTGGATAAAAAACAGTGACAAAATTAACCTAAGGACTCAATAGCAATTACTGAGCTGGGACAATAAGTTTTTCAAATACAAGAAATTAAATGGGAATAATAAGATAACAGGGAAGATCAACAACCTATTTAGAACATGTGGTCGGAATGACGTAATAATGCTGCCTTGTTAGCCAGTACCTGGGGCTCTGTCCCTGGGAGAGAAATTGACATCAGGTGTATCCGTCAGAGCAGCCTGGCTTATTTGAAACACGGAGCTGGACTCAATGATAACTTGTGAGCTCCTTCAATTTCAGGATATTCCCTGACTATGATTTCTAAAAAAACTGTTATAAAATCCTGTTTCTCCAACTACAACAGGGTAAAATATTTTAAAAACCAAACACAATAGAGCATATCCTTGTTAACCACATATAAGTGTTCCTCCGCAGCAACTTCTCTGTTCAAGTAGCTCTTTGTGCTCGACCCCAAGGCCATTCAGATAATTCAGAGATGGAAAGACTCAGAGACATACAGCGACTTTCTGTAATACTTTCTTGAATAGACTGTACAGTCTAATTGGAAAGCTGAGATGCAGTAATTGATTCATTATTTCTATTATTTATTAGCTGCATTAACCCAGACATAGTTCTAAGCAAGGACTGTGGTCATGATCATTTACTTAGAATTGTCCGGCTCGCGTGCAGAAAAATATTATTTTCTTGAAAAGGACAAAACATTATGATAATCCAGAAGGAAGATTGCAACATTTGTTCAAGCAGAGAATTGAGATCTTATCATTCATAAAATACTTTTATAACTCTTGGTTTCATGTACACAGTGGTACTCTCCATCTATGGCATGGTGAGGGATCTGGGCTTGATTGGACTGAAGAATACGAGGCTCAGGGAAGACCTTACTGGTCTCTGCAACCGCCTGAAAGAAGGGTGTAGTGAACAGGAGGTTGGTCTCTTTTTCCAAGTAAGAAGATGAAAAGGCCTCAATTTGCACCAGGGGAAATTTAGATTTGATATTAAGAAAAATTTCTTCATTGAAATGGTTGTCCAGCATTTGAACAGGCTTTCCAGGGAAGTGGTGGAGTCACAATCCCTAGTGGTGTTTAAAAGACACATAAAGGTAGCACTTAGGGACATGGTTTAGTGATGGACTCAGCAGTGTTATCTTTATGGTTAGACTTGACGATCTTACAGGTCTTTTCCAACCTAAAGGCTTTATGATTCTGCAATTTTCAGCAAGAAGATTGTGAAAATTTAAAAAGATAAGGGAATGTAGGTAATTTTGGATTGCATTTTCTGAATACGGTGCATATTTCAAAGATTTCTACCAGAAATAAGTGTTTCCCTTACATATTGAGATATAAAAAGTTGTCTTTCTTTGAAAGCTAGAAAACAAAAAGAACATAACACAATGTGGACATGCTATATATGCAAAGGTTCAAGTTCAAATAGTTCAAGATGTGTTTCTGTTTCAATGATAAAGCAAACATCTATGAAATTCCACTTTATTTTTTCTTGTCTTTGAATGAGTGGGAAAGTTATGAATAAAATGTTGTTCAAGGAGGTGTACAAATAAATTGGTATAATTAGGTGTCATAATTAAGGTGCCCATTGCTGTTCCAGACACATTTACATAATTGTCAGTGCTAAAATGAAAATAATTATTTGTCAGAATTGCTTCTGTTAAGACTGATAGTTCCTTAGTTTGTATAGTTTTCACTAAGTATTTGTTTAGAAAATACTCTAAACTCTGAGCATAAAATGACTACATACCAAAATCTTCATAAGTGAACAAGTGAACAAAATTTACCACCTTGGAATTCAGACAAAATGTCTTGCCTGGTGTCTTGTTACACGTCTTTTGCCTAGAGGCCAAACTCTGTATGCTTTCAAATTTCTGTCTGAGATTTGCACACGCTCTGCAAGTAACTGCTTTGCAAAATGGAAAGAGGAAAAAAAAAATATTGCTTTGTGAGAAATTACTAGCAAAGAAAAAGCCCTTTAGACTGGTTTTTTGGTGGGGTTTCTTTTTCTCAGTTTGTTTTTATGAGTTGTATTACTTGTTAGAGTACACTTACACAAGTACCAGGAACCAGAGAATTGAGTCTTGTGCCAGCTCATGTAATGCAGATTTTAGATTACTGCCTTGGAGAAACAACTCAGATTTAGGCTTAACCAGTCTACGACACTGAGTATTGCAAGTCCTTAGTGTTTTTTATTGAATATCAGGCTAACCAGATGTGTTAAGTGCAAATGTTTTTATCCAAAGAAGAAATATCTTAGCAAAATTCTATTTCTTAGAGGTAAACACTTTTGTATTAGTATAAAGGTGTATTTGAGCATAGCTGCATTAATTTAAGATACTGTCACGTGTGTAGAAATAATTTTTGCCAAAATCTTTAGAAAGATTTTTAAAAAGGTTCTATAAAAAGAACCTTTAGAAACAATGACAAATATTATTCTTACACTTCCTATGATTTTTATTGCCTTAAATGTTTTTCCTTTTTTCCTATTCTGACCCTTCAAAATTTCTCTTTTTCTCAAATTAGAAGTTAAAATTCTCTGAGACAGTTTTGTTCTATTAAGCAGAGATCCAAAGGCACAAACAAATAAAAATTAAATAATATCCCAATTGCAGATATTGTTTTATCAGGGGAAATGGGATGGGTAAGGTATAGAGTGCTCTGTTCCCTTCACTATTAATATTATCTTCATTTGGTAGATCATTTCCATCAATATCAGAGTTAGAGTCATACTCTGTACACAATTAAATATTTATTTTTAAGTAGTTATCTGGCAAACAATGTAAGGAATTAATTAGATTGGGAGATTTTAACTTACTTTATATACACATTATTTATACATGTGTATACATTCACGTGTTTATTATTTCTATATGTATACATTTGAAGAGATGGAGGTATGTTTCTTTTCTTGAACAGTTTGCTCCTAAAAATACTATTCTGCTTCTTCTTCTGTAACACAAGAACAGGTTTAAAATGGACAGTGTTAAAAGAGAAGTTCAGCATGTTTCTATTTCTTGCATGATAGTGAGAAAGAAGGTCTTACAGAAGAAATATGTATCCATTTTTTTTGTTTCTGTGAGAATATCAATACATATTCATCATTGAGAGTAGTGAATAAATAATAAAAACTTTTTGATTAAATTTGGCAAACTTCGCACAGAACAGTGATGTAAATGCAAACTATCCATCTGACCAGGAAAAAAATCTAAATATATACATCTAAGTAAATACACCATTATAAGACCAAATAGTTTTGTGATTTGATTTTTCAATTATACAATATAATTTTAAGACTTGCTTGTAATATTTACATTCTTTACAATATTTTTTTAGCTCATCTGCTTATAACAATATCAGCATGCATATGAAAAGCCATTAAAGCTAATCTTGATTGACTAATAATAAGGCTGACATCAAGGTCTTGGGTATCCAGCTTCCACCTACAGCCCCTCTAACTTTAATAACATTAAGCTTTCTGTGCACTAATCAGAATTTTAAATGTACAAACTAAACCAACTTGAAATTTTCCCAAGTAGTAAGGGTCTTTTTTTAAAAGGAGATGGTGTAGAGAAAAATAATCTCCAGATACTCACAAAAACCATGCTTGCTAGGTCTTTCAGTCTGATTTTACACAAACTGTTCTGCCAGCCTTTCCAAATTACTTCTGCTATAGATTTAGGCCTAGCTGGACCACAATTTTTGCTGTGGACTTATTATACCATGCCTACAATTTTACAGGCACAGCACTAAAATAAAACTTGTCTTTCATGCTCAAAGTAGACTTTCATGAGCAATTGGAAACAATATTTTCCCATGAGGAAAGGGAAAAATGAGAAAGAATTATTGTAAGACAAATAGAGTTTTACCTATGTGGTAGGTCCTGAAGGTAAGGAACATTCATGTGGATTTAATTCAATGCTGGACAAGGGGAAACCTAGACAGAGTACTGCCACTTTGTCAAAGGAAACAATTTTAAAATGAGAAAAAATTAATCTCTAAGGAAAAATCACAACAAAAATCCATCAAAAAACTAGGATTATATTTTGCTGATCACCAAGATGCTGTCTGAAAGCACCTGGATGTCATCTAGTACAATATCCCACTCAGAGGAGGATTGTTGCCAGCACGTGATCAGGTCAGCCATGTCTTTACCCCGTCTCAAAAACTTCCAAGGAGGAAGATCCCATGGTCTTTGGGAAAATGTTACACATTCATACCCATCCCTGAGAGATTTTCTTAACGTCCAGATGGAACTTTCCAAACTGCAACATAGGATTCTTTCTCCTTGCTATATCATTTGTCAGTACCAAGAACAGCTCCATGTTCATCATTTTATTGAAGTAGCCGCAGACTTCAGCTGGATCTCCCTTTTGCAACCACTTCACCACAATAAATAAAACAAATCCCTCGGCCTTTCCCAAAACGTCAAGTACATGAGAACCCGAGCCATACTGAGAAGTTTCTGCTGACTCCTCTCCAATTTCTCAACATCCTTCCTGAATCATGGAGTTACGATTAGAGAGAACCTTTAGATGCAGCAACTTTAACTGTTTGAAACATAAATCTATTGCGGGTACCTTGGCAATGTGAAAGGCACTTCCAGTGAGTAATAAAAAATAAGACAGCCTTGCTGCCTTATCCTTTCATTTCTCCACGACTTTCAACTTTATCTGTTTTGTTTATCTGTTCCATAGAAAAGAGGCTACTTTGAAGAGTCACCGGGACAAAGAGGGCAAAGTTTTCTGAGGTAGCCATTGAAGGAGCTAGTATCATCAGAGGCCTTTGGGGCACAGCAGAAGACATGATTGGGTCTTTCTCCATTGCTCCTATGGCTATCAGTGTGGCCAGAAAAATAGAGCTTCCACCAGAGAGTGGGTAAAAAAATCACACTTGCAACAGCCATTACTATCATCAAGTAGAAAAAAGAAGAGATTTGCTAATACCTTACATAATTTTAAGATTGGCAATAGAAGTGAACTTGATAAATGCATTTGATTATCATCTTGTCTGATAACGCGGTTTGATGAGTGACATTATTTGCCAACATGCCAAGCTCTGACCCCTTTAGCCAGTGACAAACCTGCCCTCATGTCCTTGTGGCAGATTAGCCCTCCTCTTAGGGCTTTCCATTCCCTGGGCAAGACCTGGCCTTTACAGCATCCTCATTCACAGGAAAGCCTCAGAATTTTTGAACAGGATTAAAAACAGCTCTGAAAAGCCTTCCAGATGAGACAGCAGTACCAGCAAGGATCTGCACTCTATTTCCCACAGGAAGGTTGTAAGGGTTTTGCAGTGGAAAGTGAAAAGCCATGTCAGCATGAGGATGGTAACATCAGTTTTGCTCCAAAGTCTCTCTGTTTTGATATATGAAATCACTCTTTCTTAAACTGGGAAACACTGAAAAATGAAAGACACAGTACAGACCACCACAAAAATGTAGTTCTCAATTCCTTATCCTTGTTTACGAGGGAAAATATCATGCTTTCAATTCTTTCTAAATATGTAATGGTAAAACTGTAAGTTCCCTGGGGCAGAAACACTCTTTCTGATGCTTTTGTATGGTACCTTGCAAAATGGAACCTCACTCCCATGTGGTCTGCAGGAGTTCTGTAACCAAATGAATAAGTAATGGTTACAGGAAATACAGCACAGACTACTCTGCATCACCTACTGCCCAGAACATCAAAACTGCTAAAAACATAAACAGAATCAACTTGCACGGTGCCTTACATGGAAGCAAGCAGTACATTTTCCTGAAGAGTACTGTAAACTCTAAAGCATTGAAAATGGCATGTGTTGTTTAGTGTATTAAAAAGTAAGGCATAGATTTTTTGTAGCCCATCATTAAAAAGGGGAATATTAAAGAAAAAGTAATTCCTATGCATGTGTAATTGTTACAGGTACCAATTGAAATCTAAAGCTTTTAAATGTACTTCTATAAAAATTAAATTTGAATGAGTAAGTTATCTGTTTGTAGGCATTTAGGAATGTTCTCTAAATTATATCAATATTTCTTTAATTATGTCTAAGAAAGAGGCTACTACAAAAAAGTAGTCTGCAATAACAAGTAGTCCATCTTGGTCAATTATTCCTATGTGAGTAATAAATCCTCCCTATTTTCCAACTCAGCCAACAGATACGCTCGACTAACTCAGGAGAATTGATAACCTCTTTGTAAAAAATCTATTATGCACCAGATCAGCATGTCCATAATCTCAGGGTTCTGCATCAACTCCTTTTCCTCCTCTGAAATGACCTGACTAGTGAAGGAATCAGGAATTTTATGAGATTGGTAAACAATTTACAGTAATATTTGTTTGGCCTTTTTTCCCCTGCAAATTACTGACTAATATCTAACTTCAGGAAACTGCAGGAGAACTCTCCCCCATGAAAAGACCAGTGTGATGATTTTTAAATTGCCATCAATCTCTTTTATGGAAGCACTAAACACCAGTCACTCAAACCTAGACTGTCTAGAACAGAAAGTCACCATCAGCACAACCCATGTAATAAGCAACATGTTGTTGGAAGCACTCAATAGTGTAATAAATTATGTGCAACTCATCCACTGCCACCCCAAGCCCTCCCTGAGTGAAGCTTTTACTTCAGTTCTCTCTTTTGCCAACCCCAGCTTTTTTTATATTGAGATGAGGTTGCTCCCCTGACCAAGCATTGAGAGTTATGAGAAAGGGTAAGTGATTTTCAAAAATAAGCAAGCCAAGACACCAAAAAGGAATAGCAAAAGACATACAATTAATAGAGTCTACTATTAGCAATATCCTTTAACTAGGAAAGCATGAAGTCCAATGCCATCCTGAAAGGTCAACCTCTGATGACAGGAACTTATTGGCATTTTCAGCTGCGTAGGCTTTATCACATCTACTCTACTTAGTAAGTGTGACGGACACTTCATGTCAGGGACTTCGATGTCATTCAGGCTGATGGCGTTTAGAGATGATATATCTTTCTTGCTCTAGTTAGGAACAAAATGTACAAAGAAATTGTGTGGTCACACTGTTCAAAGTTAAATGCAGACCAGAGGAAAAAAGTTAATGTGCCTGACTGCAGTATTTGCTCTTAGCATGCAGTTGCAAGCTTTGAAAGTCCCGTTTAAGTATCTCTTTTTTAAGATAAATACCTATTAAGTAATGTATATGCACAAGCTGAAGTGTTAAATGGTTTGTTGAAACCTATTAGAGTACACAAGATGATAAACATAAATTAAAGCTAATATACTGCACCAGTGATTTTTAAACATAAAAATTACTGACACTGTAAAAACACACTTGAGTCATCGTAGCAGCATAATAGCACTAATCCATGTTTATCCAACCGTGCACTTTTCAAAAACAACACAAACCTCTAATAAATGCTTTGGCTTCACCTTGACAACTTATATGGGTTATTGCCTCGTTCATGCCTGGATAACCATGTGTTATGACTTAAATGTTCTTTAATATCAATTTATGCCTTGAAGAAAAAGGATTGAATAACATAGTGTACATATGGTTCAATTTATTACAGCAAAACAATCATTTTAGTTTGAAGATATTTTCTCATGGTGCATATCATAGAAATCTTATTCAATAGAGCTCTCAATAAACCAGATTTTTTATGTCACAATAAATGAAACTAAGGCAGCTAATTGTTGCTAAGATTCTAAATAGATGAGTCTATTTGGCTTTCTTGTCAATCAAGAAATAAATTCCTTAACACTTGTATTTCTGGATTCTAATGTCTCTAATTGGATTTTACACTATCTGATTAACGACATAGTTTATAGACTACTGTAAAAAAAAGTGATACTTAAAAAGTGGAAGAGGAAATTGTGGGCTGTCAGCATTTATGGAAAAGGCCAAGACAACATTGAGTAATTTAGCATTTCTGCAAAATGGTAACGAAAAGCATAAAACCTGGTCAATGATGCCTCATTTGTGGTACTCTTGTTGTGTGTCTGTGATACAAAAGAAGACCCTGAAGTACTATTCTGAAGAATATTAAAATATGTAATAGTCTGTACTGAAAATGGATTGCAGTTTCAGGAAATTACAAAATAAAAAAGAAATCCAAATTTTAATTTAGGACCAAAAGCAAAGTAATGGCTTAAAATTCAGCCACAGGCTGGTGATGAATAAAACTCTTACAGAAACAAATACAAACACAAGGTAGAAACGAATGACACAAAGCAGTCTTGTTACTTCTGCAGCGCCCAATTTTAGTGACAGTCTCATTTTCATGAAATCATATTTTCGAAAGATGTTCTGGCAATCCTTCAGACAGAAAGATCTTCTCATATGTGAAGAGAAGGCAATCCTAAAAGAGTTATGGCTGCAGATATGCAAGTCTGTCTTTTTTCATGTAATCACTATTGGAAGGTGAAGAAGACTGCCTGGAAGCTAATTTAAAACTATGACAACAGTAGAATCGGCAATGGCTGTGGCCTCTACAGCTCTTCTTACAATGAAGATTTTCATAATATTCAGGTCTTAGAATCATAGAACCATAAAATTGTTTAGTTTGGAAAAAACATTGAAGATTATCAAGTCCAACCTCTGCCCGAGACAAACTAACGCAACGTGAAATATTCACCTTTAGATCAAAAGCTCTTGCATGTTATCTATGCAGATGTGGCTTTAGAAATTTTGGAAGAAAATGTTACTTCAGCTGTTTGAAGGACTCTAAACTCTTCATCTTTCCCACTGCAGAAAGAATCCCAGTGCCCAAGGCCGAACTGGTCACTTATCAATAAGGGTAAGATAATAAAACTGAAATTTAAAGATGAAGCTCATTCTGTAAAGGAGTATGTTTGATTTCCAAAAGTTACGAACCTTGAAAAATCATATACAAAAATAAAATACTGTACTATGCAGCTCTCAGTAATAAAGAGATTCACCTAGTGCAGTACAGTTATTTTACTACTAGAATTATTATTGTTATCAATTTGTTTTTTCATTCCTCTATGACATTGGACTTGTCAGGCCACCTCTGGTCCATTTGGGCTAAGTCCCTGCCTGCTGCCCATGTCCTACAAAGACAGCCTTTTATGCTCTGTAGCCAAGGGTGGGGAAGACTTTTTTCCCCAGGACGAGTCAGCAAAAATATCTAAAGAATGTAAAATAAAGTTAAATTAAAAAGTGAAAAGTAAAATAAATAAAAATAAAAATTTAAAATAAGAAGTAAAATTTTAAAAAAAATTACAAATAAATTAGAAAGGAAAGCAAAGTCAAGCAAAGTAAAAAATAAAAATAATGTGAAACAAACAAACAAAAAAACTACCCCAAAGCCAACATACCATACCATATATAGGACTCCAAAGGAAACAAAAAACCCCCCAGAACATAAAACCAAAGTAAAACCAAAAGAAACCAAAAAAACCCAAAGTAAACAAACACAACAACAAAAACCCCCAAAACTACAAATCTGTAATCCTAACACAAGACTGTAACATAAAATGAAATAATACAAAAACCAAAGCACAACAAAAAAAGAGAAACCCAAAGTAAACAAAAATTTAAAACCTTCACCAAACACAATGTGCAACCCCTATGTAAAACAATGTATAAAATCTAAAAAAAGGAAAGCAAAATAAAAGAAAACTTAAAAAGAAACCAATGTAAGCCAAAGGAAATAAAAATTTAGGAAAATCCCAGAAGTAAATCCCCAACACAAAACTAAATGTTAAACCCCAACATAAAACTCAATGTAAAACATAAAAAACCCAATAAATAAAACTCCAACAGAGAGGGGAAATAAAATATAAAATCAAAGTAAAACAAACAAACCCCAAAGTAAACCAAAGTAATCCAAAGCAACTCAAATTAAACAGAAAAACCCCAAACTAAATGTGAAACTCAATGTAAAACAAAAATGAAACCAAGCTAAAAGCAAAACAAAAAATAAAAACACCCAAACAGTAAACCAAAACAAACCAAAGGAACGAAGTCAACAACCCCCCCAAAAATAAAATCCCAACATGAAGCCACAATGTAAAATCTCAACATTATAAAAGAATAAAATCCCCAAAAGAAGCCATAATTAAAAATAACCCAAAGTAAAAAAAAAAACCAAACAAAAACCAAAATCCAAAAAGTAAACCCCTTATGGAAATCAAAACAAAAACAAAACAAATAAAGAAACAAAAAACCCACCACAAGTAAAACAAACAAACAAACAAAAAAAAATAAAAAGAGCAAACTAAAACAAGTAAGGCAAACAAAAATAAATTTTAAAAAAAAGCAAAAATTACGTCCCTAACAAAGAACACCAAAGCAGAATATCAACGTTGAACTTCCAAATTTATCCCCAATGTTGAGCAAAAATAAAAAAGGTAAAACAGATCATAAAAATACCAAAATAAAAACAAGAAAAAGAAGGTAAACAAAAGTAAATTAAAAAATGGGGAAAACCAGTAAAGCCCCAATATACAACAACATAAATAAAAAAGAAACCCAAACTGAAAGTAAAATAAAAATTAAAAACCCAAACAGTAAATACAAACAAACTAAACAAAAAGTAATATCCCAACATAAAACTCCATTAAACCCCATCAGAAAATGAAATGCAAACAAAGTGTCCCACAAAAGACCAACATAAATTTAAAAAAGAAAACAAAGAAAATAGCCAAAAAAAATAAAACTCCAATGTAAACCAGAAAATTAATCAAACAGAAATGAATCAACATAACCAAAATAAAAGAACTGACCTAAAAGTCAAAGTAAAGTCCCAAAGCAAACTCCTAAGGGAAAAAAAATCAATGTAAAACTAAAAAATTAAAACCAGAAAGTAAACAAATAAAAACAGTCCATGAAATTTACCCAAAGCAAACATAATAAAAATTTACAAAAACCCCAGAAAAAGTAGAACCCCAATGTAAAACAGCATAAACCCTACAACCAAGTAGAACAAAAAAGAAAAACATGCCAAAATAAACAAAAATAAACTACAAAAAAGTGTAAAAGCAATGTAAAACATAAAACAAAATAAAATTCCCAGAAGTAAAACAATAGATGTGAAACAAAGAAAACCCAACAAAGTAAACCAAAATAAACAACAAAATCACAAGCAAAATTATAAGCCCAACTTAAAAACACAAAGACCCCAATATAAGATCTCAGCATACACCCCAATATAAAAGCCCAGTGTAAAACCCAGCACAAAAGAGAGTAAAAAACTAAATAGAAGTAAAACAAAAAGACAAAATACTCCCACCAAGTATTCCAAATTAAGCAACAAAACAAATAAAATGCAAAACCCCCATCTAAAACCCAGTATAGAATCCCAACATAAAATGTAAAACAAAAAAAAAAAACCCAACAAACTAAACCAAACAAATGAATAAGTATAAACCAAATGTAAAATGCCAACCTAAGCCCCAAATATAGAACTCCAATGAAAAACAAAACCATAAAAACCTCTAAAATAATGTAAAACAAAAAAAAGACAGGTAAACCCAAGTGAACCAGAGAAAAAAGTAAACAAAGAAGTCCAAACAAGAAGTAAGGCCCTAGTGTTAAAACCCAATGTTAAAAGTAAAAAAAAAGTAAAACAAGAAATAAAAAAAATCAACCCTAATTAAGCAAAAGTAAAACAAAAAAGTAAAGCAAAACAGTAAAAAATTAGTAAAAAAAATAAAGAAGTAAAAGAAGTAAGAAGTAAAGTAAAAAAAGGTTAGAGAAGTAAAATATAAAAAAAAATAATTTGAAGTAAACAAAATAGTAAAAATAAAATAAAACACATTTTAAAAATAAAGTAGATTCTCAGAATGGGTAAGGTTGGAAGGGTGCACAGTGGGCCATCTGGTCCATCCTCCCTGCTCAAGAAGAGTCATTCAACTGCACATGGCACAGAATGATGTCCATGAGGTTCCTGAATATCTCCAGTGAGGGAAACTCCACAATCTCTCTGGGCAACCTGTTCCAGAGCCGGGTCACTTGCACAGTAAAGAAATTCTTCCTCATGTTCAGGTGGAACTTCCTGTGCATCAGTTTCTGTCCATTGCCTCTTGTCCTATTGTTTGGCATGACCAAGAAGAGCCTGTCTCCATCTGTTTTACAACCACCTTTCAAATACTTATAAACATTGACAACATCCCCTCTCAGCCTTCTCCTGGCTAAACAGGCCCAGCTCAGACTTTCCCAAGAGAGGTGCCCCAGTCCCCTAAACATCACAGCCCTCAGTTGGACTTACTCCAGGAGCTCCATGTCTCTCTTGTACTGAGTAGCCCAGAACTGGAAGCAGGGCTCCAGATGTAGCCTCACTAGGAGACCATATATAGTTAAGTAGAGAGGCAGGATCACGTCCCTTGACCTGCTGGCAATGCTGTCTTCCTAAGGTACCCGAGGATTCCCTTTGGCCTCTTGGCCCCACAGGGGCACTGCTGGCTCACGGACAGCTTGTTGTCCATCAGGACCCTCAGGTCCCTCTCAGAAGGTTGGCCCCCAGCCTGTACTGGTACTTGGGGTTATTCTTCCCCAGGTGAAGGACCTTCATTTGCTGGTTTTGAATTTCAGAAGGTTCTTCTCTGCCCATCTCTTTAACCTGTTGAGGTCCCTCCAAAAGGCCACACAACTCTCTGAGGTATCAGCCACTCCTCCCACTTTTGTACCACCAGTGAACTCGCTGAGGAGACTTCATCCAAGCCACTGATGAACAACTTAATACTGGGCCCAGTATAGAACTTTGGGGGACAGCAGTAATGACAGGCCTGTAATTTGACTCTGTGTCACTCATTACAACCCTCTGGGATCTGCCATTCAGCCAGTTCTCAATTCACCTCACTGTTGACTCATCCTGTCCACACTTCCTGGGTTTGCCTAAGATGATGTTGCAGAGACAGTGTTGAAAACCTTGCTGAAGTCAAGCCATCCACTGCTCTCCCCTCATCCCCCCAGGTAGTTGTTTTACTGTAGAAGGCAGTCAGGCTGGTCAAGCATGATTTACCTTCAGTGAATCCATGCTGACTACTCCTGATCAGCTTCATGTTATCCATGTGGATAGAGATTGCCCCCAGAATGAGGTGCTGCATCACTTTTCCAGGGATTGAGGTGAGGCTGACTGGTCAGTAGTTCCCTGGGTCCTCTTTCTTGACCTTTTTGCAGACCAGGGTGACATTTGCTTTCTTCCAGCCCTCAGCCACCTCTTCTGATATCATGACCTTTCAAAGATGGCTATGAGTGACCTGACTATGATGTCCACCAACTCTCTCAACACTGGTAGATGCATACCGTCAGGGCCCATGGAGTGTGGATGTCAAGTTTGTTCTGGTGTATTCTGAACAAATCCTCCTTGACCAAGGGAAGTTCTTCCTCCCAACATTCATACACCTTGGTCTTCTGGGTCAGAGATCCCTGAGGGCTGGTCTTATCAGCAAGGACTGATAACTTTCACATTCCATAGTCTTTAGCTGAGTGGATGTGTGTGCTGAAGAATGAGGTCTACAGCAACCAACATAGTGAATGGGGAAAGAGCTAAGGTAGGCTTTAAAAATCTTCACAGCTGAAGTCCTACAAGTTTACTCCTGCACTTGAGATAAAAACACAAAAGAGCAACCTCTAAAAAACCTAACTTATGAGTCAAATCAATTATTTCTGTTTCTCAGAAATTAATTCAGCTTCTATTATAGGAGATAGTATCGGGATATTTCACAATTTTCAGTGCATTTATCTTCCCAGTATCCTTGAGCTATAAAAGAAGCATAATTGCTGACACTGTACAGAGAAATTAGGGGAATTGCCACAGTCATTGAAGAAGACTATGACAATGTAATAAACTGATTGGTTCTAAGAGCCTTGACAAGAATCTAAACAAAATGATTGCATTTTTTTCTGCTTCCTTTTTCACATTCCATTCTTCAATCTGTTTGTCTGTTCCCTTTGGTAAAAGAAAGAAAGGCAATCAGGAGTTTCAGTCAGACAGATCAATCGGAATGCACAGAAGAAAAGAACACAAAGAAACAAGTATCTTTAAAGGAGCTTAAGTGAAGGAAAAATTTGATTTCCTTATTTTAAAGAAAAAATCAGATACAGCACCAGGTAGGAAAGGCTACAAAACAAGACAGAATGCTTATGGCTGTAGATTTATTTACAGAGAAACTACTTGTGGTCTGTGCTGGCCTGGCACATGACTGAGGAAAAAGAAATTACAACAAAATCATCATTAACAGCTCAGTGGTGAGCCAGATATATCCACTACCGTGAGGCAGTGCACTTGTTTTCAAACAACATTCTTCTTCCCCCTCTTAATCCTGGGTTTCTAAGAACCAGGACAATTTCAATTACAGCTTCTGCTTTATCTTTGGTTTTGTACATGAAGTTTGCATAAAGATTTTATTTAACAGCTTGCCAGCCATAGCTTCATATTTCCTGAAGTTCCTGGCATATTTTCTGTTAGTCCTACATTTTGCTGAGATCAAGGATTTCTGTCTTAGCAAAAAAACCCCCATTTTTAAGCCTGTCATTTTGTACACTATAGTACACAGAAATATGGCTGACTTTACAATTTAAAGAAAAATGTTAAAACAATATGTAGAAACCCATAATGAAAATAGAACTTAAAAAAAAAGTTTTTAAAAAATATTGAAAGGTTGTTCTGACACTGTCCCCTTTGAACTGTGACATTTGTATACTCATACTTCTTTTTCCTTAGAAAGACAGATTTTTAAACCAATTTCAAATTTTTGCAAAAGTTAAAATATTAATGAGAATGTTAACAAAGCCTATATTAAGGTCTGTATCATATGTTTAATAAAATTGCTTCATAAGATCACATTACTGTAACAGTATTGTTTTTTATTCATGTGTAGAAGTATAAGAATTTATTTCTTGGTGTTTTGTTTTTTAAAAAATCATTATTTCTTTCCTATGAGTAACTGGCAGGAATTTTCAACACAAGAGCTGCTTATTAGTCATTTTAAATTAAGAAATCTCTCTTCAGGGATAGTTCCTGAAACTGGATTTCACTCTAGCATTCTTCAAAACAACCATTTCCAACCTAACAGCTAATACTCATATATGCCACAGCAGAAAATTATTAATATTAAATGCTAACCAACCCATGAGAGCTATGACCAAGCAGATGATGACAAAAGCATCATGTGGGATTTTTATTTAAAATGAGCTTTCCTTGACCAAAAATAGTGCAGTAATAGAAATACCGAAGTCCACATACCACCACATTTTAGCCAAATACTGTGCTGTAAACAAAAACTTCACACTTTTGATTTGTGATTTTACTCTTGTAGTTTCACTGCAACTGCATTTCTCATGTGAAAATTTACCAAGTGTCTGGCATAACAAACAAATCAAAAGCACAGTTAGTTTATACAGGCTGAAACAGGTGTGTTACTCTAACTATCTACAGCTGTTGTAGATTACAGGAGGCATAAATAAAAAATTAAAAAAAGAAAAAAAAAAAAAAAAAGAAAAAAACCCAAACAACCTGTTTGAATTCTACTGCAGCTGCACAGGATGTGGGACCACATTCTGATATTAAAAAAAAAAATTAAAAAAAAAAAAGGTCCAAATTCAAGACCCACCAATTCAGAGGAAACTTTTTTGTGATTTAGAAAGTATATGTTACCTTTATACTGACTTTACTTTCAGGTCTGTCTTGCAAGGACCTTAATTACATAAAAGGCATTCTGAATCCTCTGTTGGAGTAAGTTCAACACAATTATTAAGACTCACATTTTAGGTCCCTGATATTGACATTCAGAAATGGGTGTTTCTTACACCAGGTAAACTCATCCAGACCCAAATTTCTACCTACTCTTTGGAGCAGTCTGCCAGGGGAGTCTTCTCGCAAGGCCACTGGGAAAAGAAACACCGCTCAAAGACTCTTGTGAAAACCTATGCCTTTCAGGGAGCACTTGGTTCTCTGCCACCTGGTAGCAAGGTATGTCAAGTAGCTCCCTGGTTTTTCAGCCACGCTCATAAAATAATAATTTTTAACACATAATAAAACCAGACACTGATAAAAAACCACCACTGATACTAATGAGATGCAGCACAACAAAGCACAATGAGAATTCTGTCCAGACATGGAATATGGATCACTAACTGGTATTGTAGACAGCTACAGTTTTATAACACCTTGTGGCAGATAAAATTTTTGCAATATTCAAGAGTACATTTTCTTTAAATTCTTCAGACCATCCATGTTTTTGATGCTTCCTAACCTCAGTACACTCCTTGGCACTTCAGATAATCGAAGTAAAATCTCAAATATAAAAATAATTTCATATGCTTCCACAGCTTCCATCCTCACTCTATCCTCTGTATCATACACACAAATGTAGAGTTAATAAGTCACATGAAAGGTCTAGTAAGCTTATCCATGCAAAAAACATAGTTCCCCCTCAGAGGAACTGAATATTTAATATACTGGGACTAGTATAATATCAGTTCTGAAATGTACCTTTATTTTATTATCACCAGGATAATCCCATAACTCCCCTCATTAGCTTTTTGTCTTATTCTCTTTGAGAATCAAAGTTAAAATGTGGAAGTGTCTTTTCCACCATTTTTACTTATATATTTATTCTAAGCTATAGGAAATGTTCTGGCACATAGGTCTGCAACTTGTTTATTCAGAAATCAAGTGTTTAAAAGAACATTTAAATTTAGGGTATTACTCTTCCCTGAAAGAGAAAGGAAACAGAGTAGTCAGTTGTGGTTTTGCTGTTTCCGTGCTCAGAGCTTGGGTGGGAACTGAGCCTACAGGGAATTTTGATTCATGTTCATAAAAAATACAAAATATGTTTTAAAGCATTACATAGTTTTCTTGCTGTTTGGAGTAAATTTTAAACTATCAACGGTAAAGGTTTACAACAGAAAGACAGAAAAGTGTAATTATAATACTACAGAACTATAAAGGAAATCGGTAGTATATCATATAGAAATAAAAAACTGAACATTTCTGTAATGAATATTATTTAGATGGACAAGAGATTCCCTAATATTTGCTTATTCTTTTCCCAGATTTGGCAAATTGTGTGATAGACTAAGAAACATGGGAAGTTAGACCATATTTTACAAATGTGTAAAGCACTATAGGGTACAAAAACATACTGGGCCAAAATTTTTTAAAAATTTCCAATTAATTTAGTAATAGTGTGCTGAGTCGTTTGATTATGTGTGATGTGTCATTTCAAATAATAGCTTCCAACATGCAAAATAATTAATCGCTTATTTAAAAATTCATGGTAGATTTCCGGAAAATTTTGTGATCACACATAAAAATCTGCTATATAAATGCAGGTTAAAAATATCTAACACTTTTGTATGTTCCTGTGGCTTACTATTAATTACCTGGATTATAGTAGTTCCTAGGAATCTTTACAATATGTCTCAGACTTTGGCCAGCAGCTTTACTTTTAGTAACTTCTGTAGAGTTTATTCTACTATAAATGCAAACATTTTATTCTGCATTTGGCAAAGTCTAGTACTACTTTGTATTGCCTTTTCCCCTGAGAATTACTTCAAACACTGAACTGGATCTGAAATATTGATATTTTTGCCTATGTGATAAGAACTCAAGCTCATAAGAGCTGGAAAGCACCTAGAACATAATAGTCACAGGTGCTGATACAGTGTAATACAGATAGCTATTCAATTTCAAAAGAAGCTTGTTTGATAAGCAAACTAATATAATTTTATAGGCTGAGTTTACACAGGAACATTTGGAGTTGTGATCCAGGCTGCCTGATTTCTGCTGTCCTAATTATTTTATCTTTTTCACAGTATGGTTCCCTCTAGTGATTCTTGTAAGGAAAGAGGTTACCTGATCCCTTAATCCAGCTAACATTTTACCAAAGAAGATCCAAATTATTTTTGCTTGCACCAGATGCTTTATGTGCAATTGGGTATCAGACAATGGTGACTGAAATATGAAACACGCAAATTCAATGATCTCCTCTGGAAGAATCTCTTACCTGGGGGAGCTAGCATGAAATGAGTTGTTTGCACAGTTGCTGCCACTGTGCAGTCCTGTCTCCTCCCCTTATGCAAACCAATGAATGTGTAAGCTGATTGCCAGCTATCCCTAGTGTCAGGCTCTGTAACAAGAAATGCAATGAGTATTTGATGGAAGAGAAGCAAAATCAGATTTAGCAGACTGGTTACAGCAGGCAAATATGTTAGCAAATGAACATATTATGCCTACAAGCTTGAATGCACTATGGCGGTAAGTTTGTGTAGGTAAAGGATAATAGAAATAGCAGAAAGTACAGATAGAAAAAATACCAATAATTAGCTATGGCAATGACTTGCTATGTGGTGTTCTGCAAGTTATGCAACTTACTATGTTTCAGTTTAAAATGCTATGTTTTGCCTAAAGTATCATACAAAATATTTTAATATCTCATTGCTTATAAAAGATCATGTACTTCTGTATTCAAAGAACATACACAGCAACATATCCTGTGAATCAGCAAAAATCTGGTGATTAGTCAAACTACAGTAATGGGATCACAGTTTAGAGAAAATTAAACTGTTGAATACACTGGTATTTTTATATATACCCTAGTGCATTTGGAAAGTTAGCAAAATTTGGGTGACATTCCCAGGTACAAGTTTTCAAGAAGTTTTAAAGAAGTTTTCAACTCACCCTGTCTTGAAGGATAAGAGCATTAAATAGAATAACTGAAGCTCTTCCACACCAGTCACCCTCAGTGCCACAGAACAGTCACTGGTGCAATCAAGTTATTATTCTGCAGTCAGAGCAGATGGAAAAAAAGTGTGGCAAGAAAACAGAACTAAGTTGCCCTAATTAAATTTTTGGCGAACATTTCCTATGCATCCACAAATAATCAGGATGTAACTATCCAGAAGACATGACTATTTACTCCAGATAATCAATAAAGCACACCCTAAATATCTAAGCCCACATCCAAGTGATGCAGCCCATCTCAACCAATGACCTCCAACTGTTATCACAATTTCAGAGGTTGATAAACACTGAGCACACTTTGGAATTCAATACATTATTATTATGAGACACAGTGTGATCGACATTCTCAAGGCTGCTCAAGTCATATCTAAAGTGCCAATCTTTGCTCTTGTGATAACTTTGCTTCCCATGCTACACTGTTCCTGGACATTGGAGACAGTCATAAGTCCTGAGAGGTTGGAAGGAGGTAGACTTAATTTTTCTGCCTGCAAAATGTTCTTAATATAAACATCCTACAGAGTGCTTTGCTTGCAACAGTTATCCTCCGTAGGATCAGTTTCCTGCTGGTCAAATCACTTTACCCACATTCTGTCTCACAGGATGCCATCTGTTGGAGGGCCTTCCGTGATTCTTTTTTTTTCTGGACAACAAGCTGTCCACTGCTAACTTGTTCTATAGCTGTGGACACAATGTGGCATCCAGAGGTGCCCCTCATCTTCAAAACTCTCCTACAGGCCTTTCTCCATCAGTTACAGCTGCCCTTCTCATCACACTCTCATTATGGCAGTCAAGCAGAAATGGTGAAAAGAACAGTACTTCAGTTTTGAGACACCACAGGTTTGCTCTGTTATGAAGCAAGAGGAGCATGGGTTTTAACCTAAGATTGTTACCAGAGGTAAAAGAGAAAGCACAGGGGAAGAGACAAGATTCCTGTGAAGAAAGACAGATGAAAGACAGAAAATCAAGAATAGAGCTTTTTTTCCTTAGATTCACAAGTACAGAGGAATAGGAGAAAGCAGGCTGAGCAGCACTGGTCCCTAATGCCAAGGGACAGGTATGAAAAAGGTTTCTTTGGCAAAAGATACCTTTACTGAACATTCTTTTTAAGCGAGCAGCCAGCTACCAAAAGTTACCTATAGAGAGCCACAGGACTCTGTGGTTAGATTGGGAGCAGACATTCACATCCCAGACTGAGCCCTAGAATCTGGCACATCTCTCACAGACCAGATGCTGAGATGTGCATGCTACTGTCACAGAGATGGCACATTCAGAATTTGGATTACATTCTGTTCACAGTGCCTTGTGTTTTGCTGGAAAAATAATGAAGATTTTGATGTATTCACAAAGGGCAACATTCCCAGGATCCTGGAGTCTGTCAATCTGCTAATGCCAGGCAATAATCTGGCTATGTACTGAAAGTGTGACGAGGATGACTGCAGCAATGTCTGTATGCACTTCAAGTGACTCTGTATATTAAAAACATGTTGAGGAGCAAATATGTCCTAGAAGAGATCACAGGATTTCTGTATGGTTCTGATGTTCAGCCTGGGGTGTACAATGCAGGCCTTAGTTGTTACACATAAGAATACGAAGAACACAGAGACAGATTAATATTTCTGCCCAGCTCCACTCATTCATCTTCTCTGAATTGCAAGTTGGGTGGGAATGCATCTAAGCAGGAACACCACCTCGTTTCCAGGTTATGTCTCTAGCTCTCACACACCTCCTCCTGCCCCCAAACTTTCCCTTCATTGTTTCTCTTTTGCCCTCACCAATAGAAAACATCTACCCTGCTAACCTTATTACTTTCCTCACCAGGTCCCCTTGCTGTATTCTGTCAGTTCCTTTCTACAGTATGTGGCCAACTGCCTTATACTGATCTGCTTATACTTATCTGCTTCTAAAACACTGTGAAAAATCTTTCTCTCTTTATCTCCTATCTTTCTTAACTCAGATTGTTCACTAAGTCAGCCAACATGCATTGGGGCCTCCACTTGTACACAGACCCTTGAATGCCATGGATATTGCAGGCATTCAGGATTTTTTATTGTATCACAACTCCATTAAGTGTGGCATTTCAACAATGCATTGTAATAGCTTGTCTATGTATCTTAAGCACTTGCAGACTAAAGAAGGTAAACACACAACAGATAAACAGATAGAAGCAAATTGCACAAGGTAAAAATGCAATTCAACAGAAAAAGTGGATGTTCTAGACTTTGGAGTCCACATTCTCAAACTCCTCAGCAGAAAAATTCAATTCTCAATTATGCAGACTTTAAGACTCAAGTAGTTTTTTAGTACAGTGGTATAATGATTATTTACAGCAATCACAACTGAAAACTTTCCAGTCAGGTTCTTCCTCAAAGATCTTCTCTACTGCAATTTCTTCTTTTCATCCACATTCTACACAGATTTCTTTGCTAGAAAAATAACTTCTTTCAAAGAGAAAAACTTTGGAAATACTCTCAAATTTCACAGAAGTGTAAAAAGAATTGTTTCTTCAGGCATGCAATACTGTGTTAATTAATTAGATCAATCTTCTTTAAAAATATTCAAAGCACTTAGCTCCTTCAGTTATTGTTCCTCCCTTCATGTTACCCGTATATTATAAACCTTGCAAACTGGCTAGTGAAATCCAAACTGAAGATTTCTCTCCTGTCTACTACTGCAATAAAGAGTTACCTCAATGAGCCTAAAATAATGTTGAATACAATTACTGAAATGCAATCTTAATCAGTCTTTGTTCAAAAAGTGGTGTCTCCAATCTTTATTATCATACATCATCACTTTTTTGGGTAGTCCTCTGGCAGCTGTGAACAAAGCTTCTCAGACATTTATTTATTTCAATCACAATAGGCTGAATCATCACCATCTCTAGCTGGGCTTTTAACTGTGCACACGATCCATAATAAAAGAGTTTGCTAGAAAAACGAAAATTTTCCATCCCAATTTATAAAAATCCTGCCACAAATTTGAAAATAGTAAGTTTGTTTGGGGGGTTTCTTAAAAATATTCTCTTGTCTTTAGCCATTAGAAAAGGTTTTTCCTGTATTTTCTCCAAATAGATACTAAGAAAGCCATGCTACAAGGTATGGTTGAAGTTTAAATGAGATTCCAGGACACTTTCTGATCATTGTTTGAGAAAGAAACAGGAGAAAGAAATCAGTGCTAGAAAAGATCACTGAGAAGTTACATGGAGCCTGAAATCCAGGTTTTGGTACTGACCAAATATCTCTTCAGATGACATGGAGTCTTTGGTTTTTGCTTATCCCCATGGGAATCAGTTATAAAAAAAAATCATTGTGCTCAATTGAGAGAATTTTTATTTAAGGCAATGATTTCTATTGACTTTTCTTTAATCTTCAGCCTCAAATATATTCTTACTTCATAAAACTTGATTGAGTATACAAAGTGAAATGTCCTTACTAGTTTTTCTACAAATGGTTTCAAAACATGCAGCAGAAAAATCAGCACTGAGACTGCAAACGTGGTTAACCCTTCTGAAGTAGTGGATGTCAATATGCAGAGGACTTTGCAAACACCAGAATGGTCAGGGCTGAGATGAGTTCAGATACTTTGCCACCTGGACCGTTTTCTCCAAAAGTATTCTGATTACTTTATCTGAATTCATTTCTATCACAATCACTGCTATAGGGACCAGATGTATGTGTTCAGAGTGTTCAGTAACTAGAGTTTGACCTGAAGAACCCCACACCTCTGATTTCTAACAAAAAGGGATTGCATACAGTACTCCTAATTGCAACCGCAATTTTTTTTATGCCTCTTCTTATTTGTTGATTTGTTGCTGGAAAAGACAAAATTAACATGTGATATTCTATGATTATCAGGCAGTGATTGATATTGTTCCTTTCTTTCTTGCAGAAGTTGCAAATTGTTTCTATTCCTTTTCTTTGAAAAAAAAATAGAAAAAGCAAAGAAAATGGAGCACTTTGAGTAAGAATAGGGAAGGGAAGCATTCTTTATCAAAAAAGTTTAAAAAGTTTCATGTAGGATTTCTGAAGAGAACTGAGGTTCATCCTTGCAAAAAGACACAGAAAAGCAAAAGGTGAGCACACAGCCTTAACTTCCAAAGCCATTTCACACCATCAAGCACAGGACACAGATATATGGATACCAGCACTGGGATATATTGTGCCAAGGAGAAACAAGGATTTTGGCAAAAAATTTGTGCGGGTTTTGGCAAAAAAACAAAGTTGCGCCCCTAGTTCAACCCACCAATACCTGACCTCGATAAGTCATAATAGCTGTACTCTAGTCCCCCCACTAATTTTTTTATAGATCAATTATTTTGCACAACTGCCTTTTTAAAGAGGTTCTGTGGCCTCCACTTGCTCATTTGTGCAGACGAAAACACATCATACTGAGATCTCAAGTGTTGAAGCAATTAGAAAATGAGAAAGATGCCGTTCTAGGATTTTCAGGGACATTCTACTTCACAATCTTTAATTTTACAATTAGGATAACTCCAAATGTGTTTATAACCTTAAGAATGTCAACATGTTTCCATTATCTACTGTGTACATATTATTCTGAACCTACTTCACAGTGCAGAATATATTAATGTATTTACTTAGATTCTGATAAAGTGGCCCTTCAGATACTTAAGGACTTAAAGCCTTCATAGAAGTCTTGAACAAAAAAGTATTTAAAAACACTGAAAAATCATTAAATGTTAAATAAGGACTTGCATATATTTTCATTGGTTCATTAGCATTTTTTGATTAAAAACGACATGCAAAATTTACAAAGAGAACACTAAGGGTCTAATACTCTCTGGCACTTAACAGTTCACCAGGGCATATTTTTCATTTTAAATAAAAAAAGAAGTAAAAGAATAGAAGGGAAATAAAAAGCTTAAAAGAAAAAAAGGAGAATGAAATTTATTTTATCTTACTTTGAACATGATGGGCAGACATGATAGATGACAGCTCTTGTACATTCTCTATTTCTGTCCGATGGAGGGTCAGTCTCAAAAAGTGACCTATTATGTAGGGATCTGAAAAATGGATCTCATGGGAGTCATGCCCTTTTACATTATTCTGAAAGTCTCCAACAACTAGTACCCAGTCTCTCTCCCCTCAGCTTTCAAAAGGCCTCAAAGTTGATATGGCTGGCCTCAGGCAGGTACTCATTGAGTCGTGCCTTTAAAACTGCTTGATGTTTTACAACTGTGTTCTGAAAAGGAATTATGTAAAAATACCCTCTTGCTTATTCCTCATTTGCTATCTTTTTGCAGTTGAAACCACACTGTATCCTTCTGAAACATTATTTCTTTTCTATTCCTAATTGTTTCATCATTTTCACACAACGTAAAAAAAAATGGGATTATACTGGATGGTTGCAGAGGTATTATGTCAGACAGTCACATGAGGGCAATTAATTCCACTGCCATTGTAATACAGAGATCAGATATGCTGCTGCACATGATGTGACCTTCATAGTTCTTTCAATCATAAGTTCTGCCTCTCACCCAAATTCAAATACTCATATCCCAGCTGCTTTCAGGTATATAGTTCCCAGGCCTGCAAGGGATTTTAATCACAGTGCCTTTCACCCTGTATTTCAAAAGGAGGGGAAGGAATTCACTGATTCATTGGGCCAACCTCTTTGCATCTCCTGAAATGGATAAGACAGAGAGAAGCAGCACACACAAGAAAATAAAATATGATGATATGTCTTATTTGGAAGCTAATGACACCGGATATGAAAATGAAAAAACATATTTCTACACAATAGCAAGCTTTTAAGTCCTGTATCAAATTATAGCTACCACATGATTTATATGTATGATTTTAGACTCACAAAACCCAAAATGTCACAATTTTCTGTAATGAAGTTCTATAAATGTAAAACCAAGTAGATAGAATTCTTATCTACTAGGAATAAGTTGTTAAATATATTGCTCTATTTGTTTGTTCAATAAAAATCTAAGCCTTTTTTTCCTCTGAAATCATTAACCAGATTTCTTTGCAAACAATTTTCCCTCTTTAAAGAGAAAAATTGCACATTCTTGTGCATTTAGACAGGATTTTTTCAGATCCACATAACGCTTGTCAGTATTTGTTTGTACAGTAAGTAACACAGTGGGAGATGGAGAGACGCACAGTAGGAAATGAGGGTGCTCACCTGATTCGTTTGGTGTTAGCTTTCACTTGGCAGAACCAACACCAGTTGGGAGCTCGTACTGAATAAAGTTATTTGTGGAAAATTAGTCATCCATAAGGTCAAGAGAAAATGTATTTTTCCAATTAACTCAAGTGCCATAGATTTTAAAACTTCGAGTACAAAATTGTACCCGTGAAAAACCACAACTTGATGTTTTGTATTATTCTGAAGGTGCTTCTTTTCTGTTTCTTATTCATTTGAAACAAATTACCAGCTTTCAAAGAATCATTCTTATACTGACAAAACTGAAGCATCTCCTACAAATCTTAACAAATATTTTCTTATGTAGGCTACTATGCAGGACGATAGTTGATTCATGCAAAACTTAAAACCCATGAGTAATTCCATTCAGTTCATGGTATTACTCATACCCTTTAATGAAGATACACATTCAAGTGTCTTGACGACTCTTTAGAATATACAGGGTCAATTAGAGAATCAGGGACTTTTCATGCGGGCTGATCACCAACTTCCCCTGCTCCTCCCCTCCCCCCAAAGTCCATTTTTGAATCACTGAAGCCTCTTAGAATTCTAAACAACTCATACATAAAAAAAAAAGTAAAAAACAAGAAAGAGAGTTGTAAAACCAAACCACACTATGTTGCTGGACTATGAAGCAGACTGTGTAGGATACTGTTAACAGGGGAAAAAAAGCAGACTGACTTACCTTTTCCTAAAAATATTTATTTCACCTTGCATCTGTGTGCCCAAGTCTCTCTGGAATTTTAAGAATGTGATGCATAACCAATTTTAAAACAACAGAATTGCAGTCTCTTTTTCTGAATGTAATTTAAGTGTACACTTGTGCGAGTTTTGGGCTGTTTTTTTAAATGGCAAATGGAAGATGGACCCATACTGACACCAAGAAACACCAAAGAAATCCCCTGGGAAAGGCCCAACATAGGTCATTACACCCACTGTCCCTCCATCTGGCTAAACAGAAGCAAGAAGTTTTCTAGTCTGCCACCTAATTAATAAGAGCACAATTCCAGAATTCATTTGCAACTCAGTACTAATGAGTATATATTGACAGGAAGAGTTTCTATTTTAGACATATTAGTGAATATAATTGTATTCCATTCCCAGTGATTGGCATTTTGGATCACACATCGTGAAAGAGGGTGGAGATAAAGTTTTCCTCTCTGAAGAAATTCAGTGTTGGATACCAGGGTTCCACAATAACAGCCAAATCAAATTGTTGGAACTTAACACTGTGAAGCACTTTTCTTTCAAATTACTTGATGATTTTGAAAACCTGAATCCATCTCTTACTATCTGTTTTTTAATCCATATGGAGCATCAGTCCAAACCAAGATCTAGAATTAAAACTACTAAAGCATATTGAAAAATCTTTGCAAAGAAAGAAAGAACAAGAACTAAAGTTAATTCTTTTTAAAAAGCAGTATCATTTTCCCTCTTTGTATTTATAGGAATTCAGATATATCGACTGTATTTTCCCACAGGTTTTCCATTCTTTATTAACCTATGAAAGATTTAAATAACATAATTTCTTACGGTGCTTTTAAATATAAAATGACGGACAGTATTTGCCAAAAGTTATGTGTATTTTATATTTATAAATAATTTTTGAAATAACAAGCATCCTGATACTTTCAAATAAAGAGTCTTTACCCGTTTGTGTACCACAATAGTCCTTCTCTTGCTCTGTGTATTGTCTTCAGAGGTGTTAACCTCTGAAGGACAGGAAAACAACACTGCAGCTTGTGTGAGGCTCAACAACAAGAATTTTAAATGCCTCACTGAGGGTGAAATAGAGAATTGCATCACATTCCAATGGAAAGAGACGCTAAACACAAATATCAACACAACATTCAGAGGCCCATAAAAGAATCAGTAAACGCAATACCAGGCATTTTGAAGGCAATGATTCCTTTCACACAAGTTTTCAGACTACCTTAAAACCCTAAGCCCTCTGGTAAGATTGAACTATTAACTGTGATGAAGCATATGTGTGTAACACTTCACAAGTGGCAAAGCTGGACAAAATGACATACAAGACAGCTGAATATGTTAAAACATATTCATGAAGGAAGATTGGTTAGGGAAACAGAATATATATACACATTATCAGTAATAAAATCCCTTTCCCTGACAATCTACAAATTTACATGTCACTATACAGTGCCAGTCATTAAAGTCTTTAAAACTGCCACTTAAAATGAGTGCAATTTAAATATCACAGTATTTTCCTTACTTTTCTAAGATTAACTACATAGAAGTGACAAATGTGAATTTATACAGGTGTGACCAGTGCAATTGGTGTTACACAGAACAATTCACAGAAATGCACCTTTACCAGAAAGATATATGTAATTTAAATTAATTTTTCTTACAGAGCATCCAGAGTCAGTGATCGAGATCAGAGAGTGTGGCATCCTTGATTGTACATGTGTGCAGCTAGAAAGTTTCCAATGAACTTCCAATTTAAATACAAAGGGAATGAAAAAAATGTCCTATCACTTATCATGGTGGCATAGAGAGATGAATCAGCTCCCCCAAGCACAGGCAAAATGATAAGCTGATTACAGGAGCAGATTTCCATTGGACATCCCAGAAAACAGTGCCAGGACCTGTGCTGCTTACAGCAGAGTCTGACATTGGGCATCAGTATGCAAGTGATTATAAGGAAGCAGGTACAATTTGGGCAAGGTCTAAATTTTGCTTTTACCTGTTTAATCAATGTGTGGAACTGCTCCTTTTAGCAGGCAATACAAGCTTGGTCAGTATTTTTTAAACTGGGATTTTCTAAAGCCAGTTTTAATGCTATTCAGTATATAATAGTGTGCAAAATCACAGCAAATAAAGTTACATTACATTTTTAATGAAGTGTAGGTCCTGATTCTGTCTTCATCCTTACCTGTGTCCGTACCTACCTGGAACTCTGTTCAGTATACAGACATCTACAGTCACAACAAAACCCTACAGTTGAACATAATATTATACACTCTAAGCTAAGCTTTTTTCCCAGTCCCCTAATACATCGTGTCAAAATACCAATGCTTGTACATGTAAGTATGAGCGTATTGCATATTTGGAGATTTCAGGACACGTATGCCAGCATGAAAATACACTCATTTACATGCTAGGAGACATTATGGTAAAGATAATCAAGGGTACAGACATATGGATTCAGCTAGTAAACCTTCTTCAATACAGGCATTTTTTTACCAATATGAAGGCATGTTAGTAGATTAGAGATGATGTTCCCCATACTGAAGAGAATTTTAATCCACACAGCTACAGGACAAGCCTAATTTATATTTCCTAGGTCCAGGATTTGCTAGCAAAGGAAAAAAATGAAGTCTGTTTGATGCAGCATGCCCCTTTTATCTTTCAAATAAAGAAAGAAGTCTTGACAGTCAGAGAAAATATAACATTTATCTTCAGTAATTTATAAAATAGCTGTACATATAATTAATGATCTGAAATATTTAAAATAAAATATTCAAATTATATTTGTGTAGAAAAGATGGACCCCTATGAACTAAGCATTTTTAAAAATCATTTTATCTCACTGTTAAAATAGTAGAACATTTAGAAGAGAATACTGAAAGAAACAGCATTGGTGAAAGCTGCGGTTTGTAATTGCAAAGTTAATTATCTTTCCTAAACCATCAGTTGTCACTTAGATAGACCAGATTCTAGCAGGCTCTCAGGGGACTGACTTTATTTCATTCCTAATGGCTTGGGACCCACCATTTTGCTGTCTCTGAACATTTGGTCACTGAATGCACCATTTATGGAGTATTGTTTAATTAAGGGCAAATTAAGAGAACTGTGCACAGAATTTAATTTCATATCCTGTGTAAATTCTTTTAAAGAGGGTACTAACTATAGGCATTATAACTTTTCATTATCCACTGTTTCTACAAGGTATTGACAATTTATTGTTTGCAACAGTTAAGAGTTTTGTTTACCCTTTGGGGAATTCTGCTGGCACTGCAGTTTTTTTCCTCATCATTTCATTAACCCCCTATATGCCACATTCACTATTTTGTGATCAGCCGTGTATTTTAAAATGCACTTTTTTTCACATGTTAAAATAGACTTCCATAACAAAATGAAACAAGGCTAGAAGTTAAGATGTATTATATGCATGTGCATATAGTGCACATGTGCAACAGGAATTCCTACAGGACCAGTGTAGACTACATTGTAGACAGCCAAAATTCACTGAAACTCCTTATGCTGTTGCCTCTGAACAGAAAGTAAGAAAACACAAAGGGCTAGACTATTCAATGTTGTACAGAACCTCCTAGTCTCTCCTTGGCTATAACGCTTGCACATTTTGGGCATAGTTTCCATTAACTGGTCCTTCAGCTACTGCATGGGACCTGAGGAAGTTTGCTTTTCCTTCTCCCTCTCTCTCACCCAGTCTTTCTGGGTGACAGCTTCATAATCTGTTTGGATTGTGATACAGCACAATGGCTGGAATTTCAACAACATAAAAAATTCATGTTTACTGAAATCAGCTAAAAACTGTATTTACTAACAATAAAATTATTGTATCTGGGGTGAAGAACCAAGTCCATTTTAATATCAGAAAAGCATATAGCTTGAAAGTAGTTATTACCAGTCTGAAAGCAACAACCTGCCTCCAAACAAAGCAAAAACCTGTTTTTAGAATATTTTAATAATCATATCATAGAGATGTACACTCTAGAGCAAAGGTACTCCAAACAGTACAAATCACAGCTTATATATACCCCACAAAGCTGGTTCTAATCTGTGTAGAGTACAAGCATGGAGCACAAGTAACTGTCAAACATCCATGGTGTACTTTACAGAATGAGAGAAGCAAATAAAAATGAAGGCTTCTACCAGAAAAGAGGTAGAAATTATTATCAAAGCTCGAAGACATCCACT
This sequence comes from Acanthiza pusilla, assembly GCA_036630365.1. Lineage (NCBI taxonomy): Eukaryota > Metazoa > Chordata > Aves > Passeriformes > Acanthizidae > Acanthiza > Acanthiza pusilla. The sequence continues at coordinate 17,581,300 of JAXCHO010000073.1, forward strand.
GTCCTAATGCCAAACCAGTGGCAATACTTCATTTTTTCAGGAAGATTGTATAAAATTATTCAGAGAGCTTAATCAGGCAAAGCTAGTGACAGCTATGAAGAAAGGAACAGTGTTTTCAATCCACAGTAAGTAATCTCCACCTGCTGTTCTTGCTTCAGGCTGTGGCTGCTTTGGCTGAAGAACTTTGATATTTACCCCATTTCCTTCCTCATGCTTCTGTTCCAAGAGGAGAACAGTACATTGCAGCAATCGCAAAATGACTTCACAAAATACCAACCAGGATAACCAGAAGACAAGTATTCCAGGTTAAATTGGTATTTCTATATTCCAAGAAAACAACAACTGGTCTAGGTTTTAAATGTGATAGAGGACTCTGCTCTCTGTTTTATGTGATTAAACCTGTCTTAGTCTTTCACTCATTCCCTTAAAGACATAAGATCCTTGATGTGTACTAATACTGCAAGTAAATTAGTATAGGATCCTAATAAAATTAATGTTGTTTACATATCTTTACTTCCTAGCATTTTTCCACCATTTTTTTAATGGTGCCAAAGTTGATAATGCAAATCATTAGTATATATTTAAAAGCTCAGAGCATAAAGGATTGTTGTTGTTGTTGTTTCTCTCTAGATATAGCTGCCTATTTCTGAGGAAACTGGATCTTCAAAGCATGTCTTACTGGAGAATGAAGCATTTAATTTTTTTAAGGAAGTTCATTTGTCTGCTTAGAAAAAGCATATAAAATTTCACTGCCAAAGCAATTATAAGACAAAATTAGCACTAAGAATGAAAGGACTATCTTAATGATGACTGTAGCATCACTGGCATGACATTATAATACTGTAAGAATTATACATAATAATAAGATGCATCCAAAACCTGTCAAATGAGATTTAGGAATATAGTTTGGAAGTTATCCCCTATTGAGTTACTGTCCATAATCCTGATACAAATCCTGTAAAGTGTTCGTGTGAGGTAGTCCATATGCTAAGGGTAGCATATCATTTCAAAGCTGTCAGTTTTAATTTCTGTTTTATTAATTTTCCCATAAGTCTACAGACATACATTTCAGAGGATATATATCAAGTAGATTGTATCCACACAAAGAAGCAATAAAGCAATGGCTTATTCTGACATGCTTCACCACGAAGAGTTCACACATTGGAAGGAATAAGTGTAAACACCATGTTATGAGAAACAGGTGGGAAGATTTTGAAAACCTGGAGGACCAGAGATGAAGGACAAGGGCATGAAGCATGAATTCAAGAGGAAAAGATGGATTTTTGTGTGCATGCATAGGGAGACCAGAGGGGAGAACCTGTATTTGAATAACAGGTCTATGACTGCTCAAGTTTTCCAGTCCTACCATCACATTCTTGCCCTTAAAGAAAAACTATTACAGGAGTTTAGCTCTTTGTCTGCAGCTATGACCACATTATCTGGAAAGAGAATCCCTAGATATATTGGTAAAATTCTGTCTGTGACTGACTGTGATTTGTTAAAGAGAAATTATGTAGGAAAAGGTAAATGAAAAACAGGCCCAAACCTTTTATAAAAGTTCAGAGCAATTCAGTAAACATAAAAGTTTGCAGGAACTCATTGACAGTACTCTTTCTTAGCAAAATTTTTTGCAGAGGTTGATCACCTCTTGTGGCAAGGCTGTGAGAATCTGAAGTAATGCATTTAACACAAAATCAGTTTTCTTTATACTACACTGCAATTTGCACTGTAAACGTAACCCTAAGCCTTACATCTAAGGGGGAGGACTACGAAAATGCTCTGAACCCTCAATTTCCATATTTGCCTGAAAAAACAGCATGACAGGAAAGCTGTGTCAGTGGATGATCTCATATAGACCATCATTACCTTTCATCATTAATTCCCTTGTCAAAGACAAGGAAACTCACGCATAAGCTCTCTAGGTACACCTACACTGCCAAATAAAATAGGATAACTGAAAACTGGAATCTTGGTTGTTCATACAGCCTAACTTCTCTCTCATCTTTGTCCTAGCCCCAGGTAACATCCTGGACACAGTTCATTCTCATGACAGCTCTCAAGAGGCGAATGATGACACTACCAAGTATGCTTCCCTACCCTACATTAGAAGTCACTTTTCCAAGTGTACTTTTTTCAGCCAATTTGCAACCTCCAACAAAACAAAATCACCAAAAAGTCATAAGGCATGACATCAATGTGGCATTATAAAATTATAAGACCAGTCCCTACTCTGACTGATATGTTCTTTTACTAACTTGGTAACACAAAAACTGAAGATAGGAGTTTTTTCAATAACACCACAAGGCTTTTATTGAACATTTCTGATATGAATCACTGAAATAGCTTAATGATAGAATTGAATTAATTTCTAGATATCTGTCAATATGAGAGAGACAATTAGATCATATGTAATGTAAGATTGGTTTTAAAATATGCTGGCATCATGGATGCCCATTATTAATGCAAATGCTTTATTTGTCCCCATGAATTAATGTAAATGTTTATATTTAAGTAAATACTGTATGAACAGTGCAGTATGTATAATACCACTGTAAAACACATTCATGTATCGAAGATAATTAAGTTGCAATGAAAATATGTTTTGATAATTTGCTAAAAATAACTGAGGCTAAATCTGTTTTTGTCAAAAGCAAATTTGAAAACCAAATTTCTTTATTTTACTCTCCCTTGCCTTTCACTCTCCCTCTGATAATTCTTCTTTAGAATAACAGCAGCTATGTCTACAGGTCAGTTCTCAAATTCCAGATGTGCCTTAGACCATCTTGTGACAACAAGCATAGCTCTCAGATCCTTTGTCCAGTGGTTTACCTCTAGACCTGTAGAAACAATGAGCTGGTGCTCAAGATCGAAGTGTTGGCTCTCCATAGGACACCATCTGGACTCTGCAGCTAAGATTCAAACACTGGACATGGCACAATCGTATGAAAGTCAATTATACAAATAGCTGCTGTCATTTTGTTTCTCCTATTTATTGAGTTTGACTGCTTGCATACATTACTGCCCTCTCACTGTCTTCCCATGTACTGAGGCAGACACGATGAATGAGAGCAATTGCAATTAACACAATTTTCTTTCAAAAAAATAAACATTTTCTCTTATTACTTGTGCAAACTAATTTCTTTAAAAGTATTATTTTCAAATAATTTATACACATTGGATTTTTCCATCTTCTAAAAGACCATCAGGAAGACTTGTTGGCAATTTACAGCAGCCACAGAGAATTGGATTCTTAACATCAGTAACCATCTGCCACAAAAATTTGGAGGATTGATGCCATAGTTCTGATCTCATCACTTAAAAAAAATATTTAAATAGATATAACAATTGTGAGCAAGAATACCTTTACTAAACAGTGATAAGTGTACTTAAGAAGGATGGCAGAGATCTTCCTCTTAGCTTCTGCTACTCATCTGAGATACAGGGTAAAATGACAAACCTGTGAGGTGAAATAAACCCTACTCTCTCATGACCTCCAGGAAAATGATGATTTACGGTCTAGGCTTAAGATTCACCACTCAGAATCCCAAGTAAGAGGTGATATTCTGCTTCTCAAACATCTCTCCAAAGATTCAGGCCTTGAAATTTTAGTTTTGTATTAATACTTCTTTCTTAAAAACTGAGCAAGTTTTTCATTCAGCAAAAATGGTCTCTAGATCCTGGTCTCCTTCTTCAATTGAGGAACTACATTCTCGTATCTACATGGAAAAGGATCTCAGTTTAGCCATGATTATAAGAATCATTCTGAGACTAAAATCTTTCAATGGTATCTCAACCTAAAGCTCATTAATAGTAAATTTTAAAAAGGCTAATTTCTAGTTAGATTTTTATAATGATAGTGTCTCTTTTACTGCCAAAACAGTTACAGTACAACATTCTTTGAAACAAGTGAAAGTATGGAGGATTTCTAATCCAACTAAAACAACAGTTTACCTGACTGTGTTCTCAGCCACAAACCGTGGGAATGCTTTCCTACAGCTTGGCAGGTGTGATTTGGAGATAATTGCAGCAAAGGGAGGGGGCCATCACTGGCTTGTAATTCTCCTAGAGAGACTGCAGGTCTTTTTTCCTTCTGTGTAACCTTGTATGATAATTAGTCCAATTCCACCTATCTGCTAAAGTAGCTCTTACAGTTGGGTATCTGGTTAATTGATACCATTCTGGATTAGTGCAGGTTCTGTGCTACTCACAAGGACAGGCAGAAATAATTTTTAAAGTTGAAAGCTAAATCTGGAATCACTACAATATCAGCATTTTGCTTCAAAGATTTGCTAAATGGTCAATATGATTGCTATTCTTTTCAGAGTTCAAATGTGTTGCAAGTTTTAAATTGAAAACCTCTTCTCAGGAAGAAATACAGATTTACATACTGCAAAATTTAAATCAGAACTGAAAAATGAAGTGAAAAAAAATTTCAGTAATCTCTTGGCTGTGATAAATAAAGATATGATAAAATAGTCAGGGTGACCTTGGCAGTTTAGTGCAAAAACTTGTTCTCAGAAAGTTCATGGATTTGGAAGCAAAGATCTATCATCAATAGCCTTAAATATGTCCACAGATTGAGAATGAAGTTGAATCTTAGATACAGATCTTGTAACTAACCATCTGGATATTAGTTCCCTAGTTTTGCAAGGAACTTTAGCAGGTGCCTAAATTTATATTTTAAGTAATCATGGACAAAAAGTTAAGAATGTTCATAGGAACCTTGGCTGAGCTGTTGGCTGCATATCCAGACAATAAATCTATTTATAGCCACATACATATATAGGCCATATGACACCAACAATCCATATTGTATATGCTAACTCAGCTGAAGGCTTCTCAGCAGTGTAGGCAGAATCAGTTTTATGGAAGCAGCAATATGGGTCACAGCAGATGGGAGAAAGAGGCTAAAAAGATTCAGTGGAGGCTTCAGCGGACAGAACAGATGGGTTGTGGGGGGAGAGAATAGGGTTTCTGGAGTAAGACTGGAGCTAGCAACTCAGAGGTCAGTGAAGGTCCACGATATTCTGGGTACAAAGTGATTGAGAAGACTAAAAAGGCTGGAGAAGCTAAGTGAGGCTTTAGTGGGGTTGTGTTATCAGGGTAGTGACAGCTCTTCTATCCTTCTGCGCTTCTGAGATCTTGACTCTTTTCATGGGTAATCTCCCTCTTTCTCACTTTCCTGAAGCACAGAACTTTCACCATCCATCCTTTACTCGTCACCCATGGGACTCATCCTCATCTACTATCCTTTTCTGGATTGGAAGGGTGGCAGTGTCCTGTCCTCCCACAGAGGCAAGGCCTGCCCCTACTGGCACAAGCAGCAGCAGAACATGGAAAGTGATGGCTGTCAGAGAGGACTTCAGCCTTCCTTCCTCAAAGAGAAACAGACAGAAAAGTGACTATCCTTTCCCTAAGGAGCTGCACATCCCTAGGTTACATCCTGTTTGTTCACTCCACGCTAGCAACAGCAGGAGAGGAAGATGGCTGTATAAAGCAGGAAACAAAGACCTGCTGTTCAGCCTGGAAAGCCAGGCCCCAGCTTTGGCATAGCTGAAGCACACAGTCTGCTGCCATAAGCTGCTGCCTACCTTGTCTTTTGGCTTAATACAGCTCCGTATGTGAGTGTGAGTGTTGTGTGTATATACATATGTGTGTATGTATATAGTTTAATCCAAGAAATAATGATAAAAACACAATAATGAGCTTCCAAGTATTATCAAGCCTATTAAGCTACAAATAGTTCATTGAGGACCAATTTCTAAGTGCTAAATATTACAGCTAGATTTTGCTTTTATGCAAAAATCAATGCAAACACATGAATCATTGAGAAGCATGCTGCAGCCTTCCAAAGTCAGTTTCTAATTAGCAATCCATTGATCCAAATAGCTAGTACTACAAATAACACAGGGAAAAAAAAGTGTTCTATCAAGTGTATGGAAAAATGAGTCAATTTTTTTGCCCTTTATAATTAATTCCAATTCTTTCCAGAATTAAGGAAAGTGCCGAAGTTTTGCATTCCTAACATTATTTCCTATAGTCAGCAATGTTCCTCGCTTCATTCTGTCCCATCATTTAGAAAACTTACTCAGATTATGCATGAAAATAAAATAAATACAGAAAATAAATGAGGGAAAACTAGACTTTGCAGGAATATTTTCCTTACTGCAAGTGTTTTCCTCTCTTAGAACAGGGGAATTGAGTGAGCCTTATTGTCACACTACAATAATGTACACACGTCCCGATGTTTTGACAGATATTTAGGATGGTGAAAAATGGTTATCAAACCAGAATGAAAACTAACAAAATCTTAAATATTTATTTATTTATTTATTTATTTATTTAGTGCTCAGAATAAAGCACCTTAATGTGTGTAAATCCTTCACATATGATTGTCCGTTTGTTGCAGAAATGTTCAGCTATGTCCTATAGGAAGCTAGCATTCACTGCAGATGAAAGTCATAGGAATGACTTCCAGAAGTAAAGAACACAGATTTCACCACGGGTATTTTCAATATGCGAACGGAAATCCTAAGAACTTCTTTAGTTGATATCCCATATTTAGAAGTTTTGCCTTTTCTGTGAAAAAGATGTTCTAAGACTAAACTGAATCTTAAAAAATGGCTGAAGACAGTCAACATAAATTTAAATGTTGCATAGTAGCATCTCTGTGTCTTGCACTTTTTCTGGCTAAAGAATGAGTGGTCCAGTGCTGGTTGAAGTTGAGGTTTGTTGCAAAAGAACCATTATTTAGTCTGTCTTCAGTGATGTCACCTTCTGTCTTCATTTGGTAGTATGTATTTGTATTTTCCAACCCAAGACCTTTATATACCTTCAATTTTTAAATAATATAAAGGCTTAAAACTAATTGCTACATCTCAGGGTAAATTGGACAATTTTAAAAATACATTAAAAGTGTGAGTAGCACTCTGTAAAGAAAGCCGGTCTTCAATATTTGCATAATGGTGCTAACTGAACAGCAGCAGTAATTCCAAAACTCAGGAAAACCCACCATTTAAATGAAAGTTTGAGATATCTTTTTAATTCAGGATTTCAGTACGTGCAGAAAAAAACCCTCAGGTTTCCATCTTTATTAGTATTTGCATATTCAGCTTTTTTTTAGGAAGAACAGATTATTTGAGAATCTTGGTGGAGTATTTCTGTCAAAGTACTTAGCTTATTAGAAACAAAATCTTCCTCATTAACGTACCTTTTTTTTTACACTTCAAAATTATATGGCTTCTCAGGGAATTTAGAAAATTATTTTTAAAATAATATTTGCTGAAAATTGTAAGTGTTAAATATCTCTTAGTTTTGACATGAGTCCATGTGTCTGATCACAAACAAATTCCAAAGCAGAATCTTGAATAACGTGATTGTAACTAAGGAAATTGATGGAACTATAAGTTCACAAGAATGTGTAGCTAAAATTATGGAGCAGTCCTGACTCTTAGCAGAGACTACTAAAAGTAGTCCTATCCCTGAATCCTTTTTAACACTGTTTATCTAGTGTAGACACAGTGCATTTCTATCTTGAACCTGGAGAGGATTCCACAGTTTGAAAATGGAGTCAAAGTTTGAGAAAAGAATGTACAAGACAAAAGGAATCTTAGCTTGCTGTCAAGACTTCTTGTTATAATTTAAGTCAGACTGATCAAAAGCCATTGCTTTGTTTCTGTTCTGCATCTTGTAGCACAGCTTTTAGACATTTAACTATAGGGTATATAGGGTCTACAAAGCATGTTTATGAGTTGAAATTTGACAAAACCCACAGAAATCTTCAGAAAAACATCATCTTCTCTTAAATTCCAAGATATTTAACACTATTTCTGTGCATCCTGGCATCCCTCTTTTGCTCTATGTAACTTTTCGGATGATAAAACTAACAACTGTATGAAAACAGATCTTATTTGCTGTTGGCAAACATAATGATTTTAAGCATTTTTAACACATATTTATTAAATTATTATTGCTTTGAAAAACTCTTGCTTACATGGTAGGCAATAAAGAAAAAAATAAATGTATCTCTCCATTTTCACTTCAACTTATACATCCTCAAATACAGAAAACTGAGGTGCATTGAAAGAAAGTTAAAGAGTAGTGTCACCAGCTCAAGAGCAGGTAGGACACTTGAGTGATAATTAATATATAGCCATTCAAATGTTCCAGCAGTCTGATCTCAGCAGTGATGAAAACAGAGCCTGTTTCTCTATTTAAAGAACATTTGAAAAACCATCAGCCTTATTAATACATATAATTCTCGGTATTGTTGTCACATTTCTTCCCTTATTTACCTTTCACTGACAATATAGAAAAATTTCCTATGTGTTCCTGTTTTCTATAAAATTTATCATGGCAATACGCTTCAGTTTTCAGTTTACATGCCTCAGTTATTTTGGTATAACATTGTCTAAACTTCTGATGTGCCTGCAGGATTCATGTATGCTTTCTAGTATTCAGGAAGGCAAAGCAGACACTTCTTAAGAAGCAGGCTGTTGGTATAATGAGATATTTCGAAACAGGATGCTTCCAAAACAAAGAGTTGACATTTCTGTTGAAACATATAATTTCTGTTTGGCTTCCTCAACTATGGGCTTTAGATTGAGGTATAAATGCAATTAACCCTGAAACTCTACCTATTGAACAGCTTTCCCATTGATTCTCTAGCATTCAGCAGTGTCTTGTGATAGTAGAATTGCAGTGGTCACTTTTCAAAGCTCAGCATTTGCCCGAAGTTACCAAGCAATTATCTACAATGAAGTGATGAAAGCATATGAATCAAAAGCTTTTAGTTCCTGAAAATGAGAAGGAAAACATCTCAAATCTCTAAAAAAAGGTTATTCCTTGCTTTAAACTCATGGACAAGCGTGAGAATCTCAAGTACTAAACAAATTGTCAGTGTAATCATGTTCAACAATGAAAATACTTGGTTACTTATAGAACATTGTGCCTTTTAAGTCTTTTGCATATGTCTCCTCTTCCAAGTTCCCTAAAATACTGATACTGGGCAAGAGCTTGAACTGAGATTTATGTGGCAGCTGGAAGCCAGTAACAGTTATCCACAAAAAGTCAAATGAACTTGTTGTGTGTCTTAGATGTTATTTTAGCAGTAATTCAGAGAAGCAATCCTTACAGGCAGTTTCTTCAGCTGCACGTAAAACCTGTCTCCTGGTTGTCGGGCAATGGTTCTAGTCTGGAGACTATTGTACAAAATGTGAGTAACTAGTATTGCTATTGCTTGGAAAGACACAGAGCCACATGAAATCACAGAGCACATCATGGACAGGAGAGAGTGACACAAAAGCCTGAACGTAGTGACAGGCACAGGTGAGCAGGGAGAGGTTTCTCTGAGTCTGGTGCTGTTTCAGGCATACTTGTCCCCAGAACATTCCTTCCACATTGCCTTAGCTGACTGCATTTTGGCATGCACAGTATTGTAATGCCACTTCTGGGTCAATCAAAACTCTGTTGCAAAAAATTGCATTGAATTCTGCTCCTGGTTATCTCATCTTTATTCCACTTTCTAAATTTCTTCATGAATTGGGCCTAATATTTATGAATGTCCAAAAGTCCCACTGAATTTAGGTGATTTGACACTTACATATATACATGTCTTGCCACTGAACAAAAGCAGTAAACAATATTAATACAATTGGAAAATGTCTCGCAATGTTTCCTTGTTTAGAAAGTAAATAAATAAATAAATAAATAAATTCTATTAATGAATAATGCAAGGCCAAATAAATGCACATGTGCCTGATCCAAAACACATTAATTTTCTATTGAACATTTAACAGGAAAACAAAGAAAATGACTTCAGGTGTAAATGAAAAAAAAAATAAAACTAAACAAAGTTTTCTTTAGAGACATTTAAACATTAAGATCAAAGAAACTGCCTGGTACTCTTACTAAATTACAGGCAACCAAGACTGTTTTGCAAGCACAATATTCGCAGTGGAATTTCCAATACTTTTTTGCCCTGATTCAATGCTCTAAGAAGCTCATTATTTCAAGTCCTAGCTAGCTGCAGAGAAGTTATCTAAGAGTTTGGCTGACATTGATAATACATTAAAAAGCTTAGAAGCACATTCTACAGCACCTACTTATGGTAGAGATATTTGTAACATGAAACAAATAAAACTATTAAAGTATTCCTGCCTTTGACATCTTTAGCCATCCAAAGCTGAGAGGAAAAGGAAAACAGAAAATCTTGTCAAAAAGTAATATTTTAAAATGTCTCATGAAGAAGAGACTTTGCATTATATCTTTCCCTTTGCTGCTGCAGTCATGAAGGAGTAAAAGCAGTCAGTTCAGAAGTGGGGGAATGCATTACAGAATATGATTTATTTCCCGAATCTAAGGAAGCATCATACCAGTTATAGAGAAAGTTAATATTCCTTCTCCAGCCCAGGCAATGAATAAAGAAATGGTGCTGTCCTTTAACAGAGGTATTAGCCAAAAGTCGTCAAACTGTCAAAGCGTTTAACGATTGCATGTTCTGCATGGTACAATCTTTCTTAAATTTGTGTTGCTGCTGTATCCAGACAAACTACTTCTGTGCTTCTGGTCAGTATATACATCTTCTAATATGTACTTTTGGAGTTCTGATTGAATAATAATCCTCAACAAGATGTTGAAAGTACACAGGAAAGAAAGATGCAAGAATTTTGCATAAATCAGTTCCATGCATAAGTTTTTTTCAGAATATTTAAATATCATCATATAAAGGCTTGTATGAGGTCCCCTCCCCCCAAAAACAAACACTAAACAAAAAAGCCATTTGTTCAGTGAAACCAGGTGCAGGGGAAACATTGTCTTTTGTTTTCATAAAATGTCAATGAACAAAACTCCTAGGACTCCTTAAAAACTAAGTATTTCCTAGTCTTGCTTCTTTTATGGTTTTATTATGCAATTATCAATGTATTTTACATGAGCCCATCAAGAAACTTATTATTTGCCTTCACAGTTAATAAAAATTAAAAAAGGACAGGAACATACATAGTTGTTCTGTGCTCATGTCTGCAGCATACTTGGCCTTACATGGGCCTAAATTCAGCTACTGTTTGGAAGATTTTCTTTACAGCCGTAAGAGCTGGGTGCATTTCTCTAGAAATACAGTTTCTGTAGAGTTTCACAGGGTAGCAACAGTTGTTTTCAGCCAGCAGATGTGCTAATAGAATTAATGTCACTAGTCACATCTAATTTCAAGAACGCCAGGACCACTATGTGGTGTACCACAAGGCACAAGGGCCCTGGAGTTTATATACAGCCATTGTGATGCAGCAAAGAAAAGGTATTTCAAAGCAGTCAGGGTAAATATGCTACAGTCAAGGTATTTCCAGAACAGACAGGAAACTGACTAGATATTGGTAAGATCTTATCTGGAATACCAAAAATATAGGATTATGCCCACGACGACAAGAGGAAACTCAATCTATAAAAAGTTACAGATAACAGCTACGTAATAAGCAAAAAATATGTGAGAATGCAAAAAAGGGTTTCTTTGCTTATTCTAATCAAACAAAGGCTGAGATAGGTATATGCTGCCATCAGTAAATACAACAGTGGTAAACACTAAGGAATGAATGTTAAAACTGATGTTATCAGAAGAATAAACTGGGATATTTTTGTCAAGAGTAAAATTCTTTTGGTAATTAAAAGACATTTCACAACGTTACAGCAAGAGCATCTGGAACCATCCTTCAAGTAGAGCAATGATGATAAAAATACATTTGATAGATCTTGATCCTTTTATTAAGGCATTAAATGATGTGTACCCTCTGATAGCAGTGGAGTTATCCCAATGCCTCGACCTTTCTTCATTTCTGCCTCTATGTTTCCCTCTTAATTTTGTTCAGCTGAAATGTACAGGCTGCACTTGCCACTGCCTCTTCAGCAGTGTCTTGTGCACAGAGCAAAACAGAAATAATGGAGACAGTTATTACAAAACAAAAGCTAAAAATTGTAGTGTTGTTCTGCTATTAACAAGCTTCACTGAGAAAAAATTATGGCAAATGACAGTCAAGAGGTATTTGACCTTTACGTAGTTATATTTCTTGAAAGTGAGATACATATATATATATGCATACAAGATTTTAGTAAGCATCAGCTGGCACATCTATTTAGCTATTCAAATATATTTTATCTGACAATGTTGATTTCTCACATTTATTTCTACTCACTGGGCATAGAATTGACTGCATTATGCCAATGTTTGCCATGTTAACTATTTCTAAAGGTTACCAACTACGTAATCATATATGACATGAAAAGTAGTTGAATTTCACTCCCCAGCAAACTGAGTTCTGAGTCACTGGTACTTCCTTCTGCTCTAAGCTGTAAGTAAACCACCCCCCACACTACCCCCAATGTACATTTTAGAGAAATAAAAAAGTCAAGTAGATATGCCATTCTTCTTCATTTGTGTATGAAAGAGCTGTGAGGATGTTACTCCCTTTTGGTTGCAAGAGAGTGCTCATATGCCCTCCTGCAAAAACTTCACAGAAACATCCTGACCTCTTCAGATGCTTTTTGTTCAAATATTTTCAGTCGAATAATGAAAGCCAAAGGCTTATGATGCATCTTCTAATTAAGACAAACAGCATTCATTTCCATTTTTAAATGCTATGTATTATTTTGCCTCCATCTTTCTTCTTTTCTGCTTTTCACTGTATCCCAACCATCAAATATAAGACTTCAGATTCTCCTCAAAACAAAGGCCTGCACAGCTGTTACTTTGCAACAAGCACATTGTGGGCCCCATCCAAAGCTCATTGAAGTCGCAGTCTTTCAATTGACTTCAAAAGGCTTTGGATAGACTCCTTTCTTAAGCTATATCTTAATATGTGATGCATTTTTAAAGCTGGAAAACCTTTAATGCACTGACGTTTCTGGAGTTTATTATAACAGAAGATATAAGAAAAATGTGCAAACAAAAAAATGAACTGAGTTAACTCTGCATAAAGTGTTAATATGAAATGTATTCTTATGATACTGCTGCCAACTACTTTTAATATCCTAATAATGTATTGTTACTCTGTGACAATACAGAATAATTTTAAATCCCCATTCATAAGGACTCCAATTATAATCTAATTCAGCTCAGATTAACTATGCTTTGATGGCAATTTCCTTACACAAAAAAAAAATTAGTCTAAGATAATGCGCTGCAAATATAGTTTCAATGCTAATAAGAGGCAGTTTAACAGCCTAGAGAAGTTCATTCTGACTACCTTTTCATTGCAATGATAAACAGTACATAAAGCACTTCAATTACATATTTAATGTAAAAAATAAAGTTGTAACATAAAATTTAGTCAAACCACCGATAGCTTCACTTTATGTATCTGAATTTTTCAATAAGCAAAATTAGAATTTTGCTATTTCTACACAACTGTGATAGAGTTGAGATCGGTGTTAGCAGTGTCACCACAGATGCATCTGTTTCATATAATAATTTCATTGCTACGAATTACTGCAGTAGCTTTCATTGTTTAAAACTGAAGCAGCTGTAAGTGGGACATTTCAGTTCATTACTGCTTCAGCCAAGCTTTGCACTGAAAATTATTCAGTAAACTTTCATGACAGCTTTTGATTTTTACTATATCTTACAACACTCTCTTACTGCCATAAGTTGCTTTCTTGCAATAAATATAAAATGATACGGAGCTACATTGCTTATGCCAGCTGAAGATTTGATCCAAAAGCTGATTCTGACATCAAGGCCCTGGCACAAGGGCAAATCATAAATCTAAATGAAAAATTACAATAATGATATCTGCCGAAGGTTTTAATCTTAGTGAAATACTAAGTAATTCCTTTCACTAGAGTCAAGGATTACAATGCCTGTAATCTTTAATATTAACTTCTAATTGACTTTTTTTTCATTCATCTAAAAAACAGTAATTATACTCCAGCCTTTCTCTGTTCTTTTTTTTAACTAGTGTTCAAGAGGAAACTAATGAATGTGTGAAATCTTCTGAGTGATACATAGCACAGGCAGCCAGAATTTCACTTCATGAAAAATTCTGTCAATTTGGATTTTGTATTCCAGAGCAAGCAAGAAAGGGGTAAAAGGGAATTCCTCTGAAACCCTTTTATGCAAACAAGAGTGACCAGAAAGCAGCCTAGTTGTGACTGACAGCTTTGATTAAAGGGGCCTGTATAGAAGTTTGTTATGTTTTATATCAAGCAGACAAGTGGATTGGTCTCTTTTATCCCCAAGTAGCCTAGATAACTAATTACAGGGGCAAAATCTCCTCTAAGAAGTTGTTCTGTTCATTTTCAGAGACAAATATTCCTTAAACCTGATTAATTTTATAGTGGTTGCGAAGCAGAAAATTGCCCACAGAAGACCTAGATCTGAATTCCCACTTAAAATCAGAGACATGAAATAAGATTTTCAACCTGAAGCTTTTTCTCTGAAAAGCATCTTAACCTCAATTAAAGATGAATGGGTTTTTTCTGGGCACCAGAAATTCTGCCACTGTCAGAGGAAATCTATTTAAACATACCTAAATATACTACATTTTCCCTTCAATGATCTAAACCACTGCAAACACAAACAGAACTCTTAATGGTGAAAGACTCTCAAATGAGTCTATGTTATGGTCAAGATATGTTCATACACCTTTTCTTATTAATAGCTCTATCTAATCCCTTAATCTGAACAAATCACTCTACTGAAATTACAACCTTTTGAATAAACATTGGTGTTGCTTAATCTTTTTTAATTCTTGATTATCCCTCTTACTTTTTGAGCACATTCATTTCTTAATGATTTTACTGAATTGAAATGTTGCAATTTCCTCCAAATTTGAATTGAATCAGTGACTTTCTTTCTTTTTTTTTTTTTTTTTTTCCCCTCTGGTATAAATCTAATCCATTTTGAAAGGAAAATGGGGATGATAACAAACCAGATGTTAAAGTAACGGAGTAAAATAATTTATTTATGCTGTAAACTATGGAGTATGTCCCTTTGGTAACTGCCATTTTCAAAGTCTTTTTTAGTATCAGAAATGAGATTTTTCAAACTAATTACCCACTGACGACAAAAGAGAGAACAAAAGCCGTCTGGGCTTTGGTTACTACGCCCCAGCTCCAGGAAGGCAGAGGGTTATACTGCTGACCAGCAGATGGAGACACAGTACTCTTCTTGGATGTTATGTGCCATATTAATGGTGTCATATTTCGTAGGCGCTCACTTGCACATGCTTTTGAGTTTAAATTTCATAAATTCAAATACTTGGCTTTTCAGGGTTTTTTGATCAGCTGAACACTACCAAATAGTTTTATTTGTAGATCCCAAATGAATATTTGGAACAACATTTGGCTTGAGAAAGACACATGTTCCAGTTCAAAATTCAACTTCTCTCAATACTCCTTAACATTAAAATGTTTTCCTGCAAATACTCCCATCCATAAATGCAATACTTTTCTTGGTAATTGAAAATAGGAGTTTCAAAATTGATTGGAGTAATTTTTTTGAACGAGTTGTGAAAAAAAATTCGACTTTCCATGGGTTGCGACCATGAAGAATCTTGATATGATTCAACAGCTCTGAATCCTGTGCCTTCAGATACTCACCACAATCTTTACCAGTTGTGTGAAATAACACCAGCATTCTCGTTGATTTTTCCCTTGACTCCAGAGAAACATACAGGCTACTCATTCTCTCAAAACAGAAAAATGAAGCAAAGACTGGCACATTTGTTTTAATAAAAATTGTAAGTTGTGCATCAATTATTTTAGTTACCCATGTGTCTAATATCTAGAACACTAGAATATTTTGCCCTTCTTTGTTAAGAGTTGTCATATGAAAATTCTGAACTAACTTAAACGCTAAACTCTGGTAAATAGCAAGAATATTTTCTCAAGCAAGACTTTCTCAAGCATGATAGTAAGCCAGAGTAAATAACCAAGACTGAGGAGAAGAGGAAAAAAAGCATATTTTACGGTTATGCAACAAATCTACTAATGACTGTTCCTTGTATGGTTGGAGCAAAATAGCTTAGCCAGTAGGTTTGACAAAAGCCAAAAGACAACTAGAAACCTGCAGGATCAATAACAAGAAGGGCTTTTCAAGGTGATTGGACTGAAATCCCAGAGTTCCATATTTACAGAGCCTTTATTCAGCTTCAGGGCACCAGGACTCAAACCATCCATCACTAAATAGATCATACTGGTAAGAACTAACAAGGGAGAGAGAATAGGGCTTGTTATTAGGGACATAAAGGGGGGAAAGCACACAACCACATGCTTCTGAGCATGAGACAGAAATTTTAACTTTCTCTCTCTCTAAAATACTGATTTATTTCATGACACAACAGAAAAATGAGCAAAGGTCAAATAGAAAAAGTAACATTTTTCCAAATCTGGCAAAACCAAACTCTCATCAAGAAATGGCACGTGAAATCTGGTTGCAGATGATTTCCTAAAGCAGTGCGCATTATCAATCATGTTTCCATGACCCAGGATAATATCAAATACAGAAGTACATGGGATTTAATGTTGTTAGCTCTTACAGAGACCTCCTGTAGAACACTGACCAGAAGCAGAAAATGTAGTCACAATGAGCACATGAGTTAATGGTAATTTTGGATAACCTGAACTGTTCTTTCTTTGAAGGAATGTCATGTGCACTTTCTCTGTGTTGGAGAAAAGGATTCAAAGTTGTGTATTTTGTTACTTCTCACTGAAACTGTGCTAATAATAATACCAACTTTCTAGAAGTCTTTATAAGTGCAAAAATAATGTTCATTACTGGACACATTTGTTCAGAAAAAAAAGAGGTAGAATTTTTTCTAATAAAATTGAAAATATTGTTTCATTCAAGTCCTTATCAGTAATTGGATGACATCAGTTCATTTTCTGATAGCTCATAACAGCAGATATTCCACTTTTAGAACCATTATATTCTCAGATATTATTATTACTAATATTATCCTCCTAGCTGAAAAAAATTAGGACCATTGCCAAATTACATAGTATTTTGGCTCTTCAGCAGAGACTGAGGAGTACAAAGTGTAATAGGAGCTATGTTTTTTGCATACTGCATATTTTTGTTTTAGCGTCAGTTCTAAAACTTCATCTGCTTTCTGACTTAAAGTATCTATGCCAACAGTTGCTTTTCCATTAAATTCTTTACACATATGAAGAGGAAAAAAAGAGGTATAAGATCTGTGACAGTGTTCAGATCGTCCATTAATTCTCTAATGGTAGGAAAACCTCAAAAACTAGCTGTTGTTAAAGTGGAACGAATCAGACTTAAAGGGCTGCTGAATCTGATTTTATATTTGCTGCATTTTGCCTTCAGCAAATACTACTGAACAAATCCTTTTTCCCCCCAAAGGGATGGCTAGAGCTGGTTTTGGTTTGAATCTCTGTCAATATTTTTAATTCAGGCAAATAAAAGTGATTAAGCTATGGTTTGAATAAGTTTGTCAAATCAGTCTTAAATAACAAAATTAATTCTGAGTTATTCAAGCAAACACGTGAAAATAGAGATAGCAATAACTTCTCATTTTCCTAACATTTCAAGTATTCTTTTGTTTTTTAAAAAATATAGGGAAAAGGAGATTTTCTGCAGCAGTATGTGGAGTACATGCCTACCTTTTAACTCTTTCGAAAGGGTTAATGGGGAACATTATAAGCAGTGATGTTTAAGACAGTGGTATAAGTTAACCTTTACGACTATCAGCACTGAGGCAGTTCTTGCTCTGTGGTAACACTTCAGTTACAATAAAACATGCTTATGGAACACATAGTCAAAACTTGTTGTCAATTATTTAGTATTCCCATAAACCATTAGATGGTCAAAAATATCTTTAATTGATTCCATCTCTACCTACACTACTTATTATTTATTAGTATAACAAACTTCTCCATGGGAACAGCTAATTGTACCTCCCTAGTGGCCACTTCAAGTGGAATAAGCATTGCACAGTGCTGCCTAAGATACTGCTGAAAGGTCTTCAGCATTTGGGGTTTGATTAAAACTGTATTACATATACACATCAGCAACCATTGCGAAAACAAAACGTTAATTTTAAAAAAATCCTTCTGCCATACTGCTTAACACAATTGAAAAGCCTTGCATGTATGGAAAGAGGAGGGTGGAAGAGTCTCCTCTCTCTTCCCTTCCCACACTCGCAATAATAATTTTGTAATAGAAATAATACAGCATTCTCTTATACAATGAGAAGGGAAAGTGTGCACCCTACCAGCTGCACTGTGGGAGAGACCTTTTCCTCCAACATACATGTAGCACAGCTAGCTACTGCTGTCTAAGCTGAATGTTTTTGTTTCCCTTTTTTTTTTTTTTTTTTAAAAACATAATAGTTAATCTGTTCCATAGTAGAAAAGACAGATGTTATGGAAATAGTAAGCCACACTGTGTTTAGATTTTTCTCTGACAAGATATTCCATATGCAATATTTCACCAAGGAAGATTTGGACAATAAAGCATACCTTGTGAAATATGCAGGTGAGTTGTAAAAACTGCTGAATGACATTAACATAAGAGCATCTACTGTATATAGATCAATATAAAACATGATTTTTAAAATAGATGTTACACTGATTATTGGATTAAACATTTAGCAAAAATTGAACAGGTATTCTGTTCAGCTGAATTAGTGTTTTTTGCCACACCCAGAGACCCTTTGTTGAAATGAGCAAGCACTGAACATTTTTTAGGATATAATTCAAAATACACCTGGCTGATTTGGAATAATCTCACCCATTCTTTTGGGGTTTGTTTGTTTGTTTGTTTGTTTGTTTGTTTGTTTTAAGCCAAGTGGCATACCTGGAAGTGACCTTTCATGCAACTGTCAAGAGACATATTTCAAAAACTGGATTCTAACCCTGCAGAAAGGATGCCCAGACTACATATCTGAAAGTAGATCTACACTATAAGTGCAGCACTGGGTTTAGGCCACAGGAAGAGCAAAACAAGGAACTTATCTCATCCAGAATAGAATCATGATTTTTTCAGAACAGTCATGGTTAACAGAGTCAGTTCAAATGACCTCAAAGTATTGAATGCCAGTAACCTTAAAGGTAAAAATAAACTCTGGCAAAATACTGATGAACCCAGAAAAAAGCTCCACCACTGTTTGCAACTGGAGATGCCATGGCCCAAGCCAGATGTTGATCACCAGCCAGAGTACTTTATTGTCTATACAGTCCTTTAATCATATTGCCTTCCATTTGAATTTTCGTCATTAAAAAGTAAGAAAACATTTTTGCTTTTCTTTCCCTACTTTCCCTTTTTCCAGTGTTCAATATTTATGGAAATGAACTTTTTTGATAAATATTCTTCCTTGTGAAATTAAGTTGTTTTTTTTTTCCTCTTCCTCAGCAGCAAACTAGAATTAAAACTGCCAGAATGTATGCAACACTAAAAGTAAGTAATGCGGAGCAATGAAGAGAACAAAAATGAACAAAAATTCAAGTTAGATGCAGTAGTAGACAAAGCTGAGTTACCAGATATGGTGGACAAACATTACTGAAGTAGAAATAAAAACAGAACATTAAATTCTAGACAGAGATGACAGAAACTAAAGCTGTTTAACAGTCATCAGCATAAAATGACAGGAGTAACGAAGCATTATTTTGAGAAAGAAATGTCTTACTTTCTGCATATGCACGTAAATGCAGTGTTTTGGTGTGAATACTTGTTCCTTATGTTAGGTCAATGACATATTTCAAATATATAGTCAAGACCTGTAAAATTGGAGAATCAGGGTCGCGGCTCTCAGATGCTGGAGTTGCTTTGCCTGTTGGAAGGTGTGGCTCTTGCTATTCACAGCACAATGTTGCTCTTCAAGACTGCAGTAGGTATCTAATGAGCAGCACTTTCTGCTCAGCTGTGATTGCAGTATCTCCTAAGTGCAGGAAGGACCATGGAGTGGCAAATGCTGAGACTAATGGTTTGCACAGTACGAGAGGTAAAATCTGCTTCACATGGAATGCTTGCTTATACCAATGGAATAAAACTGAAATGAACTGCAATGTTACCAATTGTCCTTATAGTGCCTCTCTCTGCCTGGGAAAGCTGGTGTACCTGGGTTGTGATGACTGATATTTTACATTACCTACACATCTAGGTAGAGTTGTTGCTTATGTGCCGGTTGGATTCACCGGACATACACTGTAGATTTGCCCTGCACTTGCATAAATTACCACACAGGGCACCTGTAGTGGGCTGTCCATGCAGAACATCAAACGTTCTGCATTGGCCATGGAATATCCTTCAGACTAGGTGTGCCATCTGTATCAGGTCACATCCTGAGGTGGCAGAGAGGCCAGTCCCTGCTGTAGCAAACAGATCTCAAGGATGTTACGAAGAGGAAACTATATTAGTATTTGCTAACACAGCTTGAAATGTAATTTTAGGACTAATACTCAATTTTATGTCTTTAACCATTTTTAAAAGAACATCAGGCATTTAGGTAATTCCATTAGCTATTTTTCTGATAAACCTTCCAGCCTAATGTTGATCAGACTTATTTTTCTGTATATGAGGCACCAGAGTATAATGCATAGCTCCATGCCCTACTGTCCATACCTGCTGCTATTCTGATATCTCCTATAAGAACAGCAGAAGCAATGAATTATAACAGTGCATAAGACAGATCTTAATGTATTTTTGCCCACTATAATGGCTAGATAGCTTGCATCCATATAAATCGGAAATAGCTTTCTGATACCTTGGTGTTCACCAAGAATTAATAAACTAAGGAAACCTTAGAATCATCCCCGCTTCTTAATTGCTTCTCTTTGTGGATCTCATCTACAGTAAACAACCCTTCTATTAGCTCCCAAAAATGTGTGAGATGTATAAAAGCCTTTTAACAGAATTGGTTTTGAATGACAGTCAGTGTTTTTCAACATTTTTAGTAATCACTTTTACTGACTATTTTACTTCAAAATCTGTTAAAATCTGCTGGTTTATTTCAATCATTTTTTCTCTTGAGAGAAGGAGGAGCTAAAACACTGGTTGGTAATTGATCCCACTATTACTGCTAGGAATACTGTTTTGACAACAGTAGACTGACTCTACCAATATTACTGGATGATCTTTGCCAGGTCTTTCAGCTGCCATATGACTAAGGCAAAAGTAGCATATTAATGTATACCTCCACCATAGATGTCTTATGAGGTATAATTTTATTAGCTTGTTGTAAAATTTGAACTAATAAAAAAAATCAGAATGTTCGTCCTATAAAACTCCAGTATCTCAATGTATATTTTAACCCTGTGGATATGATGAAAAACCACAAATACACAAACATTTTATGAAAACAGATAATTTGACAAATTCAAGATGCTTGTAAACCAACAAGCTTTCCACTGAGAGTGGAACAAAAATCCTTGAAAGGGATGAGCTTTAGAGCTAGGGAGAATATGTTCTCTTCATGTTGTCAAGAAATCTAAAAATAGAAATTCCTCCAGATTATTACTTCACCAAACAAACTTGTTTTCTTGACCCATCACTTAATTAAAAACTTTCCCATCTAGCATGAAAAATGCAATTTTGTGTGTTCTAAATACCTAATAATAGGGGGAAGTCTCTGCAAAACCCAGGCAAACCACTTGATTGTGTATAGATTAACATATCTGGCTCCGGCATAATGGTAGAAATATGGAAACCCAGAGGGAATTGTTCTGCTGTTATTAGGACTTGCTATAAATAAAATATGAAGCATATATTCCAAGAACAAATCTCCATTAGGATTACAAAGAGGTATCTAAATGAAGAGAGAATTCTCTTGCTTACAGAGCATACTGAAACAGAAAATCACTGTAAACAAAAAAATTACTAATATAACTTTTTTTCTGAAAATGTTTACGAATTTTACAATAGAATGTTGTTTTCACTCTTGAAAGAGTGAAACCAAGCCAATGCCCCAGACAGCACCTATATTAATTTGCCCTAATATGTCTTTTAATAAGGATCATAATACCTAAAGCAAGCACAAATGTATGCTAGGTGGAGAATGGATTGAGAGCCACCCTGAGGAAAAGGACTTGGGAGTGATGGTTGACAATAAGCTGGACATGAGCCAGAAATGTGCACTCAGAGTCCAAAAAACAAATCATATCCTGGGCTTCATCCAAAGCAGCACATCCAGCAGGGTGAGGGAGGGGATTCTGCTCCTCTACTTCCCTCTGGTCAGACCTCACTCAGAGCATTGCCTCCAGCTCTGGGGCCCCCAGCACAGGAAACACACAGACTTGTTGGAACAAGTCCAGAGGAAGGCCATGCAGAAGATCAGAGGGCTGGAGCAGCTCTCCTGTGAAGACAGGCTGAGTTGGGGTTTTCACTCTGGAGAAGAGAAGGCTCCATGGAAGAACTTTGAGCAGCCTTCCAGGACCCAACAGCAGCCTACAAGAGAGCTGGAGATTGACTTTTTACAAGAGCATGTCATGACAGAAGAAGGGGCAATGGCTTTAAAAATTAGGGCAGTTTTAGATCAGATAATGGGAAGAAATTATTTACTGTGAAGGTCGTGAAGCATTGGAACATGTTGTTCAGAGAAGCTGTGGATGCCTTGTCCCTAGAAGGGCTCAAGACCAGGTTGGATGGGACGTTGGACAATCTGGTCCAGTGGAAGGTGTCCATGCCCGCGGCAGGAGGGTTGGAACGAGACAACCTTTAAGGTCCCTTCCAACCCAAACCATTCTGAAATTCTATGACTCCATAAAGAATAAAAGAACTGATTTTTTAAATTTTTTAAGGAGAGCCGGAGGTAGGCTAAGGTAACACTAAAAAAACCCATCTAGAAACTAGCAAGACCAATGAACAGAAAAGCAAGAAAATACAAATTTCCAAAATACAAAAAGTCTGATTAAAAGCTGTAACTGACAGTCCTTCTAAGGTTTACAGGACTAGTTACTAACACAACATACTGAAAAACCTGCAAGAGATAAGCAGTTCATGAGTAATGAAGTAACTAAAGAAAAAGTAAATACTGTTTTTTAAAAAACAGAATACAGAGTTTCTATAGCTAAAGACTGATTTTTATACATAGGAATATTTATATTATTTATATTTATATTTATATTTATATTTATATTTATATTTATATTTATATTTATATTTATATATTTATTATACTGTACTAGTAAAGCAAAAAAAATTGAAATCAACATTTTTATACAACTTCTTAGCTCTTCTTGAATAATAATAGCAAAATTAAAAACTCACTAGCAAAACTTTCTGAAAAAACCCAAAAAACCAAATTTTGCACAGGTTTCAGATTTCTCTACCAAGTCTCCTGTTATGTCTGAGTACTAAAATATTGTGCCTTATCAAATTAGAGACCTAGTTATGACCAGGACAAGTCAAATGTGTCTGTACAGAAAGCACCTTGAAGCAATTGCTTCGATATATTCTTGCTCTCAGTGGCAGTAAAGTCTCTAAGGATCTCTAAACTCTCTAACATGCTTTCACTTCTCTGGGCAACTTCAGAGCAGCAAACACTTTCTTCTCCATGTTCTATGAAGCATGAGAAAGTGCTGAGTTTCCATATTTTTCCTAGTCCCAAAATTCTTATTTAATTAATTTTCTGCTTCCTAGCCTAGCCTGGGGTCAGATTATGCATCCATTTAATCTCTAAACCAGTCTATATCTGCCAGTTATTTATTTGTCACTTTTCTCTCATCATATCAGTGCATCTCCACAGCTTCTTTTATCATCTGGAAATTGGATACAGTGGAGCTTCAAATATTCTCTTTCACAAGACAGGAGAAATCAACACACTTTTCTTCACAGAAGCATCCTTTCCTTAATAACACCTCAAAATCCCCCACAAAGAGAGAAAACAGAAATGAGGTGACCTTAGATGAAGAATCCCACAAGTGAGACAGGAGCTGTCTATCTTTCCATTCTGCTCGTGGCACAGCACAGGGACATATTCATCCTAATGGGTTTGTTGAACAATAATAATTGCTGATAGTAATTAAAGTAAGCAAGATACCACATGGGTTTGGATGAAAAGTTCTCATCATTAAAATCAGAAAAAAAAAAAGTGCTAGTTTACTACTTATATATAAATTAAATATACAAACAAGTCTATAAGGATGAAATAATGACTGCCATATTACACTAGCTTTTTTATGATTTCAGAGTTCCATTATTATGCTCGAACGTTTAATGAATACTTTACTGCTACTCAATTCTTATTCTGTTTTAAACATTACTGTCTTTTTCTTTGGAGCAAAAAATGGGAGATCAACATTATTTTTATTTAATTGTACAAGTTCTCTAAAATATTCTTGGATATTATTATTTAAATGAAAAATCTATCAGTGAAGTTCTGCTTTCTTGTGTGTTTTGGTTGTTTTGGGAATAAGTTATTCTTGGATGCTAAGCTATTATTATAATACCCATCACAATTTTCAATATGACAAAATTACAGAACATTGGCCAACAGAAAGGACTTCTCATTTTTTAGCCTTTAATTCTGAAAGATAATGTCCAAAAGGATTTCACAGATATGTCTCATATTTACCCTTAGGCATCAGTTCATATTTCAGAAATTATCTACTTTAGAAAATTCAGTTATCCCACTGTTCTTGTGCAGAATGTAAAAAAGAATATAAAAAAATCCATTTTGAGAAATTTTACCCTTTTAAAACAATGCTCATAAAAAACCACTAAAAATGTAAAAATATAAAAATGTTTCTACATGCATACATATATATATAGTTGTATATACAACACATGCATACATACTCCTGTTGAAGACGAAGTTTACAGACCATGTATTTTCCTTAATTATGATTTATCATGGAAATGTTTTCATTCTGACTGCCCCATTTCATTAAAGTACAGGCACCTCAGCTGCCTTAAAAGCTGCAGAGAAAGTGTGTGGACATTTCAGTGCCCATTATTTCTCTGAAAATTCAGCTGTGGAAAGCAACAAGAACTAACTTTCTCCCATAGAAGTCACATATCTGTAGGTAACTTCTCTCACTGATGGTTTGTAGAGGATACTAAAAAATACCATAAACAAGACTGAATTAAACTACAGAGAGCACTGGGGAAACTGGGTACAGGTCTTCCCCTTGATGGTAACAAATGTTGCCTCCACTCCATCCATACATGCCCACACATGATACAGCTCACACATACTTCAGTTAGTTCAGCAGATTTTGTTAGATAGCATCATTGTCAGTCAGACTTGGAGCCAAAGGTCTTCTCCATTTAAAGGAATGCTATCCAAGCAATGCTGCAAAAAAGTATTAATCAAATAATGCACAGCAATAATAAGATGTCAAAAACTACTCTTTCACTTCTAGAAATAAAACTGGGTTTTAGCTGTCCGAGATATATGTAGGAATATGCCTGTGAAGACTTCCACACTAACCATAAAAACGTATCCCCATTATAAAATAATATTGGTAATATTCTGTCTGTTCTATACAGGTGTTGACGTCTATGTCCACTATGAGGAGAAGAAAGAATAAAACAGAGAACAGAAGGGTATAATAGATGACTAACAACATCTTCCTACCTGCTTACTTCAGAATACTTGTTGACTAATAAAATTTCCTGGTACTGGAAGAGATTAATTAGTCTTTCATACATAAAGTAATGGCTGTATTTTCCTTTAAAGGGTCTGAAGTCAGTGGTTATCCAGCTAAGCATGCTTATTAGCTAGTCTGCTGAGGTGATTTACTCTCCAAGCAGTAGCAGGGTCCAGCTAGAGAAAGGCTGACAGAAACAATTACTGCCTGACTGACAATATTTGGCAGCTACAATCATTCTGCTTATACTGTCTTCTGTTTTATTTGAGAGTATCTTCTAAAAACTGTGGTTTGGTTGCAGGTTTATTGTTTGTCACCCATCTACCGCCTTGATCACAATGTCAGGACAGATCCAGCCACGCTGTAAAAGGGAGCAGTGACACAGAAATGCAGCTGCAATCAAATCAGGTGACACGAACCAGTGGTGCTCGTGGGAGGGGCTGTGACTAGCTTATCCACCCCAGATAAATCTGTCCCTGGGTAATCCTTTATTATATGCCTGGCAGACAGGCTCCTGCACAATAACTTTTAAAAGAAACGTGACAGTGTGTGAGGTAGATTTAAGGATGATGTTTTGCTGGTTTTATTATCATCAAACACTTGCTCTCCTGACTCCACTGGCTTCAAGAAGGACTTTTTATTGTGTAAAGTTTTACGCACTCTGAGTATAGGTGGCAGAATCTGGTCCAAAGGGATTTAAGCAAACTTGTGGGTTTTCTTATTATTTGAGTCATGTTTTTACTGCTTTCCCTTTTAACACTAGGTTTAAATTCAAGTGTCATTTCCAAAGAAACAGCTATGATAATCTGTGGTGAGCTGATTAATAGCACTTACGCAAATTTCAGTGACCACAAAGTTGTGAATGTCTCTGTGTGAGTGATACACTTCTTATAAAGTAAATGAGTCTTTTTTCACATATTTAATAATACTCAGAATTCTCTTATCCTCCCCTTCCTCTCTGAATTCACTCTGAAGTCCTCTTTTTCTCTCATTTGTTGTTGTTGTGGCAAAGTAATTTTTTTCTACACTATTTCCACTCGCCCACAGTTAATCATTTATGGTCTTTTCCACTGCAAACATGCAGAAAACACGTAAAAAGGAAGTCTGTTATCACACAATCAGCAACTCTGATTATAACTTGATCAGAACTGACATCATTGAGGTTTCATTAGCAATATTAGATAAAAGCAAACTATTTTCGATCTCTTTTTTTCGTCTTTTGCAATGTCAAAGGAGACACTCACCCTGCCCCAACTGGTTCTGTTTGACAGTGACAGGACTGCATAAAGGATTGTTTTCACTTACCATCTCAAGACCGTTTTACATGCCAAACAAATCAAATCTACACATCTCTCACCATCTTTATCAACCTGCCCAGGCAAACATTTGGAAGCATTACAACCTTTGACTTGTTAACTTATTTTTCTCTCTTTACAGCCTAAAGCAACTCTTAAAATGTAAAGGATGTACGTGCAAACAAGTAAGTTTTGCAATATACGTACTGGGGCAGAGAAATTCTCCCCCTGACAAGATCTGATGAAGATAAGTTTCTCCCCATGTAACATGTGTTCCATGTTACATATTCTACCACAAGTTTGGCAGATATACCTAAACCAATTTTTGAAGTAAAAATAAAATAAGCACTTATTCCAGGAGATTTTTATTTTATTCTTAATATTTTTATTTTGTTATATGTATGTTATATTCACAAATAGTAAGTGAGAAAAAGTGTTCTCCAGTGGGGAATCTTGGATCCCTTAGAAAAATAGCTTTTTGCCTAGCAAAAACTGTATTAATAATTTTATATTATCTATTTTTAATTATATAGTACTTTTTCAGTGCTGTTAAAAAGAAATGGGCCAGACCCTGGCTGCAAATATGATTCTTCAAATTTGTCTCTCTGCAAGAACTTTTTCTGCTGTTGACTTTTGTGAAAACCAACACCATCCTGAGGTTCAGTAAGAGCCTGTTTTTCCCACAGATGTTTCCAGCTAGACTGAATCAGGAACATACTTTCACAGACTCACAAGAAGCAAGGCATTCTTTTTGAGGAGCCTGAGAAAACCCAGAGATCCTGGCAAAGAGAGATGAAACTTCATGATCTGCTCAGAATGGAGCCTAGGGAAAGTTTTTTAAAGCGTGTGGGTATTTAAGTGTGCACCTACAGGCATGTTTGGACAGTGAATGCAACCATTCAATATTTGATGGCTAAATTAAGCAATTGTTTGCCATGAGATGGGAAGATCAATCAGGAGATTAAACTTTCTGTGCCTTCTTTGACTGGTTTCTCATTCTTGGGTACTTCTTACTGTCATTGCCAGAGACAGTGTATGGGATTAGATGGAGCAGGTATAAACTATTGTGGTAGCTATTCTGGGCTTAGTCCACTTGAACTCCAAGTACAACATCACAAGGAAGGATACTTGTAGCATTGCGAGACTATACCCCGAAGTTATACCTTAGAGACTCAGAAGATTAATGGATGTTCTTGTAACAAACTGGCTGGGAGGTTGAGTGGGATCCCATGACAGGTCCAATTTAAATATTCAAGTGGTCATGCACTAGGTAGTCAGCCTCATTTATGCTACTTATATCAGTAATAATTAAACTGTTAAGTGAAGAGACTTTGGAAAAGAAGACAGACTGGATGTAAGGTAGCATTAAGTTTTCATTGTATTATTTGGCATAATATTCACAGTGAAATGTGTATGTTAAATCTTTCATAGAAGCTGTATTTGTTCTTTATAGAAGAGAGGGATGGAAAGTTCCTTCTTTCCATAAAAGGAAGGAGAGGAATTTAAAGAAGATGAAACATTGATTCTGGATAAATATAGAATTCAGTCACATATGGAAATTATTTAGAGATAGACGAATATTCAGTCTGGCTAGGTAACTGCATGCAGAAAAGCAGTCCTCCTCCACAACAGCTCTAAAGCAAAACAACAAAACACAGTCCAGTTTGTCCTGCCTTGACAAGGAGAAAGGACAACTGGAGGTTTCCCATGGGAATATTCTTTTCCTCAAAATGAGGTACTTGAAATACCAGGAAAAGAATTATAGAAGTTGAATGGCAGAGTGAAATCTAGTAAAGGCAAACACTGGAGCCCCAAAAAAGCACCGGTCAAAGTCAAGATAGCAAAACCAAGACCTCTGCATGAGGTAAAATGAGCACACTTCTGTACTCCCATTTACTTTAAAATCCCAGCTGGATATAACACCTGTGCAGACACTACATCTCTTCCTTACTCATATCTTTCCATAATCACCTCCTTTCATTTACCTATAACCTTCTATTCTCATACAGACACACCTATTCTTTGATCTTCATTCAGGTCTTTCCCCCACTCACATACACTTCTCATTAGCAGATGCATCTGACAAGGAGAAGGGTTTCTGTCTGAAATGGGAGTTCAGCTGTGTGAAGGAAGAGGTTGGGTCTTTGGAAGAGGAGATTAATTTTTTTTTAACAATATAGTAGCTTTGGGAAACAGATACATGTCTGAGTGGGGGAGGAGGTGGGAACAGTTAAGTGAGGAGAGCTACAAAGATATTTTCATACAGGTGAAGATAAACACAGTAAAACCATTAAAGTCTAATTTTGGAAAAACTTCTTAGAAGCCATTCCCGGTTAATTATTCTCTAGTAATAAATGAATAGAATAGTAAATGTTATTAGAATAATTTACTATTCATCAAGAATAATAAATGAATAGAATAATTCATTATTCCCACATCCTTGTTCTTTGCAAGCTCTGGCAAGCTAACTAGGGCACTAGGAGGAGTGTCTCAGGTAGAACAGGGAAACAATGAACTCAAAACTTGGAAAAGAGGTTTTAATTTTAGGTGAAAAGTTCACATATCTATCAGCATTTTGTAATTGTGCTACTGAGATGAACTATTACATTTGAACCACATGAATCTTGACATACCATGTAAAACCTACTTAGCTAGTTATTGCATAGAGAGCCAAATTTATGGAATCAGAGTATGATCTTTTCATACAGGCAGAATTTTTTATTGGTGATTTTGTTATTTTTCCAGTCAACTTTTGTTGGTATAAACAGGTTTAAGCAAACTGATATGGCATTTCCACAGAAATTATAATTAATATAGCCTACAGCCAATTCTCTTGCCCAGTTTCTTGGCTCCCCATATTTTATACAGATATGTGGTAGATATATTTTGTATTTTCACATATATGTATAATACACAAAAATTGTTTCCTCCATCAAATAATGTATAAATCCTTTCTTCTCTCACATGCTCTCCAGAGCTCACAGCTTTCCCTGCATCACAGGCCCAATTATGTCCATAGATCCACCAGGTGCTGTCTCCCAGAGCTGCTTTTGCTTCATGCTCCATTTGCTAAGCATGCTACTCTCTACCAGCAGCCAAAGGTCACAATATATCACATCAACTGAATTTGTCTAGAACATCTATGTGTGTTATACAGATTCACAACAGTAAGTATGTTTTTAGGTCTTTCCATTTAGAAATATTTCAATGGTAAGAGTCGCGAAGGTGCTCTTATTAAGGCCAATATACTGCTTTTCACAGATTCTAAGACTTTTGTATCAGTAGACACTGCTTCTGTCCGACTCAGTTTTTTTGATAACATCTATGTTACTAGAATTTCTCATCAAGTGAAACTAAATCCATTCAGAAACAGTTTAGCCCAGAAACATGCAGTGAAAGATTATTTTCTGATATGGGAAAAAATAATTCTTTCATACTAAGTTAATGTTGTGTATTAGAAAAAACAATAAACTGAGTGTTGATCAGCCTAGAGCAGGGCACTAAGCATCCTTATAACCTTGGGCAAGTTAATTAATCTTTCTATGACTCAGCTGCTAAGATGTAAAATGGAAAAAAATCTTTATCTTACTGCCTGTCTTCCTTTTTTGCTGTTGGTTTAAACTCTAAGTTCAGTGGGTTCAAGACTATCTCGTAACATGCATCTCGTAAATGGACAGTCTGGTCAGGTTTCTGCAGTGAGCACAGCTCACCTCAGTCCTGGGATGTGTCTGTGTTTTGCAATCTGTTTTACATTGCAGGTAAGCATCAGCCTTGCTCCATTCTCAGACCTCTCTAGACTATGGGAAGAGATAATAAACAAGCCTAAGATAATCCATATGCATGGACAGTTTTAAAAGATTATTGACTTGTATTTATAATATACATTGAACATTAAAAAAAAAAAAAAAAAAAAAAAAAAGGAGAGGTTAGGACCCAGAGATCAAGCTTCCATCATAATTCTTCTGTAGCCATATGTGTTGGGTGATACTGCAGTGCTCTACCTTTTGCTATGCATATATTTTCATAACACTACTGAAATTTTAAACTCAGCGAAGAATCTGATGTCCTCTCTCTAAATTTAATATATAACAGTGATTCAAGGAAAATCTTTAAGATGTGGCACAGAACCAAAAATTTTGGACAGTCCTGGCCAAACCAGGCATCTGATTATTGCAATTGAAAAAGGAGAGACAGCAGAGCAGTGTGAAGAAGAGGTTCAAGAGAATATTTAAAGCAATACTTGAAATGCATGTGAGAGGGAGCAATTTTTTCAGTGATTATGAGACGAGAATATATTCAAATACTTTTGGTACAAATAACTAAGAAGAGCTGTTTCTTATAAATGTTACACAAAAATTCTAAAATCTATAGGGATGTTCATGAAACTTCCTAACAGAAGAGCTCGGTTTGTCCCAGCTATAAAAATAGTGTCTTTTGAGAGTGATGTGTTATTTTTTATTTGGTTTTGTGAAGAAACCTGCACTCCTAACTTTCAGAATTTTTCCAATTTTGAGAAATATTCCTATTCTAAACCAGGACAAAAAAGTTTGTTCATTAACATTTTCATGGTCTAAGACACAAAAACATTCCATATTTGTCAAAATGCTGTGTTTAGCCAGAGAGAAGACGAGAAGAGAAGAGAAGAGAAGAGAAGAGAAGAGAAGAGAAGATAGAAAGAAAAAAAAGGAAGAAAGAAAGTTATCATAGAAGTTACTCTAATATACCTTTTTACACTAAAATGTCATTTTATTTTTATCTCCTTAATAACGTTGTGTTTCTAAAATGTAAATATTATTCTTTGAAAACTTTTAATCAGGAAAGTTTCTTAGCAGAATATTCTGTAGTTTGTGAATCATCACGTTTTGGTAAAAACAAAGTTGGGGAAAAAAATTAAACTGTTTAGCTCACTTCTCTTATCTTTCTGCACCTTCTGACGTATATTTTTTATTCTGTGTTTCACCAAACTTTCTGTTTAATGTTAATGCTTAAATGTAAATTTACAGTCTAGTTGATACTATCCTTAATTTTCTCACTACAGAGATATCAATTTCATGATACTTCCTCTTAGAGGGCAGGGAGGCTGAGGGGAAGCTTCTTGTAGAATCACTGCTAGTCTTGGTATATTCCCTAACAGTTTTTATTACTCTTCTAAATACTTGAAAATAGTAAGGAATATAAAATAAGGCCAAAACCTAAGGATAATCTCACGGATTTAAGTTGATCTAGATCAAGGTTCACTTAGCAAAAGAAAAGAACTCCTGATATGAACGTATTAATTAACCAACACCAGCAAGTATGAGAAAATGAAAGTCTCTCACACTGTCCCTGGGGGAAGACGATCGACAAAAAGAGGCAAGGTATGAAGTGTGCCATTAGGTGTGGTATGCTTGCAGGTGCACTTCATACAGTCATAACACCTGGGAAGGCAATTCCCATAATTTTCTTCTTGGAACAACTCTCAAAATATTTGTGGTTAAAAGTACCCACAAACCCTGTGGGAGAGAGTGGGAAATTCCAGCTTTGACAGTGGATGGTCAGTCACTACCAACTCAGTATGTTGCACACTGCTTCATGAGTATCTGACGTCTGAATTCAAAAACTGAGGCTTGGGGCTGACTCCTGTTCTTGTTAATTCAAGTTCCAGTAAAATAAAGACATCTCTTTATTCTTTTATGGTTTTGGTTCTGATCATGCCGGGATGAAGTGCACGCTATTTTGTTCTCATTTAAGTAAAACATGCCATTTCTACTTTTCTTTCTTCTCCTTTTTCATTTTAATGGAGACATACTTTGCAGTCCTCAAATCTGCAAGCAGTAAAAAATAAGCACTTCACCAACTTGTTTATCACAGTTATCAGTGCACTTGTTTGTGTGAGATTTCCTGTGTTAACAGAAACGAAACATACCATAATAGATAGCAAATCTATGTTTTTAGATTGTGCAACTGGGATTACTTCTTATATTTTGTACAATTTAAGTTACTGTGCATTTGGAAAGAAAATGCTGAGGAATCCAAATCTAAAGTGAAACAATGTGCCTGTCAGTATAGCCAACTTTTCACCACAACTAAATTTAATTAAGGACAAAGAGAACACATTTAGACACCTGCAACTACAAGATAAAAATCCATTAGCTTTGAGAAAAGGTCAAAGGTGTTCTTGAATAACTTCAGAGGAAAATGCCTTAAAATAAACTTCTAGTTTAACATCAACAACAATAAAATAGGTAAACTAACTTCAGGAATTATTTTATCTTCTGTTTGGGAATCATGCAGTCTTTTTTCTTCTGTAATATCTCTGTATGCTCACCAACAAACCCAGCATACTTCCCAAATATATACAACATTCTGCCTACTAAATGGTTTCAATAAATATTTTGCTTTTTGAATGTCATAGGTTTATTTATTTTTAAGTGATTTGAAACATTTTTCAAGTAAATGTTTCTAAAAGTGCTCATGTCTAATAATTTTTATGAGGAGAGGTTTGCCATCACACCTATATTGCCTTCAGTACATAGCTGAAGGACACTTTCCACTTGAAAGTCACCTTGATCTGAATGTCAGCAGCCTTCTGTCCCATACCTCACATATTATTTAACAATGCCTCAACAATCTTTTGCCACTCAGCTTTTTGCTTCCATTACCAAATTCCCTTATGATTACTTCCTTTTTAGGTTTAGCTGGGCATGTTTGATCTTCCACACACAGAGAAGAGCTTCCTAATACAGGCTGAAAAACTACTGTTAATCACCTGCAAACAGACATCCAAGGATTTTATCTTCAAGGGAGAATTTGGGAGTAAAGTATCCTTCTTACCTGATTACTTCTAACCAAAAACTTCTCAAGCTAAATCAGTGACAGCAAAGTCAAAAGTCATTGTAGGTTTCTTCGCTAACCATCTGTGAAATAAATAAATAAAATTTTCTCAGACTCAAAAAATACCTTAAGCCATATTTTCTATTTTAGACATGAATGCCTCATACATTCTTGCAAATGTATGATATATGCATGCAAATCAGATCTTTACATCTGCCTACTTCAGGGTGTAGATATTTCTCTATATATGTGCAAATAAGCAAGTATTTCTGACTAACATTTAAAAACAAGCAAATTAAAAACATATCCATGTCCTTACATCTGAAATGAATTGTTTTATACACATTATCGCCTGCGTATTGGCCAATATCAAAAAGCTGATTTGAGAATTTTAACGTGGGACTGAGGATTGATTTGGGGAAATTCCTAAGTCCAGCTTCATTGCTGGGAGTCTAGACCACAAGAGCAAGAGGAATCTTGACTGCCTTGTTCAAGAGAGAATTCAGATCTGTGGTACCAGACTAAAAACCAAAGGAAGCAAACAGCAAATAAAAGCAGACTTGTTCTGGTCTGTGAATTATATAAAATCCTTTTCTGGCTGGAATGACTGAGGAAGCCTGAGGAAATATATGTATCATACAAAGGGTCCGTCAGGGTACTGGGAAAATGGAGTTTAATATTTAATAAACACTTGAGTTTTCAGAATTTTTCTTAATGAAAATTCTGAGAAAAACTATACCCTGAAAAAGGAAAAGAAAAAGCATCTGTACATAACAGGTGAGCAGACAAGTGTATGCAAGGCTATGGAATCAGTCTTTCATTTTCCCCAATAATTGTTTATACTAATTATATCACCTGCTAATACCAAACAACCCACTACCCAGCAGAAACTCATTGTAAGATATTTTTAAAAAGACAATTTCTGCTTTCTTTAAGATTTTCACTGCCAGTCAAAACATTATCAAAAGGGACTAAGTTCTCCCATCAAATTTGTGAGAAAAAGGAAGAAGGTGACTCTCTTTTCCTTTAAAAAATGCAATCAGAACAGTGGAAATTGCAAAGATTGTTTCTGAGGAACTCAGTAGCCTTTAATGCCAAGATAGTCTTGTCCTATTGCTGTCTGCTTCTTCTCTCTTCTTAGTAGTCCCTTAGCCCAGAAGAAATGACAGTGAAAAGGTAATAGAAATTAAAATCAATTTTCAAAACATTTGAATAGTAAAAATGGCATTTGAACAGCAATAGAAATAGAAAAAATGCTTCTGAGATCTATCTAATTGTGGTAAAGGCTTTTTAATGAGAAATGGTATGTCTCTGTGCTGTTTCATAATTCACTGTGCCATTCTCAATGCCTCTATAGTTTAAATACAATAAAATTTTAGTAGGATTTTGAATACTCCCCAAGTTAACAGGTAAGTCAATTTAATGCCATAAAAATAGATGTAACTCCAGAGATTTTAAATAGTTTAATCAGGTGTAACCATTTCTTCTAAAGTTCTGTGATATTTTCTATCATGCTAAAAAGCACTACAGCATATCCAAATGCATGGCTACAGGCAGCTGCAATGACTGATTTCATTTCATGTGCCTTTTGCTGAGCAGTGAAATCATTCTGCACAAGCCAACACAGGTTTGGGAAAACCTACAGAACTTGTGCACTAACAAAAAAACTACTCAGTTTTGGCTTTTGTGATTCTAGTATAGCAAACCCACATAAGTTTGATGGGAAAGGGAATAGACTTTCTGGTTTAGGTAACTTTTAGGCAAAAATAGTACTTGGATTAATACTCTCATGCATAAAGCTGAAAGTTTGCCATTGATTAAATATGACTACCCACAATAAAGCATACCTATTAATCCTTTTATTTGGAGGGAAAACCTTGATCAGTTCACCTTGCCCACCCTTGATGGAACTACCACAAGCCCCTTTATCAGCTGCCTGCCTTTGCTGATGGGCAATAGACAAATAAGACTTCCAGACCATTTTTCCATTTGCCCTGCAATATGTTTTGCAGTAGGCAAGAGTTACCACCAGTGCTGCTTCAGTCCTTAGGCCATACTCATTTTTCAAGGCTCACTAAATACAGAACTGTTTAGGGCTTTTTTTCTCCCTTAAATGTAATGACTTTTTGTTTATTTTGTATTTTATTGTGCACCCTCCTACATCCCCACCCACTATTTACCCCATGTGGTAACACAGCAGAAAAACAAGGTTTGGTCTTGTCCTGGGACTTTATTTTATGTTATCACTAGTTTGCATTTATTAACTGGGTCCTGGGGGGGATATGACATTGACAATATTTGCAGTTTTACTGTAAGTTTCACAATAATTAGCCTTCTTATTTTGTTAAAAAAAGAAAAAAGGCAGGGAGAGGGAAATTAAAAGAAAGAGCTTGGAGATGATAAAATCTCAAATTCTGGAAGGTTAAAAGAATACACATGCGCATTTACGAAAAAGCAGATACATTGCTCTTAAAAATCACGTAACTTTTGAAGCTGATTTCATTACTTAAAAGCCTGATTTGTGATTCTGAACACTTGGGGTTGGCAATATGGGGTAGTTTAGCACAAATTGCCTGGGTTTTATTTCCTTCCAGTGGTGATAAAATAGAGTAGAAGGATATGTGCAGTAAAGTTAATCTGATTCCTTTTAGAAACCTGTTTTTTTCCTTATTTTCCTTATTATTCATTGTTTATCTTTGTTCTGATTGATTCTTTCCTTTTATTTGCAGCCCAAATGAAGGCAGGATATTAAAGCAATCTTCCCAGAAACCAAATCCATGAAAAAAATTTTACTACTTGCTTTGAGTTGCTCCAACTTTCCTATTCTTATTGAAGCTTGGAAAGCTCTAGGTTTACTGGGCGCTAAAGCCTCATTATCTATACTGAATTAAAGTTAGCCTTGTTTTTAAAAGGTCATTACACAAAATGGTGGGTAGCCATATTTTTACTCATACTGTTGTCTCTTCAGCTTTACATTTAGAGTTTTTTGCCTTTACCTCAACATATTACCTTAATTACCTTTGATGAAACAATTTTCCAGCTGCAGTTGCTTTGCTTCTTTAAAAAAAAGGGGGTTTGATTGGCATTTGTAAAGGAAGGTAGATTTCAAACAATATTTAAAGACTGAAAATGTCTGTTATGTAACTAAAAAAATCTAAAAATGGAAACAGTTTTTAGTTATTAATATGGAATTTTTAGAGCATGAAACAAATGGATCCTATCATGCATGAATCAGTATGAACTACTGAACATACCTTTTTATTCATTGCTGCATAAATATTCTGTGACAGATTATGATTTGTAGTGAATTAAAGAAAAATCTCAAATGGCAACAGAAATAGAAAAGGATACCCTGACCTACTGGTAGGTGGTATTTGTGTTCTCAGGACAATCCTTGATAGCAATGAAATGAGAGGAGGGGTCACCAGTAATGACCTAGTAGTACTGTGTCTTGGTGAAAAGCTACAGATTTGACGTAAGACCTAGAAAATACCATTTATCTGTTCTAAAAGATTTTCCTCTGTCTGTTTGAATACTATTTACTCGCAACCACATTTGTAAGTTTTGTCCTGATAGCTGAAGTAATAGGAAAGTAAATGAGAAAGTAAATCTATAAGGATAAGCCAAGCCCACTCCATAACAGCTGCACGGAGTATAAGCATAACACATCCACTGAGTATATCCATGGGACCTGCCTGCATTGTTCTGTCAACTTTCTCTTGAGAGCCAAGATCAGCCTTAGATGTGAGCAAAGTGAAAGTGCCCCAGGGTGAAGGGACCCTGTCTGTATCCATGTGGCTTGACCCAGGCACGAGTTGCTCCAGACATGCTGATTATTCAACAAGCCTCTGTAGCACCCTTGAGAAATCTCAGGTAGCCCTTGAGTTGTGCCCCACTTGTGAATCCCTCAGGCTGTTTGCCGTAAGTAATTGTCTGTCTCTCACCATTATCTACCAGCTCTTCTGTTTATCAGGAAAATGTGGGAAGGAAGGAGAGAACATGAATCCAGACCCCCAGGCTATTAGCCTTCTCCAGTTTCCAAAGAACTGTCTGTACCTGTATCTGGCAGCATGCAATAAAACAGCAGAACAAGTACCTGCCCCACAGGCTTAGCCTGCTGGAATCCTTGACTGAACACAATGGCCTTTCCCACTGGAGAGGGGACAATCAACATATCCCACAGTCACCCTCCATCACTCCCTACCTGAACATTCTCTGGAAGAAAACTTCGAACTTGGCCTTAGAACAGCAGACCCCACCAGAGTCTTTAGGGGAGAGATAGAAAATCCTCATGGTGCTCCTCTGTGGAGGAAAAAGTGTGAATTTGAAGGCAAGGTACCTGCAAAAGCACTGAGTCAGAAGATAAGCTGCTGGTTCCGTGAAATGTGCCAGCATGGCCGCTCAGAGGAAGGAACAGGAAAGTGGGTTGGATGATAGGACACGAGGTTGTATCCCAATTATCAATAACTGCTCTTCTCCCTCAGCACATCCCTGGGTTTGGATGCAGGTGGGCCTCTTACCAGTTGACAAGAGAGGCACCTGAGCACACCTCTGCTGGGTTTTGGGAAAAGCTGGATGCCAGGCCCAGGCTGACCCCACACCAGAGGCTCTAGGTCAGCCACCAGGAAGTGAGGAAATGGCTGCGGCCCAGCTGGTCCTGTGGCTGTGATCCATCATCAGCTTCTGCCAGGGAAGGTGTTTCCAGACAGAACATGGCTGTCTGGCAACACAGGGCAGGGTGAGGAGGGTGAGGAGAGCCCACCACCCCTTGAGGCCAAAGGACAGAGGTCTGTCTGCACGGCTGCCCCTTCTCACCTCTGGCTGTGGTCAGTCACACTCACAGATTGTCCCGACGGGCCATCGCGAGAGTTTCTGGACAGTGGATGTGCAGGCCATCCTGCCTAGCACACAATACCAACAGCTGAATAAATTTCCAGTGTTAGCATTTTTAGGGGCATTTTTGTGAGAACTTTATGCTTTCAGGGCTGTGAAGTAACTGACCCTGCTCTGTGGGGCAGGTGACAGCATCCTCAGGCAGGGTTTACCCAGGGAGAAAAGGAGAGTGACTCTCCAAAACACCTCAGCCACATGGCTCTGAAAATGTCCCTCAGGACCACAGAAGACTGAGGGGAAGGACACTCGCGACCAAGGGCAGGCATCTTGGCATCAATGGGCTGACTGTGGGTTAATCTGCACTCTACAGAGGAGCCACAGAAATGAAGGTATTAAGCAAGAAATGTGGAGGCGTTCATTTTCTGTGAGTATGCACAGACATTGTGAGAAAATATCTTCTCTTTAAATGTTGTATAGAAAAGCAACATAGCAAGTACCATAGCACAGTATACAAAGTTTCCTTATTCCTTTACCCACTGACAGCTTTACATATGTAACATAATATGGTGTATGTGCTTGCAAAACATATATTTACATCATTAGTCATTCACAGAATAATGCATTAATTAACATCAGAATATTTCTGATATCAAGATGAAGCCGTCCCATTTGAGTTTTTTGTTTAAAGGGAAATGCATAGGTCAGACATTATATTAATCTCTTAGTTTCACACATAGATTAAACTTTTAATACTCTGTGGCTAAATCTCACTACCTCAAAAACAAGGGATAGAAATCCCCTTTAATCAGTCTCATTTATCCTTTACCAGTTTTTTATGAGTATCTTACTGTTATCTACAGAACACCTAGCACCACCAACAAAATCCAGACCTTGGACTTTCTATTGTGATTCCTCTGTTAAAGAATATGAAAGTCGAAGTGGAAGAGGAAAAGATGAAGAGCAGCAAAGAGGAGCTTTCCTCTGGTAGTTCCATGAAACACTCCTATGAAAAATTATGCCAGGCTTGAAAATGTATGTCAACACTTTTCTACCATTATGAGTGAAAAGAAGCACCCATCATCTATGAACTTCTACAGTAAGAGAAGTGTGGCACATACACAATTCCACAATGCTCCATGCAAATATTCCTATATTGTCAACCACTCTAGCTGTGACACCATGCCACTGTTTCAGGATTTTTTTCAAACCTTCTGTAAAGAAGTTTCTTTAGTGTGGCATGTTAACAGTAGCCATCAATCCTATTCAGGCTGAACTCTTGGAAATTAGTAACTCGTGAAAAATAAAACCCTGCCAAACAAAGAAATCTGGCAGTATACTTAACAAAATGTAGTAGAACTTTTCTGCAAATCAAAGAAATGAAATTGCAATTGCTAATAAAACCCTAAAAGGAAGGCTTTTAGAGTGATAGGCAGATCAAGCCTAGAAAAGGAAACAGAGAGACAGGAAATGAGCAGAAGTGTTGGTTTCTCTTGGCTTATGATCAGGGTATTTAAAGAAATGTTTTCTTTCCTGAAAGTCAAGAGAAGAAAAAATATGGAGACAAACTATAGTCAGTTCAGACAAGCCTTTTAGAGCATCTTTTGCTCTGAAAGCATATGACACATTCGGCTGTTGCTACCTTGAAACAGCTAGATGAACCCTACACTTTTTCCCTCTACCTAGTGGTTATCTCAGCTGGATACTTTTTTTTTTTTTTTGTAAGGACAACATATCTCTGTATTTTACATGTGAGTGACGTGAGCCTTCATACCTGTGTCTAGGTGAATTTAGAGCATAAGAAGTAAGTTAAGTAGGTTAGAAAAAGTAAGCTGAGTTTTGCTTCTCAGATGCTTCCTTAATCACATGTTTCTGAAACAAACTTTATTTTATTAACTGACTTAAAATCAAGGGCTTAAAATCTCATTGGGAGCTAAGTGTTAAAGACTTTACAAAATTGAATTACTTTAAGTGTTCATAAGTGGAATTAGTGGAAAAATTTCAGGAGATATACATTTTGCTACATCTTCTTGTTAAAGTCCATTTTCCAATAAAACCCAGATATTCTTATCCTGCATAAGAGATGATACTGCCTTGTACTGTCTTTTCCATGTATTTATCTTATTTTTCAAATTCTAACCTGAATTCACGAATACTATAAAGGAAAAACTTACAGATATATTATTTTCCCTGAATCAGCTTTTTCACCATTCCTAAGCAGATGCATTGTATTTGTCATCACATCAAATTATTACTGCTTTTTTTGTAATATTTATTAAGGGTATTTGTTCTCCCACCTTTGTTTATCTAGACACCTATCTTTTTCTACCTAGACACCTAGAATTATATACTTGGGAATTCTTTTCAGAATCAATGGATACATGCTACATGCCTCTTTCGACTGGAGTTCAGTAATCTGAAGCTTCCAGTTCTGATTTCTCTATCTTTTTTCCAGCCATCAATCTTGCTCTTAGTCCTGATGGTTAAAGTCATCACCTAACTTAAAGCACTCCTTGCATTACTGGAGCCAAATCTAGGTGATGTGCTGTCTTTAACCCCAATTCCTGACCTTACAGCCCACCTTTCCTTTCCCTGCTCTGTATATCCTGAAGAACTATTTTTGCCTAAAGATTCTGCCTTTGAGGCAGATAAAGATCCAAACAACCGCAGAAAGCTTTGTAATGAATGCCAACCCCTTGAACTACACTCAGGAACTAATTAGCAGTTGATGTAGTAACAAGTCAAGAAGCTGTTAATTCACACTAAAAAAAAAGTCAAGTTTACTTGAGTAATTCATTGTCAACACACTCATTTAGACAGGTGTTTACAACTGGCACACATACATAGTACATATGTACACACATCTGTCATGGGCTGTATATATACACATGCTGAAGTTTACAGGTGATACTATCTCACTAAAGTATACCAAAGTACAGTTTCTTGAGTAGGACTTTCCCTGGTTTAAGAAAGCAGCTTATTTTACTAGGGAAGATGTACAGGCATTCATTGCTAGGATCCTGCAGGGATAACTGCTTTATGTAGTAGAGGAACACCTACTGAGGGTCACAAATCCAGTCTTTATTCTCAGCAACCAAAGGGAGTCAGTCTTCCCTCACATCTCTTTGAGAAGAGATCCTTTCCACCAGCAGTGCGTGCCAAATGATATGGAGATAATACATAACAGGATTTGCTACATTAGTATAAAAAATGGAGATTGGTCATGTGTTCTCATGACACTCCCACAGGTTATGCAGGTTC
Organism: Acanthiza pusilla; assembly: GCA_036630365.1. NCBI lineage: Eukaryota > Metazoa > Chordata > Aves > Passeriformes > Acanthizidae > Acanthiza > Acanthiza pusilla. The sequence continues at coordinate 17,623,035 of JAXCHO010000073.1, forward strand.
ACCATTCTGTAGTGTTTCACTCGTAGCACTTTCCCTGCTTATGATTTCATGTAGAGCACAGGAGTGTTTTTGACAGGTCCCAGGCACTGTAGCTGGTCACCCCAAGGTGTTCTGCTCTGCTGCTATGCTCCCTGCTGCTTCACAGGCCCTGGGAGTTTCTCTGTACAGTACTCCATTCAGAAAGTAACGCAATTGCATGGCTTAGGATCAAGACAGATGTTTCCCATGGTTCTTTTTACTGCAGCTGTGCTAGCACCATTTCAAAGAGTAGCTGAGTTACGTGGACAGAACACCAGTGAATGTCACAGTCTCCGTGCCTAAATATAAACAAATTGCCATCAGCAAATGTATAGTCATGTGATGGCCTGTGCCTCAGGGCACTGAAGGTTTACAAGATTACTGAAAACACATTCCTCCTCCTACATTTTTTTCTTCAAGTAAATGTATTGGTATATTGCTTTCAGACTCACCCAGGAAAATCTGTCTAGTGCTGCTGGTAATCAGTCACAGATCTTTAGGATGCCAAAAGCCAATTTTCTAGAACTGTGCTGGGTTTTTCCTGGAGTGGTAGTGACAGAAATCTATGTATGAACTCCCCTCTGCACGAAGAATCACATGGAAAGCTCTCAAGAAATATTTTGCTCCTTAGCAGTAGGTAGTCTGGTGCTTATTTTGGTGAGGGCAGATCAATCACCACATTTTTTTAGTGACAATGAGCACCGTATTTTCCTACATCATAAAACACAATGGAGAAGTAAAGTGTTTGTATAGTTAGGGTTATACAGTTATGCCGCAGCCACTGTTCCAACACAGACTTTTTAACTTCCATGCCTTGTAATTCCGATACATAGAGGTGATGATTCATGATATTGCAAGACTTGATTATCAGTGCTAGTTTACTATTCATATGGATGTTCTAAAAAAGTATAAGATCATTTTTTTAAAATTTTATTTGAGGAATGGAATAAAATTTCTGCTGTGATGGTAGTAACACTAAGATATTCTCCTTTACCCCAGTCATCTTGAAGATCTCAATTATCTTTTGTAACTTTGGCTCATGAAGCCTTTACCTGACACTTGTACAGTGATATGTAAGAACATCTGTACCAGAGCAAACACCCTGACAAGTCTGCGTACAGATATTCTGGAAAGGGTATAAGAACAAGATAAAACTGTGATACTGCTTCCACTCCCAGCTCGGAAATGTCTTAATGCTAGAAAAACTTCAGTGGGGACTTATTTGATGCATTTTTCCAGTTGCATTCTGAATTAATGAAATATTTTAACATCCATAATGTCCTGTGCCAAGGAGCTGCACAATTTAAATATACACTATTTGAAAAAGTGTCCCTCATTGGTTTGATTTAAATCTGTTATCTGCACAGGAGTAAAGATCTTAACACCCCAAGTGGATGTGGGAACAAAATTGTGTATTTGAAAGCCTTAGGAATAGAAAGAAGATACTGAAGCTAGAAGTAAGAAAGAAGTATTCTTCTGTTTTGATATGAATTTTCTTATCTTTTGATTACTGTGATAGGACCAAAGGAAAACTATTCTTGCATAGGATGGAACAACAAATAAGCATCTGGTAATTAAATCCCCCTCAATGTTTTACTTGGCATATTCTAGTCCAGCTGGAGAATTACCTTGTATAGGATTTACATATGGCATGTATGGATACAGTTTCAGGCATAACCATTGTACACTGGCATCAGATAAAGAGATCCTGTCTCAGCTCTAGCATTTAGGCAAGGCGACTTGTTAAGAGTGTTAGAACATTGTCATAGAACAGTATAGGGAACTCAGGTAAGCAAAGAGCTGACCCCAGCACCAAACAAAGTTATGTGGAATAACCTGGGAGGACTTAGACACCTATTAGCTGTTCTATGAGGAGCATACAGCCCTTCACACTGCAGCAGGTCAGTATTGCCCACATCTTGGTAAACCTATTTGCAAACTTTAGTATCTTACATTAAACTGTAATAAAATTTGCAACAAATAGGCATTCAATGTAAAAAAGAAGTGTTTTAACATATGAGGGCTGAAGCTAACTTGTCACAAAGACAAAGTGTACAGTGCTTGCCACAAATACGAAGTGTACAGTGGATCTTGCAAACTACGACTTAATTATTCTATTTTGTTCCCATTGAGAACCTGACACATAGATGTTTTGTAAAAACAAGTATGTAGGTCTGTGGCTTTCATCTTTGCTAAGGAGTTATTCCTGTTTCACTCCAAAAATTAAAAAATCTAAAGTAGTATATGTAGAAGGGCATATTTGTCTGTATGGCTACCTGTGTACTGGGTCAATACAATATTCCTTTTGTACATGTTAGCATCATTTGTTTCCTTTGTTGATACAATGATTTTGTTATTGTTGCTGTCAGTAGCAAGGGTGATAATGGATTTGTTATTCATGGAATTATCTATCTATGACTGGGAAGCAGACCTGACTGTAGCACTCGTATTTCTATAATATATCTGTAATTATGCATTCAGGAAATTTGACAGCAAAATGTCAAAACAAAAGCAGATTTGCTCTGTTGAAGGTGCTTGAAGACAAACAGCGTTACATCAGAAGCTTGTATCTGGTTCAGACAGGCTATTTACTGCAACAAAAAAAATAGCCTTTTGAATTACTTTCAGCCTTCCATACCTCATGTTAAAGGGCTACTGTGGTGCCCTGTCACTTACTTATCAGCAGCACAGGGGGCAATGATGAACAGGAGTCACAAAACAAGTAAGAGAAAATTATCACTTCAGAAGAATGATTTCCTGTAGATTTGAAAAGTGAGGGTTTCCTTCAGTAACATTTAGTAGTTATGGCTGAATACCTCTCTTACATTACAGGCATTGCTAACACCCATGTGAGGCATTATTGATTGTCACACAAGACAATGCCTGCTTGCTTGTTGGAGTTACTGTAGTGCTCACAGGAGGTTGTCCCGAGCTCCAAAAAGAAGCAGTGATAAATTCCCTCATTCTATGTGAAGGGCAATTTTTTTTTTTTCCCTTACCAGTATCTACAGTCTGACAGCTTCATACGGCAGTGTCTATGAATCACTGAACAGGCAGTGGGAGTTAATTCTATGAAAAAAATTAGAAGGTGATACATTTCATGTTATGGTTGAAAGTGGAATTTAATTGTGTACCTAAGAGGAAGTTAACACCAAAAGAGTTTTGTGCACCAAAAGAATTTAGGCTTAATGCATTCAGTTTTTCAAAAATACATGATTTCGTCACTGTTATTTCCAATGGCTATAACAAAATTGCAATTTGCACTAACATTAGGCTGAATCTTTTTGCTCAAATCTTTTACATAAGTGGTAAGAAAAGACTGAAGAGGAAATTACAGTTTCTTGCTGCAGACAACAGGAGTGACTTCTGTACCTGCACTGAAGGTTTCCAGCAGACCCATATGCAGAGAGGCATCTGAGCATTCAGTCTGGAAAATCTATGGTGGCTGTCACACAACACTCTCTCTCTTCACCTTCTTAATTCTTATTTTGCTTTTGACAGTTGGTAAGTCATCTTTTTAATGGCTCACCACAGTTTTAATGCACAACTTCAGACCAAATTGTTTGAAACCATGACTTAATTCATGGAATCTATTAAAAAATGTGTTGACAGCCTTCATTCCAGGAAGAAAATGTTAATTACTTGTATCACAGTAGCACTCAAGATTCAGGCCATATTGCCCTAGATTATAGATATGCATAGTTCTTGTATCTGTTTTTTGCTCAAAATGAAATTGACTGATGTGAAATACTGCCACACTTATTTTGCACAATACAGAGCTAGCTGTTACTATTGTATAGGTGAGAAATGGTAACAAAGGCATGTTAAATGAAGCATTTAAGGTTGCAAGGGGTCTATGGCAGAGCAAATAATCACTCGTTCACTTTCTCTGGCACAATAAGAAAGAATCACCTTTCCAGAGGACATAATTTCCATATGATATTAAAGAAAGTATACGATGGAGAAGCAGGACTTTTAATAACAGGCATTTCCTACATGATACCTTTTCTTCTGAAGCTCAGTTTTGAGATACCCTTGGGTTTGGGTCTCAGAAAAAAAGTACCCTACAATTCCACCAGACCCAAAATGCTTCCAGCTGGGCTTTTAAAATCTGGGCCACCCAGATCAGTGGCCGTTTGTGAACATTTGCTCTTACAACTGTGATTTGACCTATATAAGAGAGTAATTCAGAAAATGTCTGGAGTCTTATTTTGTTCAACAGATCTGTAACTGATATGGGCTAATGAAATATCATTCACCATAGTTCCTAGCCAGATTCACAACAACTTCTTGGTCCATCTGTTCACTGAAGACACAGCATTTTACATATCTCTTTGTACCCATATTTGTAAAGTCTGTATTTAACTTCCTTCAATATATTTATGATCCTTTCTCAGTCAGAAATACAGAAACGAGTGCATTCAAGAAATAGAAAATAATATAGGTTGGGTACAAAAAACCCATAAACCCCCCAACTTGAAAAAAACCAATCAAAAACCAAAAATCCAAAACCCAGCATGCTTGAATGTTTACTGCATAATCTTTTCCTATTCAAAAATACATATTTATGTGAATTCAATTCAGAGTTGCTCTTCTACCAATAAAGAACTAGACATAGCTAAATTGAATAGCACATGAATAACAAATAAGCTAAATATTGATCATTCAAAATATTCACTAAGTACTTAGAAATTTTAACTACTTTAAAAGAATGAGAACTTTGTCTGCTAATGACATCTTCAGAAAAAGGAAAATGAAACTAATAAGTAAGGATTTTATTTTATGCAACTTCTGTGGATGGTTATTATCAAGTTTTACATACACATTTTTCTTACAGATATTGGTTACATGTTGGAAAAATTATCATATTTTTTAAATAAGCTGTTCACTCATTCATTAGAATTTCTGATTATCAGGTTTTGTTTCTCTGTTTATAAGATACACATAAAGACAGGGGCTCTTTAAACTAATTTTTTCCCAACAATGCCATTTAGTGTATATGTAAACGAAGCCATAATATTTAATAAAATGTGCCAAGTCATAAACATTGAAGATTTTTATTGGTTGAAAGGATCTTCCTGAAATAGTTAAGTTTGTCTTCAGCATTGTGGCTGTTTTCTTTTATTGTCTTAACTGCCAGGAAATGAAGCCTGATTATAAAAGACTGATGGAAAAAAAAAAAAGTTAAAGGAGCCCACATTTCATTTATGAATTTTTAAAGAGACATATGCACAGGTAACTCTTATAAAGACTGGCTAAGTACAAACAAGACAGTGTGTAAATATATTTAGTTGCAATAAAAAAAATCTGAATCCCCAAAGTTGTAGTGTCCCACTGATATATTTTTCTTTCTTTTTTGAGTAAAAAGCTGTTGGCAAAAAGGGGTTAAATACAGTTTCTAAATGAAAAAGGGTTTTATTGTGTCAAGTGTCAGGAAGTGAGTAGAGGTGCAAAGGAAAGAGAGAGCGAGAGAATAAGATCGTTAGAGCTGATACCATGAAGTGTAACATAAATTCAGAGATGACAGAGCAGGTGAGGTCTTTGAAATGCAGCCATCACAATAATGTCACCTACAGCTGAGGATCCACAGAAGAAAAAGAAAGGAGAAGGAGTAAAAAAAAAAAGAAAGAAAAAAAAAGAGAAGAAAAAGCATAACCGCAATCCAAATGTGATCTAAATACAGAGCAACAGACTTTACTACAGAGCAACAGACTTTACTATATGGAGCCTACTGAAAGGATTTTTAAAAAAAAAATTCTAGTAAGCATTGTGTAAAATAGTAATAATATCATGCAGACCTTTCATAGGAAGTGTGTTATCTCTCCTTAGCAAGTGAGTTGTTTGCAGTGCCAGATTCTGCCTTATAGAACCAAATTAGATACATAAATTGCATGAACATTTGGCCCTACACATATTGTTACTTTGACTGTTCCTTTTATCTTGTCAGATACCACAAACTTTGACAACTTTATTTGTGCTCACTGTGATAAATTCTGTAGTAGTGCACATAAAGTGTACGTATTTGCCCCAATAGAGAATGTTATGCCAGACATACTTTTGTTTTCATGTAAAGCTTCTTCATGGCTATCCAAGGAAATTTTGTCAGGAAATTTTCCTTCTATTATTTTCTCCTAGTACCACAGTATTTCACCTCAGAGGCAACATGCTGCTCTTAACCCTCTGAGCTGCACTCATCCTATTGGTTTTGCCTGAGGGCAAAATCCCACAGTCAGGATTACTCAAAGATCATAGAGAAGCGAATAGGAGTGTTACTCACACAAGGCTAAAAGCCCCTTGTCTGGTTTGACACACAAGGTGGGCTAAGTTTTCAGTTAGTATAAATCAATGTAGCTCCACTGCAATGGCAGAGAATTAATAAGTTTCAGCCAAGGAAGTGGTGCTGCATGTGCCACACTTTCATACTATAGTAGATATTTGTTACACCAGGAAACAGAGTTGATGCTACAGCAACCTTGTCAATTAAAAAAAAAAAAAAAAAAAAAAAAAAAGAAGAAAAAGAAACTTAAAGAAAAACTAACACTGTTAGTTAGGACTCCTTCAGTCCAAATGTTGTATCTAGTTATGATAAGAGAACATATAACAAACCTTATTTCATCAAAGACCAAAATTTGCAGGGCTCATACAAGATTCATTCCTGTTTACATTACATGTCAGGCTCCTAGCAATTTCTTTTGCTGTGAATGTACTAGGAGCTACCTTGCATCTTATGAAATCTATTTAAGTTTCAGAATTGGGAAGAGGACTACGAACTTTTCAAGAAAAGGATTAGAAAGAAAGGCCCTAGAAGTCAGAGTGAAAAATGCGCACTCTCTAGAACAACAGAGAGCATGTCAGACTAGTAAAAAAGAGAACCAAGGCACACTGACAAACTCAAAAAGGAAAGAAAAAGACTTTTCAAATTCAAACATCCATGTGTTACCAAGCATTCTAAAAGTAAAAGAGTTTTAAAAGTTTGCCAGAATAGGAAGTTACTTGACAAGCTTCAGTGATTTATAAGACATTTGCTTAGATGAGAAAACCAACATGGGGCAGTGCTCTAATAATTAATATTTAACTTGCCATGTGTAAGCAATTATTTAATTTTCACCTTTTTCTATGTCACAAGTCTTGTGCTTACCTATAGTGGAAATCAAGGACAAAGGGGTAAAAAAAGCTTACAAAATTTAGGGATTTTCTAAAGTGGATAATTTATACCTAACTGAATGTTTTTTAAAGAGATAGGAAAATGTAAGAGTCCATTTAATTATGCTATAAGAGCAAACCAAAGTTGACTGCAGCTGGAGATACCTGTATAAAGCTTCAAGCAGGTCAGTGCAGTAAGTTCTAGTTTGTTTTCTTTGATGGCAACTAATGACAAAGTATCCTAATTTTGAAAAGTTATTTTGTGGAAGGAGCTCCTTTGTCCTGAAATTTAAGCACCTTAATGAACCAGTTGGCCATGTAACATGCTTTCAGAGAGTTTTTAAAGTACTTATATGAACTGAGGATATTTTAGACCTTCTCTCTAACTACTACTCACCCAATATTTGTGATACAGTCCTTTTCCCAGCTATTAACAGATAAACTTGACTGCTTTGAGCAGGAGAGGCTAGACTAAATGATCTGTGGAAGTCTCTTCCAACCTCAACTATCCTGTAATTCTGTGATCTTATCAAAGGAATAGCTGTCTTCTTTTTAGTGTGTTCTGTTTCAAGCAAAGGTTCAGCTCAGATTTAAATGGTCTAAACTCCACTTTTGCTCTTACATACGCTGGGGTTTTTTGATAGTGTGATGTCTTTGACAACATGAAGTTACCTTGTGAGCTTTTTATTTCTGTAATACTTGCGCTACTGCATTCGACTTGCCAGGGGAAACTCCCAGAATAACTGGGGATGATTCTTGGTCTTGAAATCCATGCCCTGATCTTTTTATTTCTGTTGTTCTAAACTGCATTTCTACTGTATTCAATTTCTACCTTCATTTTTATTTGTATCCTGCTGTTTTTTGTCTCTATTACTTCTGTAGTAAATAACACTATTTCCATGTCATATTTCCTTCTCCTTGACCAGGAGCATGTTTGATGAATTTGTAGCTAACTTCTAAAATTCTCATAGAACAAAACAAAATAGGGTTCCACTCTTCCTTACTTACCCAGATATGCTATGCACAGATTTATCACCAGATTGGACCTTTTCTACTGATCTTTCCTATGATAGATTTTTTTAATATACAGCTTTTAGATGTGGTGTATGGCAGGAGTGGGAATTTTGGTTCTCTAGTGGTAAGGGACTACTTAGTGATAAGAGAGTGCATTAGATAAATACACAGGGGAAGCAAAGGCTGGATCCCAGATTAAAAGGATAACAAGACAACTTGGTTTAAGAAGTTTTATTTCATAGGCAGAGTGCTGGGCTTTATGCAGGATATAAAGTACATCTCACAGCAAGGAGGGAGAGCCCTATGAAACAGATGTGCCCTCGGTACCCAGGCCTCTGAGTACAAGTACCTTCTGTGGACCTGTGTGAAAAGAGGCTCAGCAGGAGGACAAGACAGCTCTTGCAGTTTCATGATTTCTCACCAGAACGGAGAAAAAAATGCTTATTTCCTAGTGTCCACTGAGGTCATCCCCTGCCTGCCTCTCTCCATGACCTCATTTGTAGCAAATCTCAGCTAAATCAGAGAGCATTCTTATGCAGCCCAGGGAGGCTCATGGAGCAGCATGTCATGTGGGCAATAGCCATTCTCAGCTATCTGTGAGCACATCTTCCTCTTTACAAAAGCACTGGATGCTGCAGAGCTGGGTACCAGTGACAGGCTTCAGCTTGAATCATACAGATAAAGCAAGGGATATTCACAGAATTAGTTAAATATTTTCAGTAATGACAGAAATGGATAAAATAGTGAAGGAGAAAGAAATAGAATCCTCCAGAGTGTTTTATAACTTGACTAAAGGTATCATGGATAGCAGGGACTTTACAGGCTGTCAGCATTAACATTAGCAGTTTTTAACCATGACCTGAGCTCTGACAAGCTGTTTCCACACTGTCAGTCTCTCTGCTTGAGCTGGCAAGTCATATATACTAAAACTGTCCAGACTTTATCTGTGCAGTTACTTAAAAAGCCTATCTGGTGCATTTGCCTGTCCCACCAGTACAAAGAGAGCCTGGAAAAGTCTGAGTGACCTGTTAATCTGAGCAATCTTATTGGATAGTTAAAAACAAAATATCAACATGCATCGTCAGGTTGGCTTGAGACTCCTCACTGCCTTTCTGTTTCAGCAGATTTTTTTTTTTTAGAAAATACCTCACTGCTGCTTAGTGCAGGCATTGAGTAAAATACTATTTATTAAAGAAATAAATAAAAGAAATTTTCCCACTTAACTGCTAAAATGTTAATTTAAAAAAAAAATTGTTGTATAGAGGGACTAATGATTTAGAGGTATGTATGTTCTTGATTTTCAGTGTCTTCTGGCCTTTTTGCAGTGCCTGCGGATTCAGTAGCACTTTTCAAATACCAGCTCTGGGCATGCTACTATGTGCTTGGAATTGCACAGGAAGGAAATGTGAGTTACAGCATGGCAATCTTACCAGATTCCCAATCAGGACAGCAGATTAGACAACAGGGAACTCAATGCTTTTCAATTTAGATACAGCACATAATGCTTAAATACTTGTACAAATCTTGAAATTGCTCTACTGTGCCAGTTTATACCTGAGCAAATGAATTCCTTCCTTGTTTAACCCTAAGAGATCCTAGAACAAGAAATCTGCAAACTAAATGAATGTGTGAGTATAAACATGATGCTAAGCATGATGTATATGAACTTCTACATGTGAAGCATTGGAACAGGTGGCCCAAAGAAGTCATGGATGCCCCATCCCTGGAAGCATCCAAGGCCAGGCTGGATGGGGCTTTGAACAATGTGGTCTAATGGAAGGTGTTCATGCCCACGCTAGGGAGATAACTTGATGATCTTTAAGGTCCCATCCAGCCTGAAACATTCTATGATTACTACATACGTAGACTGATTAGTAGAAAGAAAACTTTGGAGCACAGAATTTTATAAGCAGAACTGCTCACGGGCAGAACTTGATTACTAGGAGATTTTATAAATAGAAAAACCATTGCTCTCTCATGCGGTGACTTTACATCAAGTCTCCACCACAGGAAAAAAAACCAAACAACAAAAGCCCCCAGTGAGAAATAAGAAGCAGAAGCTTATGGCAGGGAAAAGTTATGTAAATGTATATTGAGGGGAATGCTTGCATCTGTAAGATTCTGTTGTCTCTTATAATGGTTTACAGACCTTTATCTCTCCAAATACCCTCATAAGAAGAAAATGTCAGATAATTTTCACTGTTGATAAAATTCTGAATAATATCAGAATGTCAACCACACAGCAAGTTACTTCCTCTGCAATCTTGGTGTTGGAATGGGAGGTCACAGCTGTTGTGGTAGTATAGATTTCCATGGGTTCTGTAGAGACAAAACATACTTTGCTTTGCATACTCCCCCAATATAAGTCCTAGCCAATCTCACAAAGGAAGAATTGTAAACTTTCATTTCTTTGAGCCTTGATAAAGCAACAATCATGGAATTGCTGTTTTTTAAGGCTCTTTTACTACAATTCCAAATCAGTCCAAGAAAATCTAAAATAAAAGACAAATACGTTGCTAGTGACATTTCAATTACAGATAAAGAGGCAGGATCTGATCCTCCACCTATACAAACTTGAATGGTTCTTATTGAACTTAATTGAAGTGATGGACTCAATGTGACTTTTTTTTAATTAAAAAAGGTTTCTCTCATTCTTGTTTCAACAATGTTATTGATTTGTGAATTTGAAAGTGGTTTACCTTCTCTCATATCTCCTATCTACTGGATTCATGGCATTATAGGGTTTTTTGTTGGTGTTATTTTGTCCAAAAGGGCAATGAGCACCATCAGATCCTAAGCTCACATCTCACATGTTGAGACACAAGTTGTCCACTGTTCTCACATCTGAATTTCCTGTGTGAAACAGGTAAACTCTTGTTATTATAATTTGAAAATATTGTCTGGAATGTAATGCTTTGAAAACTATTTCAAAACTATAAGTGAAAAGTATTGTAGAATTGCCAAATTACAAACCATTAATTATTATCTAATAGAAAAGTGACACCAGATTTAAAATTTCACCAGACCGAAAAGTACTAGCCCAAAATATTGAATCTTAATTTTCAGTTTCTAAATCTAAGTAGAAGTTAACATTCAGGAACTAGATTTGTCTGTGGACTGGAAGGCTACATCAAATCATCCATGAAGCAAAACACCCAGAAATACAATTCTGCAGACTTCAGGGTTCCCTCTTAATTTGAAAATCCAATGCTGAACTCTGTATGTAAGTACAGCGGAATGCAACAAAAGAAATGAAGCATTTAAAGCAACAATGCAGAAGCAGGATAGAGCACATATTCAGACTTGTCTTGAAGCACTTTCTTAAGCAGGTACCTCTGAAAGGTAAGCTACTAATGATTGTAAAAGTCTTTGTCTTCAGCCACCCAAACAACAGAGCAAGCAATTGATAAATAACTAAGCCCATGCCTCCTCACATGGAGATTTATTAGCGGGGGAAGATAAGACACGCAAAGTTTGTTTTTGTTTGGGGTTTTTTATGTTTTTTATAGTTTATATGTAAATCTAGTCAGATCAAGAAGCAATTTTTATTAGTTTTACTCTGCTTTTAATCTACCTTTTTTTCCCCTCCCCCCGAAGATTACATTTGTATGTTTAAATTTTACTGTGTATCCTCAAGGAAGAGAAAAGCCAGAGACCTTGAAAGGAAACTACTGAAGGGGGAAAGTTTTTGGATCCTACAATTCCTTCCTGGGGTCATTCCAGAGTCAGTAAAAAGGTCCCTTTTCCGAATGGGTTGTTCAGCCATCAGACTGCTGTGAGGCAGCAAAGCCAAAAGATCAGAGACAAAACAACAGCTGACACTGGAACTGGTGACATCAAACTCTGCTCAGGCAAGGTCATGGTTCTGAAAAGCGTCAACTGGCAAACACTTTGAAATCTGTACTTGCTGCTTTGCAACAAATTTCTTCCCAAAATGTTCTTTGCCAGAGGTAAGGGGACAAACAAAATTCTTATAACAGGCCAACCTCATTGACTTGTAAATAAAATTGCAGCAACAGGCCAGCAAACTCTGTACCCTGAATACTTCTTTTCAAGTGAAGGACAGTAATTAGCTGAAAAATGCAAGCTTGCTGAGCTGTTCTTTGACATTTCTGAATTTATATATAGGGAAGCAGAGTGTGTTCTAAATCTCAGTACTGGCTTATATTAATGAGAGTTCCTCTAATCTTTTCCATGCTGGAAATAAGATGTTAATAGTTCTAAAATGAAATAGTACCTAAAACACAACTCAGTCATTTTCTTCATAGTTCAAAGTTATTTGCATAAGGTGTATCACCCTTTGCAAATATTTACTTTGCTATAGCCAAAGACACTGCAAATTATATGTGATGGGTTTGAACTCCTGTCTTTCACACTTGTCTTTGAGTCTGTGTCTTTCACTCTTGCTGGGTTTCAGAAAGATGAAGAGAAAAAATAATTTCTTTCTCAAATAAGACCCAACATGGACTTCAAAGTGAAAGACCTGAATTCTACCTACAAAATTTGATTACAGCCTGATTAAAAAGATGGGGGGTGAAAAAAGAAGCTGTATTCATGGGCTCATTACAGGCACAAAAAGAGGATGCTCATACAGACCATAGAGAATTTAAAAGATTTATTTATGATGTATTACTGTAATTTTTAATTTAGACATGCAAATTTTTTAATTTGCACTGACTGCTTTGCCTTAATGGTTTTGATTAATACTTGGAGGTAGTGTTTGTGAAAGAGATTTATACTGTGATTCATCTGCAAAATAATCAAATCATTACCAGCTAATGACAAAGCTGTGAAAAATGATATAGATATTGTGTAACTCCCAGCTATTGCAGTGCACGTGAAGGTGCCCAGTTCTTTCAGTAAATGTGGACTTGTGTTAATAACTGCTCAGAAGTTTGCTCTAGGTCCCTTCTAATTTGGTAACAAAAAACATTGATCTTAATAAAGCTGTCTGATAAAAGTAGCAGTGATTAACATCCCTGAACCCTACATTCTATGAACACACTGAGGCTGGAGATACCCCTTCTCTTAACCCAGAAAGGAAATCCCAGAGAAATTTCTGCCTGTCTGCGCAACTTCCTTCAATACTCTCAAACTATAAAGTCTTCTCATAGACAGGAGAGTCCTCAACAGCAAGAGTAGGTAATGTCTGTGGATTTCATTATTAACAAATAAAGTAAAAATTATTGCCTGTAGCTTTCTAAGCATTTTGCAATTATAAGTTTCTTGCTTCCTATCATGGAATTCTCACTTCATCATCTTTTCTTCTTTTCTGGGAAATATGTTACTGTAAGACTAGTGAAAGAATCACTTGAGTGCTAATATATGGTATTTTTTGCAACACTAGTGCATGGTCACAGACACACATGCATAAACATGCATGCATGAAAAGCCCAGAGTCTTAGAACTGTCTCTGGATGGAGACAATTGCAAAATAACTCCATAAAATTAGCCAGCAAGGTATTCTTTTGCTTGACTTCAAGCTTTTTATGGATTTATAGCAGAATTTCCTTTTTCCTTTTTTTTTAAAGGCTTTTCTGAAAGAGCAGATAAATCAGAACTTTCTGCTGAACAACAGGAAGAAAACAGGAAGAGAAACTAGTTGCTTACCAGCTTGTCAATACCTCTACACCTATCTAGACCAACAGATGTACACCAGAGTAGAACTATTAAAAACAGTAAAGCTATATGACTTCAAACCAACTGCTAATCTGGTCCCATTGGTTCCATCAATCAAAGGATGCAGTGTCACTTCAAGACTTAAATTCAATTTAACTGCACACTGTTGCCTCTCTCCTTTCCCTTGCCAAAGCATACCTTACTGATATTTCACTTGTATCCTGTTCTGATTCAGTTCAGCTCACTGATCTGACAGAAAACTAACAAAAAAAAAAATACAGTTAATTTATTGCTGTGACTCACTCTTCAGCTGTGGCATTGCTATAGTTGAGGCAAGGGAAATATGGGAGCTGGGGAGGAGTGTGTGTGTGTATGTGTGAGTGAATGTGTTTGTGTGGAGCAGCCTGTCCTTTGGACAACAACCTTGTTGTTATGTCAGGTCAGGCAATAAAATCTGCTTTGTTACTCCACGGTGCATTCGGGGATCTCAAGCCAAATGCAAGTCCCACAGAACACATCAACCTTCTTCAAGCTCTCATTTTCTACGCAGAGCCCCTGTCAGATCTCTTCATGATCATAAATCTATTCTTTGATTTTTCTTGCTGCATGACTCATACTTTCTATCTGCCTTTCCACAACAGCCTCGAAAACTTCAACAGCCTGCTTATGGATTAACAGTAACATCTTCTCTTCTGCCAAACCATCCTATAAAAGTGCTGGGTTGTCTGATAGAGTGATTCAGCCATTATCACTTGAGTATCAAAACCTAGCCAACTCCCTGCCTTGGAGGGACACCAGTCTGGTGTACAGATGCAGTTTTTCAACCCCATGACTCTGTACACCTATGTTCCTTTTTCTGATCACAAATTTCAAATGACTGAGTTTACATAACAACTTAGATGACTCACAGGGGAGCAAACCCAAGTCTGACCTACTACCTGTCAAATAAATTTTTCTTTCATGGGCAGAATTCAAAACAAAGTCAGTCCTGGACTAAAGCGGACTTTCCCCATCTGGAGATGCAGTCTAGAGGATAAGCCAAATTCTAACTGTGAGCAGCCATGAAATTTAAGCTAGATATGAGCTTTAATCTAAATTAATGTGATAGAAGGTCGATGAGTACCTAAATCCTGTCTGTTGAACTAGAACATTCAAAAGTAGTTCACTCTAAAGCACTCTCAACTGTGAGCAGCAAGTCTGTCCAGTTTACCACCAAGCTCACGACTTCACTGCACACTCTTCTTTCCTCAGTGCCCCTTGCAGTCCCCCAGCTGCTTATTCATTCTGCCTCAGCTTTTGCATTACTGTGGTTGCTCCTACTCTGCCTCTGTTATGGGAAAGAAGAATTCGACAGAACCAGATGCTTGCAGGTAAAGTGGGGTAAATGAGAGCAGGAGGCAACCTGAGGTTTAAGAAATACCTACAAAAACATGTCAAGGAAAAATATGTTTGTTCTACGTAAACACTCACTGAGAAAATGTGAGTTACCTGTGAGGTGCTGTGTGGTGGCTGCTTGGCTGTGTGTTCCTGTATCTGCTCAATTCCTGCTCCTGAGAATGTCTTGGAGTGGAAGGAAAGTTGTTAGCAACAAAATGTCACCTCTCATTCTACTTTACTTATCTGTGCTACCAAATAATTAATTAGGTCTAATTTTAAGTATCCATCACACTGCCGATTAACACTTTCATTGAAGCCGGTGTAATGTCCTGCAATTACGGAAGAAGCTTTCATTTTCTCTCCTGAAAAAAGGGCCAGCCCAAAACTGCTGATCTGTGACTTCATGAAACCCACTGATTTCAATACCTAGTAGTGATTTGGTCCAGAGGAGTGTCTGCACAGATATTTTTAGGCTATCCAACCTGTAATAGCAAGAAATATTGCCATGCAAATTCATACAGATCTGGGGCTAGATCTGCAAAGTGATTTGAGAAATGCTAGGTGTTGCAAATATTCCAATATCTAACTTTTAGACACTGTGTTAGAAGGTTATACAGCCTAGCTTGTTTTGTTTGCATACAGAAAATGTGTCCCCTCTGAGTAGGGCTCACAAAAGACAACAAGACAACGACACGGAACTCTGGAAATAAATACTGACACAAAGGGATTTGGGCTGCACCACTAAAAACACCATGAAATTCAGCCTGGTCTGTTTCCTTGACCCTTCTGGAACTAAAGACCTAAGCAAGTTGCATTTACACACTTACTCATGCCATAAAAATTAGGTGTAATTACTAACGCAGTAGTTTAAAGTTAGGTACTCAGTAAATCCAGGCACATTCAGGGTTAACAAGCACCTGTGCTGTAAGTTTTAAGAATCTCAGTCTATGTCCCTTTTGAACTTATTCTCAATTGAATCCACAAAAAAGCTCCTGGCATCTGACCTAATTCAAAACCCAGAGAAAGGAGTTAAGTTCTTAAATCCAACCACTACTTGATTATTCAAGCAAAACTAGGACTTAAAAAATATATATAATAATATATATATTTTAATAATTGATAATGTGCATTTGTGGTTTCTTTCACCAAACTTCTTACAGCACTTGGATATGTAACCATTTCTTGGAAGACTTTTCTACCGGTAAATATTTCATATATCAGGAAATCTTAAAATTAATTCAATTTGCATCTTTACCACAGTGGTCTCTACCATGTATTCACCATTAAAAATAAAGAGAAGAGAATTCAGTAAAATATTACTAGGACATAGCATCAGGATAAGACACTTTGAAGAGAGCATATGATTATTGATCTAAGGTGGTCAAATTTAATGACTCTTACAAGTTTTTTTCTGGAAAAACTATTTTTAACCTCCAAACACATCCACTTTCATTAATCTCTTGCATGATAATTTGACCTATTGTTACCCATTTCTTATTTACAAAGTTCATGTTTTGGTTTCTTATCACACAGCTGGACACACACACACACACACACATACACATATATATGTAAAACAGTGTTATTATCCTTGATACAGGGTAATTCAACATATTAAATGGAGTTTCTAGGGGTTTGAAAATTATTTATCTGCAGCTTTATATACTATAAAGCCCCAAACATTACAAAACACAGCATTCAGTGTTTGGAACCAGTAAGACATTGTGCAAGGCTTGAAGACTGCTATATTGAAACACTCGAAAATCAGCTGCTGAAGCCAGTAAGAGTTGCAAGTTTAGAATGGGCTTCATTAGGCAAGACACTTACAAGACATGGATATAGAATTTATGAGGCAGGGTGATAGTGGCAAGGGACCAGAAATGAGTTGTGTCTTCTTTAACATAATCATGTAGGTATGAACAATTCATTCCACATTAGTGCAACTTCAGAGCAGAACTTCAGTCCATCTAAAAACCTTCATTTCCGTTAGTGCAATGTCCTTTTACAATTTGAATAAGTGATTTCAAACATTTCTGCTAAATATGACCAGGCAGATAATAATGAGTTTATACCATTGATATGCAAAATCCACTGGTTTCAATGTACATGAGGATGAGTGAATCTGTGTGGCAGATTTGTTTCTCATAGTTCAACAATCTCTTTTTGAGTCTGTGAGAAGACAAAATTCAGTTTGGAATTTAGACTTTTCTCAGATTTATTGTAAAACCACTAATTTGGAAATTATTCACACTGAAAATAGCCAGTTCTGAGTTGTGAAAGTCTAACTGTCTTCGGGTAAAAATTATGTTGGAAATCAGAGACAGAAAAAAAATACCATGAAAAGTTTGCATACAGCTTTAGTGGTTTTTCCAGCATGTGTGAAACCCCAATCACTTCAGTTTTGGTTTTCACTACCAAAAGGAAAAATAAAAGAGCTAATGACATTGTACTATTTCCCTTTAAAGCTGAAGGGAAAATGTTATAATAAATTAACAAACACTTTTGAAGCCTCATTTTTTATTTTCCTTCCAGAAGTACATGTCCTCTGTTACGGCAGCTGGTTTGAATCTGTCTGGAGAAGCAGCAGGATATTGTTGATATGTTGAGACAAATGTTCTGGAGAAAAGTTCAACGTGGCAGGTCACTACCAGTGCCAGCCAAACTTCAGCACTGCTGTACTAAGATCCTTGTGGGCACACGAAACCTGCCACATCACCTGACTGCAGAAACGCAGCACAGCTGGACACAATCTCACAGTCAAGGCTTCATTTGGAAGATTTCACATTACCTCTGTGCCACATGTCACCAGGCTCCACAAGCCACCAAAAGGTCCCTCGCATGCTCTAACAAACTTGTAACCAAATGCCAGTTTAGAGATATGCAGTCCTGCAAGAAGAGGATAGGAGAAGCCCTTTCCAAGAGCAAATGGCTGAGATTTAATAAATCACCCAGGTGATCGTAGCAAGTAAAATCACCCCCAAAATTCAGAGAAAGGCAACATATTCCTGCCAGCCTGACTATGCTGGTAGGGGAGGGAGAGAGGATGAGTTCTTTCTGGGAAGGGAGAAAGTAAGGAATTTGCTTCCTGGTCTTTTTGAGAAACCAATAGGAACTCTGAAATGCAGTCTGCAATATGAGGTAGATGCACATAAACCGCAGTTACCCTTGGTTACACCACCTTACTGGATATCCAAAAACTTGTACCACAGTTTCCCTGTTTCAGAAAATCACCTGTTTAAGCACACAAACTCTTTTAAAACTTATTACATTCAAGCAATTTCAGGTCTTCACACTGTTATTATATCAGGAAAAATAACTCCAAGAGTAGTGAGAAACCTTCTGGTAATATTCGCTCTGTATTTATTCACAGCGATTTTAGAACCACAGCTCTTATGCCACAAAGATCTTTCCAGTCAAATAGCTGTTCTTTGTCTTTAACACTTACTCCAGAGCACACTTCTGAAGAATCATCCTATCCCCTCCCAACCTTTGTTTGTCTAGGCTTAACAACCCTCCTCATTTAATCTCTTGTCATGTGATTAATTCTCCATTCCTATTAACATACCAGTAATCTTTCTCTACTTACATTTTAAGGTCATCTTTCATGAACACAAGTGACCAGGACTTTGCATAAATTAAATTAAACCTTTTCAAAGCTATGAACAATGAAATAACATGAAAATGCCTAAATGAGAATACATCTTACAATTCTAACAGACTATACAATTACAATAGACTTTCAAAGTTGCTTTGCATGGCAACTGATAGTCATTATCCAGATAAAACAGTATGTTCATATTTTTTCCCACTATCTTCAACTGATAAACACATATCATATTTGAGACCAAGGTCCTAAAGTTCCTAGCTTTGCAATCTGTACTAGTAAATTTTATCTCATCTCATCACTCATATCAACAAAATCATCTGGTTCTCCTTGCCTGATAGTCCAATCTTTTGTTAAGATGATCCTTCCCCATTTTATGTTATCTGTACAGCTCACAATTGCACATTGACTTTTCACTCATGTATCTCCTATATCACTAACCAATGGGTTAAATGGGATCATTCCCAAGACCAACTATGCAAGTGCATGTAATAGTCAGTCATTATTATTCTGATAGTTCTCCTGCAAAAAATAATTAGTACCATTAACAGTCAAGTTCAACCCATTGTCATTGACTATGAAATTTAATCTAATCTTTGCATGGGACTTGTAAATATGCATATTAAAAAATTCTTGGTCCAAGGCTTGTAGACTGTCAGTATAAAGACTGGCTGTTGCCCAAGTTCTACAATTCTGAAGTACAGAACCCTAATTTTTACTTTTACTTACATATAGTTTTATTGCTCTACCCTCATTTCCTTTAGATATCTTTTGCTTTGGTAGACTGAAATTGTTCAAAACAATCATGCAGCTCTGGAAAATCTTCAGCATCAGAAGGCTTTTGAAATGTATCATTGAATTTTTTATATATTACAGAGTAATAAAAAAGCTTCATGCCACGGAATGTCATGCTGCTCATGCAGAAAGAGATTGGGAAATTTGAAAACTTTAAAACCATCTCTCAAGAAGTCAATACAAAATTTAACCTCTAGAACCGGGTCTACTGTAATACAGAGACTTATTTTAAAAAGCCCAACAAATGACAGAATACCCCCTGATCTGCATGGCCTCAGAGGAACCAGCAAATGACAAGTGTCTAGGAAGGGCAACTTTCCTAGAACCTCTGGCTGAATTCAGACAGAAAGAATTGTTGTGGTGGATAGGCACAGAGCAGTTATCTATTACTATCCTCTTTAGTCATCACTTTAACTGAAAACTGATACAAAATATTTATTCGATACTTGATCCAGTCCTTGGTAAGCCTCACCTCCTTCCCTGACACCCCACCATCAGCATACAGAAGAACTAACTCCACTCAGGTGGTTATATGATTATGTTTATATGATTATTGATATGATTAACAAGCTTCAGACATTTATTTTCTGTGCTAATTCAGAAAGACTTGAGAATAATTTAATTTGATTTCTATAGAGACTGTTAGTTTGAAAATGAACAAACATGTTAAGGAGTAAAGAGTTTACAAACAGTAAATTCTTGGTTAATCCAAATAATTCTGTACTCTTCCTTACAGTTTTTCCACTTAGCAATATCATTGTCCCTTTAAATTAAAATAATTCTCTTTCTGATAATGATTCAAAATCTCAAGCTCTGAATCCAAATTCTCAATCTATTAACTAACTTCCCCACGTATCCCAAACTTGCCTTTCTAAAACTCCTAGTTTTGATTGCAGCCTTTGTTATTATAGTAGTTGAGCGTCTCACAACCACAGCAAAAGCTACCTTTTAAATTTCTGTTTCCTCTTTGTAAGAAGAAAATAGTTTGCCTGTTTTACAGAAAGACTGTAAGGTAAAATTAGTGCTTTACCTACAGAATAGGTGGCTGAAGACCCAAACCCCATTCCTGAAAGCATCATACATGTGATTATTCTCAAATTTAATCTGAATAGGCGACAAAATTATGCACTGAGCACGACAGTTGTCACCTAAACATGACATATAAACCCTAACCTACTAAGTTTCTCTTAATTGTACTCCACTCATTAGTACAAGGCACGTTTTTTTTCCTGATCCTTGGTGCCTCTTTAACAAATATAATTTTTACCTGCTTACGTAATCTCAAGCAATTTGAGACTTCAGGGAGCATGCCAAGAGCTTCAAAAGCACGTATGTTCAGATCAGAATGTGTACAAATGAAAGCATGCTGATACAGTTGCTGATGTATTCCTGTCTCTATTTCTTGCATAATACCAGTGCTTGGGCTCCCTTCAGTTCTTTGGAAGGTAGAGGCCCTTGGGGCCATGGAGATAACAACAGCAAACCCAAACCACCTGGAGACAGTATTTAGTAGATGATTAACCCAATAGTGAATCAGAATGTTTGAAACAGAAACAAGAAAACAGCAGGAAATAACTTGCACTGGGTAACAGGAGTGAAATCCCAGCCCCATCCAAGTTAATGCTTAATGTAGAAATTCATTCTTGATATTTATGATCTTTCTTGAATAGTTCTAATGTCATTTATGACAAACCTTGAGATGAGAAAATGATATGGGACAATGTATCAGTTAACATAAGAGTCATGCACATACCTGTTTGCTTCTGTGTACTTGCATTTGTTGGAAATTTATAAAGATTCTTCTTTGTGATAATAGGAATAAGAGACCTGTAGAAACTTACCTCTTCTTCCATTAATGCTGACTTGAGGGTTTGGGGATTTTTTCTTGGAATAGCTATGCAAACTGAACAACTGAGGTGGGAGAACAATAAAACTACTCATTGTGGCTTTATTTATTGCAAAAGCACCAAACAAGAAACCAGTGTCAATCAAGTCTTAATATCTGTTGCTAGGAGAATAAATTAAGAGAAGCTCACAGCAGTCAAACTCAGAGGATGTTCCCCTAGTGTGGAAAAAGAGAACATGCTCAGTGGAATCCACCTGGCTTCATCAGAGCTGGCAATCTTCCATACTACCATCAGGGAGTCATTTGGATCCAGGTTTCTGCTATTTGAGCTGAGATGAGGTGGAAGGTCAGAGTCTGAGTGGGTTTACGAATCGTGGCTAAATAGTCTCAGTGGGTGCCAGCTTGAGGGCCCTGAAGAGCCTTTGTGGACAACACCCATGGAGCTGCAGTCTCTCCTGAGCAGGGCCTCAGATCAATTTTAGTTTATGTATTTGCAACATTTTCTTATCTGTGTTTTATCTTATTTGCACTAGCAAAGTTATATATTTAAAGGAGACCTGAGATTTGGGGGAAAGAGGGCATGTCATTGAATTTTTTTGAAAAAGACATATATATATATATATATGTATATAATATATATGCACATAACATACATAGGAACAGTTCTATAAGGGCTAGGAGAGCAAGAGGAAGCAACATGAGATCATTTAGTATTTCCTGTTGTCATCTTCACAAACCTAAAGTCAAAAAACCATCAGGCTCCATCTGAGCACAGCCTTAAATTGAAGTACGATTATGCCTCACTGTAAAGTCGCTAGGACTGCTTGTGATGATCCACATAAATTAGGCATGCATCTAAATGTGATGTGGGACTATGAAAATTCCATTTAGAAAATACCAGGAGGTACTGGAGTATTTAAATAAGTGAAATCCTTGTGCTTTTTAATTTTTTTTTTTTTTAAATGAAGTCACTGTGCTACTTCTGTAATATTATAAAGACTTCTGGATTGGTGGTCTCTGACAAAACTCTGGGGGAAAAAATCTTTCAAGGCAGCAGCACATTAGGTAATGTCAAATTAAAAATAAACAAACAAAAACCTCCAGTAGCAAAAAAAACCCCAAACAAACCAAACCAACAACAACAAAAAACCCCACAGCAAACCAAACCACATTTCTCCCCATTTCAAGATTTTTCTTTTCTTTTTTTTTCACTGAAACTATTAAATAAATATGCTTGTATTTTACCAGTGTGCTTGCTGCAAAAAGTGCAATCTATTTGTACAGCAGAGAGAATGAAGGACTTACTGCTTAAAGGCACAAAAAGGGTGTGTAATAGGATTCTGGCATCTTCCCAGACAGCTTGCAGACAAATTCAGAGATGAACAGAGAAGTATCCTTTTTGAAGTATATTTGGCCAAGGTCTCATTCACAAACAGATAAAACCAACACATTTCTGCATGATAAGGGTCAACAGAATAGCGTATTAGTTTGAGAAGAGAACCCATCTGCAATTTTCTTATATAAAAATATACGAGGACACAACAGGAAAGCTGTCAGCATGACAGTTGGAGGATTCTGCCAAGGAGCCAGATGCTAGTGTCAGAAGAACATGTTCCACAGCTTGGCATCTGGGTTCTCTCATTGCCCTCCAAGAAGGAAGAAAAGGAGGAGTGATAAGATATGCCTAAATGAATAAAACTACAAGCAATTCCACCACCACCCCCAACATGCTCAAATCACTACTTCTTTTAGAAAATCCTCAGCTACATGTTCTCCTACATCTTTTAAATTAAAATGGAAGGTGATAAATTTAACCCACTTGTGTTTTAGTATGTTGAAAAAGCATTTGCAGTTCTGAATACATAAGTCTCACATGATTTTAACTGCTCATGTGTGTAGCTGTTGCAATTTAATTTATTATTTTTTGTTAGCTTTCCAGAATTTTGCTGCAGAGTATATCTCAAGCTCAGTTTTTACCCCATGTCACTCTTGGGGTATATAATACCACATCTATGATTTGCAGTTAAGAATTATTACAGCTTTATTCTTTCTTTGAACAGTTATTAACTGAGAAAAGCTGAAAAATATCTAGGGCAAAATGCTAAGGGTCAGTTTAAGAGCCAACAAGCTGATGAAGCACCTTAGGAAGTCACCTCATTATGTGTGCAGGGAAGAAAAGACTGTTCTTAAGATAGCTTTGAGAAAGTCATTGTTGCTGCACAGCCTTCTTAAGGATTCTGATCTGAGAGTAGCGAGGGTGTGTTCATAGTCCCAGGTCCTTTAGTCACATCCCCTCACTGTTGGCTATTAAGTGTGATTTTGTATCCATGTTCCTTCCCTGAGTTTATCCCCAAGGTATCTGAAAGTGACAGCCTTGACTTGATTCTCAGGTGCTGCTGGATGACTCCCTTTCTTCTGCTGACCAGCTCTGATGAGGGAGGATGGAATGGTCCCCTGCATTAAGTTGGTTGAATCTCATGTGTAAAAATTTAAAAAACTAAGACCAAACTCCTGATGTTTCTGACGTCTCTGTACAGAGACAAGAAGGCAGGGATCAGTAGTTTCACCTGTCCTACAGAATAAACCAGCTGTTCTCCTCTGAGCTGGCAGAAGCTTCTAAGATTAGATATTTCAGAATTGCAAGTGACATCTGCCCCCATACCTTACTCTGGATAGACATGTAGTACCACATAGCACTGATGTTCTAGAAGGCATGGGAATGATTTCCAACTAGGAATAATCCTAATTCAGACAAAACAGCAGATGATTGATCTCTCTCTGCACTTAAGTGCACTTTAAGTCACCTTCAATACCAGCCCATCCCCAGAATCCTGAGGCAGAGGAATGAAGCAGAAGCACTACAATTTTTTTTTTTTTTCTCTCCATGAGATAATGCCTAGCTTAGTTACTGGTATTTGTTCACAAAAACAATGGTTGATCCCTTTCAGGCATTCTTCCTACTTCTCTTTCAACACAGCACCTGCAAAAATGATGAGGGGAAAGGTTTTTTCAAACAACAGAGGAGAATTGAGAAAACAGTATTGCAAGCTCTATCCCAAGTTGTCTTGTTGTTAACAAACTGCCATAAGAATCTGTTACAATTCACTGTAGGGACAGAAGGATAAGGAAAGCAAACTATCACTGCTACTGTAATACCTACTCTTTGGATTAATGATAAAATATGCACTTAGGACAAAAACTTATGCTGTTTGACCCCCAAATTAAGAAAATGCTATCCATACAAACACAGTCAAAGAAGTCTTTAAAATCAAAGCCTATATCGGAAAAGTGAATATCCATATTTGTTCAGGACCAAACCTGCTCTGATGAAATCAAAAGGTGATTTTAGTCACTGTCTATACTTTAAAATCCATTTGGGATCTGCAAATCTGAATATTCTTCTTGCCTCTTCTATCAGAACTGGTAATAAAGCATCTGCTACTAGAACTGCTCCTACAATGAGATGTGGAACATGATGTGAAAGAGATCTCAGCTCAGTCTTCTACCACTGTCACAGAGCTCACAGTACTGTAGGAAAATTTTCTTTCAGTCAACTGGATACAGTGCAAAGGAGCATATGGGAACCAGCTGAGGAAAAGTTCCATTTCTGTAATAACACTTTCCTATTTTAATTTAATTTGTTGGTTCAAATTTTGTCTACATTATGTTCATAGCCTTACTGATGGGATTTAACTCATTCCTAGAGAAACTATGTTTCCTAATCTCCTAAGTCACTCTAAAAAATGAAAACAAATAAACAAACAAAAAAACCCCAAAAACCCAAAACCACCAAAAAACAAACAAAAAAAAAGACCCAAAAACCCTAACCAACCAGAAAATTCAGAGCAGCTACTGCTGACCCAAAAATTAACCTTTTCCTGCTGAAAGCAGAAATAAATCTGATCCAAAAAAGGAGAAAATCTTGGTCATTCATTGTTTCCATTGTTATGTTTGACAGAAAGGGACATATTAAAAAATGTTACCAAGTCCATTTTTTATTTTAATCTCCTTTTTTGTTTTATGAAGTGAAAAAATATCTGACCTTGTCAAGCCAAGGCTGCTGGATTCTCTTTTAGTTTACTGCTAGGACAGGAAAAATGCTTATCTTGACACCTCTTGGAAAGACATCAATAAGAAGTCTAGATCCATCAACTTGTATTGCTACATGACCACTAGGACAACCTTGTGAAAGAAAACCTTTTCACACAGAGTATGCAGTAGAAAGATGTATGCAAATGACAAAACAAAAAGAGGCTGGAAATGCACAAGAAGAGGTGCTGATCAAAGTTCAAGGACATTTGCCATTATAGGATTCATCTGATATGGAAAACTCTGTGTTACCCGAAATACATTAACAGACCCTCAAACAAAAGCAGAACAAAGCATGAATGGTGTGACTTAGAGGAATTTAATCAGGTACAGTGTGCTTTCCAACATTTCTGGATTCCCATTATATTGTGGGAAAAAATAAAAAATTCCCAAAACTTCTTCCCAATATCTCTGGGAAAAAATATCTTACCAGTGGCCAAAGCATAACTCTAAGCAACTGTGCAAATATCATGGTGGACATGAAACGCTGCTCTGGGAAGCCAGGGGAGCTGGACTGTGGACTGCAACTACACTCAAGGGCACAGGCAAGAAGTCTGGATTGCAGGGTAAAGTGACAGAGTCACAAGCTATGAATCTGCTCTCCCCAGTTCAGATCCTGTGAGTGAAAAGGTCCTGAGTGCTGCCCATAAAGGGCTAGAGTATCCCTAAGTTGGGATACTCTGCACTCTGAGGTCTGGTCCAGGAATGTCAGCATTCTGAAACAGCCTAAAATGATGTTTTCATTTTCAGACCTCTTGTGCTAAAACAAGTCAGAAGTATTGAAAATCTCATAGGACTTCCAAACCACCCAGCAGTGCCAAAGAATTCTGCTGATGAACAACAAAGTTTGTAGTAGCAGACCACCCCAGCTTTTTCAGTGCTCCACTCAAATTTCAAAATCTTTCCAAAGTCTGTCCATGACATCCATGATTTGTTTGTTTCGACCTGAAGCAGCATTGTATATTTTTTGTATGTCATGAGGAAATAAATTGAAAAAGGAAAGTTTTAAATTCCAGTGCAGTTTCTTTGTTTCAAATTACCAAGAAATGAGCAAGGAGAAAAAGAGAGTATGAGAGCTGTGCTTGCTTCACACTTTTATGCCACTTTCATTCATGACAGGAAAACTTCATTGTTTGCTTAAACTCTTTAAAGATACATATTACTAATGAAACAAGGATTTTTACAATCAGAGAACATTTGTTTGGTTTCCTCCTTGCCTCCTCCCTCCATACCCGACCCCCCAACTACCACACACAATTTTAGGAGAATATTTTGTTGACTACAATTAAACCATGTGTGTTAATTAGGATTAGATTTTAAATGCACTGCTTGGGAAGTAGAAAAAATACAGGATCTGAATGAGCCCAAATTGAGATGACACTTGAATTTCCACAGATGTTTCCATAATCCTAATTTCAAATTGATTGTACTTCCTGAACAGTAAGAAGCCATTTTCAGTTATTTATTCAGATATGAACTACTTTTTACAGTGGGTAGAAAATGTCCAGTCCCATACTTAACTCCTTAAAATAAGTGGATACCAAAGAATATTTTGACCGACAGTAAGTTCCACAAAACCAAAGTATCCAGATCTGAAGAAGGGGATCTCTAAGGATACACAGAATCTCTAGCTCATAAAGATTATTGCTGTTGCTGTTGGACAGGACAGGGGAGGTTGATCCATCACACCAGTATGTGCCACCATATATTTACACCCCTGTGTTCACAGTGGAGATCTGTAGAAGCTATCATACAAAGCCAATGCAACCTGGCTCTGCACCAGGAAAGCCTAAATTATTCATCATGAAACCAAGTAGAGCCTGAGGGCTACTTTGACTTAATGGCAGCTGGCAGTGGCCCCAAGAGACTAAAATAGCAGCCATTAACCCATGTGCTCATTTGGTATATTTTCCCTTTGCTTTTATCACAATCTCTAAACCAGTGTCAGAGAGGGTTGGCATCTCACTCTCTACAGACACAAACTCTTGCCTGGCAGCTGATGGAGTCTACTGGAGGAATGGCATGGCACAAGAACAGCATGCTCCATGAACAAATTCAGCACAATAACTTCATTCACAACATTGCTATTGGCCTGGTAACATTGGACCCAGATTTACAAACTGGCTGCAGAAAGGAGCTTATCACTATTATTAATGTATGTCCTTCTGGTCTGGCCAGGCCTTAGGATTTTTGCTGAAGGAATTCATGTAATTTAAAGTCCAATCCAACCTGATTTGGGAATAGTCCTAAATGACGTAACTCATAGTTTGTTCCTGGCCACATCTGTGGTACAGAATGTTCCAAAAACATCAGAAAGGATATGTCTGAGCAAGTTATTAATTTTCTTTCTAAAAATTTCTAAAATAATTAATAACTTTTAGCAGTGAGTTGGGCTGGGCTTGTGCAGACAGTTTTCATACAAGCTTCTCCATACTGCTGTGCCAATGATCTGTAACATAAAACCAAGTAAGTGAAAATTAATCTCTTTTCACAAAGAAAAAAATCTATTCCTTTTTTCATGTTGAAATCTTTTTTCCAATTTCTTTCTCCCACTTCATCATCAATTATACAGAAATGCTGGATCAAATGTAAGTAATTGGGTTGAATTCCACCAACTTGTGAATAAGGAACATGATAAGAGAATAGCATGACTGACTTTGGCACAACTACTTATTTTTCCAAGTGGTATATTTTTGTTTTCATACTACACTATGAGCAATTATTTTTTTACAAATTTAGGTCACGCTCCACCTTTGGCTCTTGTCAGAAATTCCCTAGTCTATGTTTATGTATCCTGAGCGTAAAATCAGAATCGCATAACTTAAATTTGTAAAAAAGTCAATGGTATTTTTGTGCAGCATGGGACATTGGAACCACATTTACAAATAACATGCTGCACAAAAGTACCGACAGCTGTCAAGAGGAAAGGAGAGAAGGAAAGTCCTACATGGATCAGCCAACCTTTGAGGCAACTATTTACTTTAGAAGCAAAAACAAAGAGACCTAATATGAGTCATAGATCAATACTGGCTTCAGATTTGCATTTCAGGAGCCGAGTACCTTGAAACAGTTGCATCCATACCACCTTTAAGGCAAACCCGCCCTAAAGCTGTACCTGAGTTGCCTGGCAAGCTTCTGCCTCTCTCTTGACTCAAATCAGAGGCAAAAGTAGATGCTGGGAAGAAGAATTCAGCATCAAGTATGATTCTCAACTTCAGCTTAATGTAAAGCCAAACTGCAGTCCTAGCTGTAGAAGGGCTCCAAATCAGAACCCTGTAAAACAGGGGTATACTTAATAACAACAAGTAGCCACAACAAAAAATAACATGGATTTGGTTTTTCTACAATCTCGTAGCTTCTTCTTGTCACTAAGAACATGCACAGGTCTTTCCAGTTTGCCTGGGAGCAATTATTCGATCTAGAACAATGAAGACAATAAACTCTTTAGCAAATGCTATCATCCACTGTGCACCACCATCAGCAAAAATGGCACCTTTGACTCCCATTCAATTGATTAAAGTTTAAGTCCATAAAAGCTGCCCTCACATCATGTTTAGTGTTACTTATTTCATTAAATGTCAGATTAACTGGTAATTAGTTCAATAGAATTACTAAATACTATTACTTCATATAAAATGCTCCATAACCTTTCTGCACATCAAGGCATGTGATTTACACCAAATCATTACAAGTCAATGCTTCAGCACACCAGTATAAAATCAAGATGCCATATAGTGTATTCAGCTAAAATGAAATCCCTTTTGTTGATTCCTCCTTTTCAGTTTTTCTGTATATGCACTTCAATATTTCTGAGAATTTTAGGCTAATCATATCTGTGGGCTGAATATTGCCTAAAATAGACATCTTCAGATGCAGTTCAAGCGATGCAAGCAGTAATAACAACAAAATACCTTTCAGTGCTCTTATAATTGTAAACAAAGAGGCCCTATCCTGCCTTACTCAGCCAACCTATATCAACAGCAGTGGGAGTCACATGAAACCGAGGTCAGAATTTGGCCTACAGATAAGGAAGTAGTGCCAGCAAAGTGTTTCCACTGAAAAGTCAAAACAAGTTTATCAAGTAAACAAAGTGGATTTCCTGAAAATGACAACAGGTATAGGTGTAATTTCAAGAACAACTTGAGGGTTTCATCAGCCCTCTCTTTATTCTCTGTCTTTTGAGAAACAGCTCGTTTTATCAGAAACTGCATGTGTGTGCTTGTATGTGTGAACAAAGAGTCACTACAGAAGTGAAGTGGTAACCAACCTGAGGTTTTTCTCTTTTGCTTCCTGGCTGCATAAGCCTTTTTTTCCTTTTATTACTGTAATTATAAAATTATGGGAGGGAGTGGTATGTTGACCATCCCATGAAGGAATTTTACTGCAAAATTTTATTAGTAGTTTTTCACATATGTGAGTGCATCTGACTGTAAATGCTCAGTGCACATACGCACATGCAGATTATAGTGCTGTGGTGTATCTGTATGTCTGTGTATGCACACACATACACAAAGCAATATGCACACGCACCTATAAATACATTATGGTACAGCTGTGGTAGCTACAAATAGCTTGATGTGGTTGTACCACTACTTGCAGTAGGTTGTATTCAACAATATTCCATAGACACGTGGCAAAAACAAGGTAAAATAAAAATCTTTACATACAGGGGTTAGTGGCTTTATCAGAAAGTGCAGTCCAGTGTTTGATAGGTAAAGGCTGTAAATGCTGTAAAAATGCAAACTTTATAAAGCCTTTTAAAATATGTTGGTAAAAGATGTGAAGCATTGGTACCACTTCTAACCTCTTCATTTACTGAGCCACCTCTGGGGTTCAAAAATACTCAATCCATGACATAAATGGTAAACTCATATCTGTTATTGTTTAACAATATAATAAAATGCATACTTACACTGCAGATTAAGCTAAGAGATTGATACCTCAAAGGAAGGGTTTTGGTTGGTCTGTCACATGCAGACAAACAGTATGTCTGCCTGACAAACAGTTCCAGGAAGGTTATTTGTATTTAAGACACCTTACTTAGAAGTTGTTCTTGGTGCCATAACCTTCTTCTTTTAGAAAAAGTGGATTTTTTTTTTCTTTTTTTCTAAAATTAACAAATCAGGAAGTTGCTGACTTTCCGGAAACTTCAGCTGAAAATAATGAATCCACCAAAAGAAAAACAGTAGTTTAGTTGGAAAAAAAAGTCAGGTTTCACAGAAGAAGGAGATTTGGCAGATACTGCCTTTTGAAGTGAAGGTAAAATTACAGTCTAACACCTGACCTAAATACCTTGCTTACATATTAAGCAAGTATCTTGGAGGAACAAGACTCAGGACACCTTGCAAAATTTTGACACAGCAGCAGAAACCCAACTTGAATCTCTATCGTTGGCTTTCTGGAGCACGAGAAAAACTACTTTTCCTCAGCCAGCTCTGCCCCCTCTCCTGTCCAACTTCTGCCCCCAGCCCTTCCTTCCTCAGCACCCTCTCCTGCCTGGGAAAGCTGAGCACTCTGCTCCCTAAATTTGCTGGTTAGACAAAGGTACCTGGGTGAGTTTTATACCAAGAACTATGAGGAAGAAGAACCACATTGTCAAATCTGCACTTTGGCTTTATCAAGGAAAACCAGGGAGTGCTAAAACTTTGTCTTTTTACACCCTTTTCTCTGCAGCCAGCATTGCAGGGTACGTGTTAGTATCTGTCAGGTGACATCCCCTCAGACTGAGAGTCCTCTTCACTCGTTGGTCACAGCCTTGTGGGGTGACAGCCAAGTTTACAGTATGCACTTTTGGTTGCCTGTCTTCGGACAGCTGAATTCAGACTCCCAAAGTCAATCATGGTTTCCTGGAAAAATGTAGCATTAATTTTAAATGCAGATTATTGAAATGTACAACTAGTAATTCATATTTTCTAATTAATAATACTGTGTGCATGATGCATTAGTAACGCTATTAAATATTTATCTATAGCTGGAGATATTGTGAATTATAATAAACTGTGAAAGGATTCTATTAGCTTTTTTTAAAGATAAATAAAATTTAAATTGTGATCAATATAATGAATACATGACATTAAAATTCCTCTTGCCTCACAAAAACATATCTGTTTATGTTTTTTATGAACAAATCTCATAAAAATGTTAGCAATATTTAAAAACAAAATACGTTAAATAAAAATAAAATCTAGTATGGAAAGTAAATTTAAATATTTAATGATATAATTAAGTCTTATTAATGTAATGTTCTTTATTTTTTTAGATTAAAAATTCACAAGAATTGTCATCCTCCTTCATCTTAATCAGATGGTATGTTTGTCATAATTATTTGTTATGTATTTTCATTAACATTTGATGAATATTAACTTTGCAAAAGAGAACAATCTCTTTCCTGAACAAATCAGCTGGAGCAATATAAGGCCAAGTACCCTGTGCCTCTGCTGCAGCACCACTGAGGAGGCAGCAGAGTGACAGGAGGATTCTTAGCAGCTCCAAGGACTTTTCCCTCCAGTCCATTGCCATGTGCTCCGTCATGCATGAAGACAAGTATGCTAAGTTTGGGTTCTCATGTCCAATTTGCATTTCTGCTCATCTGGGTCAGGCTTTCAGCCATGGCAAACTGATGTAACTTCATAATTACCCCAGTTCAGAGAAGGTGAAACTTCACAAGGTCTCTTCTCAGTCATCCTCTCCTGATGCTTCCTCTCCCTGTGAGCTTCTTCAGAGCCCAGCTCACCATCGAGTCTCTGAAACAAGCACAGGGCAGGTTTGAAGAAAGTGATGTGAGACCTTCAAGAGTCTTTATGGCCTAACTTTCCCCTGCTTTTCAGGTCTGCTAAGCATTGCTCCTCTAGAAAATGATTACATACAGGCAGCATCCAGCCCTGAGCTGTGCTCACTGCCCGTGCAGTAAAGGGGATGACCACAGAGAGTAAAGGCAGTGGAAAATGAGATCCTCTCTCCTCAGAGCTCTGTTTAGTTTCTGGGTCTTTTATCTTGCACCACGCACATCAGTGGAACTATGTGTCCAGTCACACATAGCCACAGGAAGAGTTTTGATGAACTAGTGGCCGTTTGCATTATTTCAATATGTTAAGTTCTGAAATATCTACAGATCTGCACACAAGCTTCTTGCTTGCCTTAGCAAAGTCTCTGCAATATCACCCCATGACTGTTAAAATACTTTCAAGTTGAATAGAGGAAGCTAAAGTAATATTAGAGACTGGGAATTTAGACATCGAACCCTACATTCCACTAGTATTGCTTACACAAAACTATGGCATCAGATTATTTTAATGACTACATTTTGTCTCCTTTTCAATTATGAAGGATAAAATAAAATTGGGTGACTGAAAGGAATAAATAGATAGTGAAGTATCAAGATTCTTTTGTATATAGAAGCTCCTTATTAAAATTACTGTTTCCTTCAAATGCTTAATTTAATTTCTCTTAAGCAGGTTTTTTCTTGTTCTGCTCATACTAATGTACAGGTATCAGATGTGTTAATATGACACCTCATGGGTCACACCCTGATCTTGAAGAACCACTTTAACCTCTTCATTACCCTGTGGACATAACCTGCCTCTCCTCCCATGGGGCTGCTCACCCTGACCTACAGAGATGTGACTTAGCGTAAAAGGATGCATCAGCAGTCAGGTGGCATCACGGGGCTCATCTGTGCTCTCTACCCTCTGCATAACTCCTTGGGATATTTCTTCACTGCTCTGATTGCTGCATAAGCAAGGCAGGTGATCACAGTTATCTTTGCAAGGCCAAAGTTAAAGCATGAATTTTATCTGTTGCTGTTGGTTTATGTTTTGTCCATTGAAGCTAATGGAGATTAGGCGTTGCACAAGAACATTTTTTAAGACAGAGAAAATGCTCATTTCCCCTGCAAGAAATCTCCCTCTGCTAGACACATACTCTATGAAAGTACACACAGTATTTCCAGGAACTCACCAAACACTGAAATTATCTATATCCTAGAGAAAGAGTCAGTTACCTGAGGACTTGTCTTATAGTATGATGAGGGCTGGAAAGTTTCAAGTTTTATTTAGCAACTTGAAAAAACAGAGGCAGAAGCAATAGGGAGTCAGAGGTGTGATGGGGGTCACAGAGAATACAGCTGCCAGAAAGCACTGGCCAGGGGTGAACAGCAGTCAAGACGCAAGTGAGGGACAGAATCAGAGGCAGAGGAGCTGGAGTGGGAGGAGGGATGCTTGTGTAAACTTATCATGTCATCCACACAAACTCCCAGTGTAGCTGCGTCACCAGACAAAGGGAAGCCATGATTTCTGAATAAATTTCAGGAGAAAACAGTAATACTCTTGTAATCTTAGTAGTCACTTTATGGTAAAAATATCTTCAGTGGCCACCCTCCAGTTATAAAGTTTGCGTATTGTACAGGCCTTTGTGAGCAGAGACAATAAACCATTTGGCTTTGCTTCTCTTTACATTCATTTGGAGACATTTTTCCACAGTCTATGGTTTAGAGCATGCAGGTAAAGGTCAAGGGACTTGAGTTCAGCTCCAAGTTTGAGCTATTGGCTCACTGTGTGACCTGGAACAAGAAAACCAAGGATATGGCAAACTCCCCTCACTTCCCCAGCATTACCTTTCAGTGCCTCTGAGCCTCTTGCTGTTTAATGGGAACAGGAAGCATTTAATGGGGTGCTCTCAGATCAAGGAGGGAAATATGCTTAAACTATGAAAAGTTAATTGTCTTTCTCCTTATTACATGTAGGTGCAATGACTCCACAGGCAGGTTTGAGCATTTTTTTAAAATTAGTTTGAGAAACAGTCTTTTGACTCAGCAGACCTCTGAAGGTAGAAGCTGGTAATTTCATGTGGACAGAGCACGCACCTAACCTACAGATCTCTGTCTGCAGTTGTTGAATTTCAGCAATAATTGCCTTTTCCATTTCACCTTCGCTTTGAAAACTTGCAGGTTTTATTAACATAAAAAAGCCTTAGGAAATTTTGTGGGCTGTATTTTATGGAGAATTCTGACACAAGATACAGATCTTTTCCAGCAGTTAACACCTTCTCAGAGACTGTTGAGACAGCTGAACAAAAGAGGCAAACCTCACAATGGCTGTATCCCTTACAATCATTTTAACCCCAAACCGAAATAGTAAAACAGACCTATAGGCACCTAAATGCTTGTGATACTGTGGACTTCAGTTAAGGAATCCTTGCATTTTAATCACACCTTTACTCTCAGGCAAACATCAAAACTCCATTGTGTTGCTTTGAGTCTTCAGTATAATTGAATGGAAAGAAACTTTTTATGTTCCAATCAGCCACAAAGATAGTGGAAGAATGAGCTGTGGAGTACAGTCACATTGAGTATCGATTCCTTGGCCTTCCTGTTCGGAAGACATAAGGGGAGATGGAAAAGAGTCTACTTTTTCAGGGATGTAGGCTCCTTTCTTATACGTGTGCTGTTGATTCATCCTTCCCCTTCTGAAACAAACATAGGCTGAAACTGTAAGGCAGCCCTTATTTATAGTAAACCTGTTGCTGCCCCTGAAGTTCTACCATGATGATTTTTTTTTTTTAATAAGGAAGAGATTATAAGGTTTTAGAAGGGGAGATTAGGAAGACCCATCTCCGTTTCTTCTTTCTCCTAGTGCACCAATTGTATAAAGAGAAGTTACACTTTCCTTCAGCTTTGGTCCTTACAAGAAAATTAAAAAATAAGGCAGAAAGTAGGCTGTTCCCATGGGCTATTAAGCAGTATTGTCCCGCAGCAGAAGAGGAATATACTACACTGTCCATTTTCACAGTGAAAGTGGGAACTCAGAGGAAATGTCTCCTGGAGATTTTTTTAGTGTTACAGCTCCAATGTACCTCCAACAAGGCAGCAAGATACAATCTAATCTACAGTGAAGGATCAGTGAGGTAATTAGAGAAAAAGACAGACAAAAAGATATGAGCAGAAGTATATTCCCAGGCTTTTGATGCTGTCTTTGGCAGGTATTATTCTCCCTTTGACACCTCTTAGATCACCCACTAACCATAAAAAAGACACACCCATCCACTAGTTAATAATAAAGTCCATTTTATGATTATGTTTCAGACAAATGTTATTGATTAAAGGTACAGAAGAAACAATAATTGCATTTTATCTGAATTATTTTGCTACCACTTCATCTGTAGTTTTATTATCACTTCACCAAAAGGCAACAACGATGCTTAAATTAATGAAAAGCTTAAGGTGTATCAAGCAAATTAATACAAAAGGGAATTCCGAGGAGAACAATGTCTTTATTGCGGTGCAAAATGGCAGAGTCACAAAAGTACTTTATTGCTACAGCCATCTCAGTTTCCACTGTCAGTAGCAGCGAAGGAGTTAATACTTGGGTGTTAATCAGACAGAGAATTTCCTTGTGACATGAAATGCTTGTAGATAAGCAGTAATATGCCTTGTTTTACAGGTTTTCTGTAGCTGGGGCAGGGTCCCTTGCTGCACAGCATATATTGAGAAAGACGGATACACAGAAGAGAGGTAATAGCTTTCCATGTCACAGCAATATAAACTAGAGAGCTTTTATAAACTGGAAACATGGATTTAATAGTAGTTCTATACAAGAAATATCTCTGTGAAAACAATGATATAGATGGGAATTTTTTTCCTCCTTCCTAACCAGAGGTAAAAAGGAAAGCCAAGCAACCCACATAAATCTATTCTCAAGCCTCATGGGAAACCCCATAGGTGAATTATGAGTCATAATAAGAATTATTTGTTGTACCACTATAAGCAATCAATCAGCAATCCAGACACAGAAGATTTTTACCCTCTGTCTCTATCAGATAAACCCCATAACCTTTTCAGAGGACTTTAAACCACATGTAAATTGATGTGAAGCATGAGCAACTCCCAATACAGCCATATTCAGAGTGACACTTCTCCTCCTTCAGGAGTTCTCAAACCTCATCCACTTAGAATATCAAAGCTAACAAAACAGGGGGGGGAAGAGAAAAAAAAAAAAAAATTAAACAAAACAAAACAAAACAAAAAAAAAAAAACAAAACAAACAAACAAACAAAAAAAAAAAAAAAAAAAAAAAAAAAAAAAGGAAAGGCTCATATTCCCATGCTCCCAACTGCACAGTCTCACTGTCTGATGGTTCCTGGACAGGTGGAAGAAAATCCTGGCCGAGAACTGAGAAGAAGCTGGGGGCTCGTGAGCAATGTGATGCCCTAGAAAATAGTGAATGGCAAAGTTTTTCAATGGAATCCTGCTGAGGAGACAAGGTACTGGCAACATGTGTGTGTGCTTATCTCTCTTGAAGCCACACAGGCTTTCAAATGAAATATGAAGTGGAGGAAAATTCAAGAGAGTGAATAGTGCAGTAGGAGTGGAAATGCAGAAAACATAACAAAAGATAATTCTCACATTGCCCTCTACCCCTTGCATGTCCCAGAGTCTCACTGATACTAAGTCAATTATTATAGATGTCTTTATGCAATGCTCCAGAACACTGAAGTTGGGGCTGTAATTCCCTCTCGAGAAGAGCATATTAGACAACAGACTCTCTGCTACTACACATTAATTTATATTTTCTGTCTGAAAAGCCCATCCCAAATTTTGTCATGATCTTCTGCAGCACAGAGGAAGACATGGAAAACAGTGAAAAAGCAAGAGATTCCATGAACAACAGAAAACATTAAGTTTGGTTCTTTATGGGTTTGGTTGAGTTTATCCAAACAAAAAGTGTGCTTGGTCCTAAACAGAGAGAGTAATGAGACTGCTATCTAGGCTTTGATTCATCCCATTGAGATGTCTGCATTTTGGGTAAATGTCTGTGAAATTTGTCAAAGGACTCAGAGTCACAGACACAATATCCCCCAGGGAGGCCCAGCCAACCACAGCAGCAATCTCATGAAGAACCTTTCCCAGTTCATCCCCAAGGGCAATTTCATAGCCCACAAATTCCACAACCGTCTGATCACATTTACATTTTTCCAGCTTGGCAAACAGGTTATTATGGTGGAGGCATTTGAGGACAAGTTGAACATGCCAACTGTGTTGTTTCTGGGTTCCCAAAATAAATTGTGGGTGTCATCCAGACATGCTGCTACATCCTAGTCTAACATCTTCCTCTCAAAGTTGTAAATAAAATGCTGGAATGTTGCTAGAGCATTAGAATGCAAGGAATAGGACAGGATTTACCTGTACCAACTGCAGAGAGATCTGCTCTCAGCAGCCTGTCAGATGAGTTTATGCTCCCTGAAAAGGCATGTTTGTTCAAGAGCTTTAAATAGTTAATTAATAAGATGCAGAGGCTATTAACTCTCAACTGTGGTTAGAGCAGGGCTCAGTCACCTACAAAAAAACTTCAAGAGGCCAGAACCTTACTTGACAAAGTCATGGTTACCCACTTAAAGCATCAAAATGGGAATTCCTTGGCAATCTTTTAAATTAGGTAGTCCCATGTATCCCCAGCTTCTGACTCAGATAGCAAATATCTTCTAGAGCCAAAAAATCACTGCTTCAGAGCAGAGGTTAACAGGTGGAGCATGGTATCTGCACTCTCATACTATCCACATCACAAAGACTTTAGTATCTCACAGGCAGTTAGTCTTGTTAGTTTGTGGTTCCAGTGTGGGGCACCAGTGATTACATAAAAATTCCAGTTTGTTGCATCCTGTTATGAGGGATTCCAAGTCTCTCTCAAATATGCCAGTCAACAGAAATCCAAGAGCAATATTCCAAACTGAACAAGAATATGTGGAAAGAGCAGTGGACGAACCCAGAATTGCTGGGCATGATGGGGCAATATGCAGATTGTATCAATTCAAACAGAAGTGATTTACTTTGGTTTTGGATAGTGAATCATGAAATACACGTCTCAACACTAACAGGCATGACCAGAACTGAGAGCTATCAGTTGACTCGAGTATCACACTTGATCAGAAAAAAGAAACAACAGTATAGATTGTTTAGAAAGCCAGAATTCAATCTATATTCAAAACATACACTGGATCCAGGGGGACAGAGAATTACAAAGGACGAGGAAAAGGCTGAAGTACTTTCCTTCTTTGCCTCAGTCTTTAACAGTCAGACTTATTGTTCTCTGGGTACCCAGCTTCCTGAGCTGGAAGATAAGGAAAGGAGCAGCACAAATCCCCCATAACCCCTGGGATAACAGTCAGTGACCTGCTACACCGTTTAGACACTCACACATTTTTGGGGATGGATGGGTTTCACAAGGGTACAGAGGCAGCTAGCCGAAATGCTCACCAAGCACTTCCCATCATTGATCAGTAGCCCTGGCTCCCCAGGGAGGTCCCACTTGACTAGAGGTTAACAAATCAACATCCATCTACAAGAAGGGCAGGAAGGAGGATCCAGAGAGCAAAACCCCTGCCAGCATGATCTCAGTGCCAGGGAGGTTATGTAGGAGATCAACCTGAGTGCCATCACACAGCAAACACAGGACGAGCAGGGGATCAGGCCCAGCCAGCACGGGTTTGTGAAAGGCAGGTCCTGCTTGACTAACCTGATCTCCTTCTCTTACAAGGTGACCCGCACTGGATGAGGGAAAGGCTGGGGATGTTGTTTACCTGGAGTAGTAAAGCCTTTGATACCATTTCCCATATCATTCTCCTGGAGAACTGGCTGCTCATGGCTTGAACAGGCAAACACTTCACTGGGTAAAACACCTCCTAGATGGCCAGACCCAGAGAGTGAAGATGAATGGAGTCACACCCAGCTGGCAGATGGTCACAAGAAGTGTTCCTCAGGCTCAGTGTTGGGGAAAGGCCTGTTTAATACCTTTATCAATGATCTCAGTAAGGGGAATGAGTGCACCCTCTGCAAGTTAGGGACATGGTTTGCTGGTGGACTTGGCAGCACTGGGTTAATGGCTAAAGGTCTTTCCCAACCTTTATGATTCTGTGGTTCTACATTGAATTTTGCCATCAACCAAGTCTAGGTGTCTGGTCAGAGTAAGGTTTGAGAAAGAAAGAATCGTCAGCAAATTTTACCTTGATTG
The DNA here is from genome assembly GCA_036630365.1 of Acanthiza pusilla. NCBI lineage: Eukaryota > Metazoa > Chordata > Aves > Passeriformes > Acanthizidae > Acanthiza > Acanthiza pusilla. The sequence continues at coordinate 17,662,540 of JAXCHO010000073.1, forward strand.
CAAATCAACTTCTTATAGCAGAATTAGATGCCATCAGTTTATCACACATCTTGTGCAATAGGATCTACAAGGGTTCACAGTTTACCCAGTGGGTGGCACTCCACTAACCTGAATTATGGTAGTTGGGCAAGTTAGGGAGTCAATGCACCAGACAAAAAGTTACAGTAGCCCTCTTTCAGACAGCTGACTGCAACTGCCAATGAAATTACACCCGCTGTCATCACATACACAGAACAAGACAAACTTTACCTGAAAAAACAAAGAACAACAACCAAACAAACAAAAAAGACAGCCTGGTGAAGATGAGCAAATTCACTGTTTTTCATGCACTTTATGCCCTTCACGTGCCTTCCTGTTCCTAGATGTCTTAGTCTTTAGACCATGGCCCTTAATCTGAAAAAGCTACAAAAATCCTCAATTTATTTCAGAACTCTCAGCATTTGAAGACTAATCAAAATGAAGACACAAAGTTGTAATGATAGTCTGAGATAAACCAATAGGCAAGTCAGTATGGAAAATAAACAGTGAGATGAGGCTACTGTTCCCACAGATGGACCTTCTGACGGTTACATACAACAGAGGCTTCCCCCAAGTTTGCAAATATTGAACCCCAGGCAAAAATTTCCCTTCAGCTGTTTTTGTCACCACCACCTTCTTAATGACCTCTGTAAACACAGGGTCAAATGAAGGCCATTTGAGGTACTGGCAACCACTTACAAAAGAGAGGCTGCCACTAGCTTCCCTCGACAGTATGCAAGCCCTGCTGGAAAAGGAGCCCAAAGTTGTGGTGCCTGTTGGTGCCTCAGTGCAGCATCCTTTCTTTGACTCCCCACAGGCTCACTTCCTCTGCTTCCCAGCCACAGAAACAAGCCGTGTCCCTTCTCTCTCTGTCAGCCCTCCAAGTGACTCCTTGTGAAGGGCACACTTGCTGGGGAGTGCTGCAGGCTCCACTACCCTTTAGAAGAGCTGATTCCATAGTGATCATTTTGGCCAGGGCCTACCACTGTCCACGTTTGCTTCCTAAACAACTTGATGTCTCTGCTTCCACTAACATTTTACTCTTTTCTCTCCCACACCTTCAGCAATGCTCTATTAGGGACTGCCTCTGCATGTGAATGCTCATGCTAAACAGCAAGCACAGGGATATTTAGCTTGTTATGGAACACAGAGAATAGTAATTATTACAGCCAACCCATTGTTTCAGCAATACCTAAATTAGTACACCATGGAGGCAAATATACCCTAAATCCTGACCCAAACAGTGGTTCTGACTGCCAGCTAACACAACTCCATGTTTCTAACAAAAAACATCAAGAAGACAATGCTGAAGCTCATTCACTGGGAATTTTATCATGCAGTAGCAGCCATAAAGCAAAGTCACTGCTGTTACCAACCCTAGCTGAACTCTAGGCAAATTAAAGGTGAAAGGTTTCATTTTTCAACCAAAAGTCCAATCTATTCTGAAGCAATGTATTTTCATTAATAAGTTTAAATTCAGATCATCCCTTTTGAGAGCATTCTATCTGGGTTGTCCTGTGGTGCTGTATTACTCTGTAAACATGTTTTCTAAATATTCTGTTCCTTCTCCATTACCACCTCTTCCTTACTCTTGGGACACAAGGATCTTTTCCCTGACATTTTAAAGCATTAAAACAGCTCAAGGGGTAAAGAAAACATTTTTCATGTGATCTTTGAAAAGTTTAGTTGTCAAGGAGACCAAGACCTTAGCGACCAGGTATGGAGGCCTATTCAGCTCACTAACAGGCTTGTGAAAGAAGGTGCAAGGATGCCAGTATACCTGCAGGCAAACATGCTTAGTGTTTCAAGAGCGTCTTGCTTCCCGACATACCTTTATTACACAACTAAACAGTGACTCAGATTTGCTTCTCTTTGGATGGTATCATCTTGTGAGCTAAACATGGTTAAAGGACCTCACTAGGATGATATATTACCTCAATAAATCACTGGATTAAGGTATGCTCTGGAAATGGCATTCACAGACTGACAGTTTCCAAAGAAGAACAGGTCCAAGAGCACATTTGATATAATTGCAGAATAAATGACAGTCAGAAAGTAACAAATTGGAAAGATGCTTTCCTAACTCCAGGCAAAAGAGACACTATCAAATGAGTTTGATATTTCTCTGATATTACTTCTGTTGCCAGGATAGGGGCATGTCACACAATGGCCAGGCTGAGACAGGGATAGATGCTTGGCATTTTCAATTTGCACAAAAGTCAAAGTTTGTTTGCAAATTTTAAGTCTGTCCATAGCCTGTTTGCTAGCACTGGGACCTAGAGAAGTGGACATCCTTTCACAAGAGACAATGCTTTCATAAGATTAACCACTAAAACGAACTATTTGTAAATATTATAAAAGTAAATGACAGAAAAAGAATTTGAAGTCTGAAAGAGCCATAGATTTGCACCTCAAATACACTTAACATTGAATAAAATATAATGAATAGCAAATATAATTAGAAAGTGCTTGTGATAAAATGAATAGCTGGGCATGTGCAAGGCACACTGGTATAAATCTCAGGAACCCCTAGAGAACACTGTCAGAACCAGAGTTAGTCAACATCTTTGTCAATGATCTAGAGAATGCAGTGAGTGGATAATACCAAGGCCTTTTCCAGATAGTTGAGTGCCACACTGACCATAAGGAACTCCAAAAGCCAACCGACTGAGTGCGCACAACACTCAGGGGAAAGTGACCTTCCATGTGGATCACTGTGAAGTCCTGTATCAAGGGAAGAACAACCTAAACTTTGCTTACCTGATGCTGTATTCAGAACAGTTCCCATTAATGGAAATGCTAATGCAGTCATCAATAACAGCTCTTTGCAATTCTGAGTTGAGTTTGCAACACCAGTCATAAAATGCTGGGTGTCATTAGGAAAGACAGTCACAACAAAACAAAGAAAATAATTTTGCCACTGGGGACACCTTGCTCCACCCATATTTTAAATATGTTTGCAGTTCTGGTCTGTGAACCTTAAAACAGAACAGAGCAGGAGACAGACTAGAAGTGGGAAAAAAAAAACAACACAGAAAACACCACCTAAAGTGATAGAGAGGGTGTACCAGTAAATATAGAAAGAACAAAGAGAATAAGGAATCTATATGTGATAAATATATGGTAAAAAAGGACAAATTATTAAACACCATCCTACCATGTGCTATTTGAAATACTGCCCTTTCTATTTTTAGTTTGGTTTTTTTCTTGCTTTACTTAGTGCCTTTCTTCAGAAGTCCAAATGTGTTTTCCTAATTATTGGCCCATTGTTCAGGGATCTAGTTTAAGTGTATTTTAAAGATGAAAAAATTGCAGACTACAGCAATTTGCTACTTTGCATGAGTGCTAAAAAAATGCCTACCTAGCAACAACTTCTTGTTTGAATGAAATCACCCTTCTATGTACACCACAGCCTTGCAAACCAGCATGCTTGTCACATCATGCCCAGCAGCAGTGGCCTGGAATAAATATAAGAAAAACTTTGATACAGCAAAGAACACAACCACCAACACTGGTGCATGTGTCATTAAAACAGACATTACCAAGAAGAGGAAAGGTGTATGGTGAGTAAGTTTAACTCATGGTAAGATAGAGAATAGCTACTCCAGCTGCGAGGGAACAGCATTTCTTAGCTGAAAAGCTTTTTAGGGTTACTTGGATCCCCTTAAGTACATTGAACGACCACAGTATGAATTCTCTGTCATCTGATCAGTTCCTCTAATGCTTCCTAGTTATTTAGCATTTGTACACAAATACAACTCAGCTTCCCAAGAGGCAGCTTCCATGCTACAGTTTTAAAGCAATGGCAGATAACAGACTTGTCCACATTCTATTTGAGAACTCCATTTTCAAAAGCATGGAGATAGCTTACACCTTTTTTGATTTTCCTTTTATTTGAAGTACATTTAACTACTGCCTTTCATTCACAGCTTTAAGGTAACAGCTAAAGCAGGTTTAATTCCGTAAACTGTCTTGGTGGGCAACTTCTTGCAAGGAAGAGGTTGTTGAATCTTGATTTTTTGTTGCAAGGAATTGCGGTTGTTTCTTACTCATTTGCTGATTGGTTTTCATATTGGCAGTGAGAGGGGAAGGGCAAAAGAAGGTTGAATAATGGTAGAGAACTATTTTTCATAACAATTGCAGTACATTTTTGTTCAATAACACAGAGGCTGATCAAACCAAGCTCAACAGTATTGTGTGACCATTCAAAAAAATTCCCAATGGAAATCCCAGTTTTATATTTTTTAACTCTTATGAACTCCTGCTTTTTACACCTCCACCAGTGTATTCAACAAGTTTATTTTATTCATAAAATGAGCACACTCACAAGTTTCAACAATTTCCTCCAAAAATTAAAAAACTCACACACAACCTATTTTTATGAGTAACAGACACTTTCATGCTATGCCCCCTCTCTTTCATTTCCTGTCTAGTGAGCAGTCTAGCAGAGATCACTTAGACTAATACCTTCATTTTGTGTTGAAATGAGCATGCTTTTGGGGGGGAAAAAAAAGATTACATTTATGGTTTTTATGCTAGTTCATAATTTTTTTATTATAGCATTAAGCTGAGAAAAGTGCTTTCTTAACATTTAAAGTTCTGGGTTAAGGAGAAAGTCTAGAACACACACACACACAGAGCTACTTGTTTCCTCACTGATTCGACATGACCTTGCACATGAATAGAACTGAGGAAGAACAGGGCATATATAGGTCTTTTAAAACAAAGGATAGGATTCTACTATAGTTGACAATCCCAATCTTCTTAAGTGGATAAAAAATGATATTTCAAGCCCACCTCTGTTTAATTTTCCTCTCCATTTGGGGAACTAAATGTGATATTGTTTTTTGATCCTTACTAATTATTCTCCTTTTTTTTTCCCAGACCCAAATCAATTGGAGCATCATAGCAGTTTTCAAATTAATTATTAGATTTTTTTCCCCTGACTCATTTCAGACACTTTTATTAGAAAAGTGATTGATATATTAACACCATTAATTACTTATTTGACCCATTAATTTTGCCTATCTGCACAGACCTAATTGAAACAGCCTACACTGATTCTAGGATCTCATTTTGCCAATCGAAAATTAATTTTCAGATACTCTCGACTGCTGAGTCTGTGTGATGGTGAAAAACGCTGTTCCCACCTCACACATCTGTTTAATATCCCCACTCTTCTTTCTTAGTCCCAAAAAGACCTTCAGATTCTGCCCCTGAAAGATTCCTATGAGTTTCGTTCTCTTCCCTCAATAAACAAGGCTATCTCAATAGGCCTCCATAAACGACAGTTCCCGTTCATTTGACATAATTTGCCTTTCCACCATCAAGCTAAATTTCTTCAATAGACTCTTAATTATTCTAACCCCATTATCTAATGCTATTATAAATGTTTAAATAATATTTGATATAGCCCTGGTCCCACTGAAGTTAATGGGAATATTGCTGTTGCCTTAATTAAGATCAAGATAAAATTTATATTGTTTAATTTGTCACATATTACTGTTGGGTAAAAACAACCTAGTTAGTATTCAGAGGTACTAAACAGACCCAGCTCCCAGACTAGAACTGGCAGGGCCTCAACACTTCTCAGGAGAAGTCTGGGAGCCTGTGCTGCACAGTGGGCGAGAAGAGAAGGGAGCAGTCGCAGGGTCATGCACTCTGCTGCGTATCGGCAGCCCCAGAAGGCTTCCCACGCTCTGGGATGCTCAAAGCCTTTAAATGGAGCGCTCGAGTCAGGATTCGTCAAAAGGACAGGAAAAACAGAGAAGTGAGAAAACGGAGAAAAGCCTTCCCCGATGTGAGAACAAACCAGATACATTTTTCCAAATTATTTGTTCAAAAATCTGGACAATTTTAAGTGAAGCATTTTAAAAAATCTTTGGCAAAAGACACTGTGTGCATTGATAAGATCTGGTTCAAAAAGAAATACATCTTTTAAACCAGAAACTAAATATTATTAATATGAAGATTTTTTGGCTGGTGACCATTTAGCTTTCATTAAAATTTAGAAAATAAATTTCAAGCTTTTTTCAGACTATCAGTAAAAGCCATGGTTATTCTTATACTGTGAGTAAAGCCCTTTTTTTTTTTTTAAATGAACAGATAAACTAAATTTTAATGTTTCCTACAGATCTAATATTGTATTCTGTTCTCTCATACAATGCTAACTTAAGCAGAAAAAAACTAAGAACGGATTAATTTGTGACATCTTTGTTATGTTCACGGCCAACATACGATCACACCTACATTATAAAATCTCACAGTGCGTTACTTCCAGACTTCTGTGGAGGTGCCTCCCCAGAGGGTCTGGCTTACCAGAGCAACACGTTCCACAGAGACATCCGAAATTCCACCGAGACCTCAGTTCTGTTCCTGTCACTGTGAAAGTCCTCCAGACGCTTTCCCATTTCTCTACAGATGTATTCATCCTAGTAGTCTGGTGATCAATAAAGGCTGCCTGGGAGCTGTTTCACCTCCTATTTTGTTGAAAGAGTAAAGCAACATGTACCAGGTTTGCATGGCTAGGCTTTGGTAGCAGAGGGCTACAGGGGTGGCTTCTGTAAGAAGCTGACAGAAGCTTTCTCCATGTCCAACAGAGCCAGCTGGCTCCAGGATGGACCTGCCACTGTCCAAGGCTCAGCCAACCAGAAATGGTGGTAACATATTTAAGAAGAGAAAAAAAAGTTATTGCACAGATGTAATTCTCTGGGCAGCCAGAGAAGAGCCCCAGGAGAGAGAATATGTGAGAGGAACAACACTGCACACACGCAGGTCAGTGAAGAAGGGATAGGAGGTGCTCCAGGCACTGGAGCTGAGGCTTCCCTACATCTCGTGGTGAAGACAATGCCATGGAGGACCACAAGAATGCAGAGATCCACCTGCAGCCTGTGGAGGACACCCACATTGGAGCATGCCTGGAAAGAAGCTTTAAATCCTTGGGAGTCTCATGCTGGAGCAGCCTCCTGGCAGGGACCTGTGGACCCATGGAGAGAGGAGCCGACACTGGACCAGTGGGCTGGAGCAGGTTTCCTGGTAGGACCTGTGCCCCTGTCAGGGACCCACAATGGAGCAGCCTGGGCCTGAAGGACTGCTCCCCATGGAAAAATTGCCCAGGTTGCAGCAGTTCATGGTAAACTGTTACCCATGGGATGAACTCATGTTGGAGAAGTGTGTGGAAGATTAACTTCCTCCTCCCTATGAGAGGGAGCCCACGCTGAAGCAGGGGAAATATTCTTCTCCCTGAGCAGTGGCAGGAACAGTGTGTGATGAACTGACCATAACGCCCATTCCCTGTCTCCCTGCAAGGCTGGGGGGCAGGAGGTAGAGCTGGGAAGGAGGGAAGGGTGGGAGCAAGGTGTTTTTAAGATTTATTTTACCTCTCATTCTCCTGCTCTGATTTTGTTAGCAATAAATTCCATTAATATGCCAAAGCTGAGTCTGCTTTGCCCGTGATGGTATTTGGTGAGTGATGTCTCCCAGTCCCCATCTCAACCCATGAACCTTTTGCTATATTTTCTCTTCCCTGTCCAGCTGAGGAGAGGAGTGATGGAGAGGCTTCGGTGCGTGCCTGGCATCCAGCCAGCGCCAGCCCACTGCAATATCACTGCTGCTTCAAAAGGCAGAGGAGCAAAGTGGGCTATTGAAAGGAACCAATGGCCCAAAGAGACCAGAATTTATGCCTAATTCCTCTCAGTTTCACCCAGTCCTCCTCTCACTGTTTGCAACCCATTTTTAACCCTGTCATCTTCTACCAGCCTCAAAGAAAGCCAAGCCTCAGCTTCTTGCCAGGAGCCAAGTGAAGAGGGTACTGTAACACTTAATGCAAGGTCCCTTATCACTGCAGTATGTCTGGATATGATAAGCACAGCAGCAAATTCTGAAATGCAGGAAAAAAGGTCATAGGTGATTTCATTTTAAAATATATGTGCAAACAGAAAGGATGAAATTCCCCAGTGAGCTCATTTGCTGGGATTTCAACATGTATCTAGAGCTACTGGGTCTGAGCCCTGATAATGACTTTCTGGTTATCAGAGCTCAGAATTGTAAAAATACAGTGCTTCAAATCCTTAAGCACTCTTGATGATTTTTTTTTTTTAAGACTCTGATTCATCTAGTCCTCACCTCCTCATGAGTCTTCAAATGTTGCCCTCTCTTTCTGGATTGCTAGAAGCATCCTGCCAGTGAGCAGTATCTATTCAGTGAATTCAGCAGTAAAGTTGCTTTGTCACAGAGCTGAGACATGTAATGTCCTACAGCTGGTGGCACTGAGGATCCTTTCTGTCTCATTTTCATTGATTCACAATATCCCACAATGCAAAGAAAAGCATCTAGATGCCTACCCTACACCACTGAGGAATTTGCTTGGGAATTTGCTCTCCAAGAACTCCCAAATGATAAAGCTATCTTCTACTGCCCCTTGTTCAAGACAAAGGTGAAATGTCTTCAACCTGGTCCCTAGAAAGAGATTTCAAGGCCAATAGCAGGCTTCTAAATTATTGGTAGGATCTTGTAGTGTGAAATTCCTGCATGACCTCAGAGGCAGAAACTCCTTCTGCAGTTCAGACCTTCACTTTACGCTTGAGTTCCCATTTTTTTAACTGGGAGGGTTCTGCCACACTGACTTGCCCCATGACATTCTATTCCACTATAACATATATTCAGTAATTAACACTTGATGCCCAAATTAACCTACCTATTATTTACTTACATTAGTCCTAAAGATAAGTGTAGCATGCAAATCAATGAGGAGTCTGTGTCCCTTTGCTAGACCACTGTGGTCTTGGACAGTAACTAATGACAATGTTATGCTTTCATCATCCTCCCAATTTTATGGTTCTATAGCTCTCCTCTTGCCTGATATTTATTTGTATTGGAAGAGAATAGCAAATACATACTACAAAGTGCCTACTACAAAGCAACACTTGTATATGAAAGCACTTTCAGGCATTTATAATATTTACTGTAGGTCATCAAATATATTCCCTGCTGTGAAAGATCGTCTTTGTTGTTCTTAGGCTCTTCTTCTACTTGTTTCATCTTCCACAAAGAGAAATACCCTTATCTGTGCATACCCACTCTAATACAAACTGTAATCTTCAGCTTTTATCTGTATTGTTCTTGGGGAAAAATACATCATTCCATATGAGCAGAGCGAAATCTGAGTAAAATATGTTACAAATCTATTAATCTGCAGCAGTACAGCTCTTAAACACGTTCTGGGCAGGTTTCAAATATCTGCATTGTTTGTCAGAGCCATAAACAGCTTGATATGGAAATCAAAATAAAAGCTTGATATGGAATGGGGTTTTAATTTACTTCTTTTTTAAAAAGAATATAAATAGGTATGTTCTTAATTTTCTGCCATGACACTTCAAGAAAAACTCTGAGTTGAGCAAGACCTGACTGAAAGATAGCACTGCTTGGGCTCTCCAACAGCATATGAGCATCCACAAAGATCACATGCCTGGAAGCTACAAATGATTATCCTTTATTCTTCGTCTCTCTTTGCCCTTTGGAAATGTTAACCTACTGTATATAAAAACTGTGCATAGCCTGCCTGGTGAAAACCATCACCAAACACCTCCAAACAGTTTTCCTCTGTGTTAATTTGCTTCTTGGCAGTCACTATTTTTAAATGCTATTGCATTACACTTCCACACTTGAGCTCATATGTAGGATCAGATTTTGTATTCAAATATTCAGCTCAAGAAAAAAAAGAGATCAAAAAATATGCCTGTTCTATGCATATCGATCTCAACTGCCACTTCCCAACTCTTAAACTGAGAGCTAAACCAATCTCCCAGTGACGTTAACTCAGGTTGCTCTAAGCTCAGTTGCTTGTCATCAGCCCACATAGACAGCTGGGTGCCTTGGGATGGAGGGATGTGCTGCTGGCCGTGAGCAGAGATGCAGAAATTCTCAGCACCAAGCAGGACTCGAACTGGTGGGACCCTCAGTCTTGGCTTTGCTCATTTACTACCATCAGCCCACAGCCATGGACTGGGCTGCATGACAAATATTTTATTTACTATTTTATTATTTAAAGGAAACAAGGATGCAAATCCAAAACCAAGAAAATAGGAAAATGTGCATCCTAAAGCTGTAATTCTGTTTATAGAGAAAAATGCAGTTTTAAAAATCCTCATGTTTTTGTGGGGCGCTTAAAGCACTGTTGAGCTCTTTTCAGAATTATCCAGATTGTGTATTTTGAATATTTTGCAGATCTGGGTGTAAGGTCTTTATTTTAGGTGTCTATAACCCATAATACAGCTTCAAGTACCCAGATTTGAAAGTGCAGGTGTTTAAGAACAGGCAGGTTGGACAAAGGATTGGAGGTTTCTTGAGAGCTCTGTAGAAATGAATTTTTCATTGGGCACCTATCTGTTGGTAATTTCTCTGAGCTTTCAAAAACTTTTCAAAACTCTTTTTGCATTTTTTATTCAACCTTTTAAAAAAATCTTAGCAGATTATAAACAATAAGTAGAGGGTTTGCATTATTAATAGAAGAAGCCTCACCTCAGTGGCAGTTTCTCTAATCACAACACATGTACTATAAATAATGGAAATAAGGACATCTCCTGCCCTCAAACAAATAAAGTTTGCTTTCTAACTTAGGGAGATTACTGAAAGACAGGAAGCTACATGCAGAGTTTACTCTCAAGAGCTTACTGTGGGTGATTAATCAGTAGCAGGGAAAGAGACTAATCCAAGTGGGCTTCTTGTGCCATAGAAATCTATCACATCTTGCTTTCCTGAGAGGCCCAAAGAGACAGTGAAAGAGAAGGGAAGGGAGCCACAACTGGCATTGGAAAGAAGAGTACAAAGTAGATAGAAGCTTGCACAGCTGCAAAAGCAGGTCCAAGAGGAGACAGCCTGGACCTACTTCACACATGCAGCTCACCTGAAGTTTAAAACAGTTCAACACAGCCAAGTGCAAGGTCCTACACATGGGTCGAGGAAATCACAGGCACACCTCCAGGCTGAGCAGAGAAGTGATTTTGAGCAGCCCTGCAGAGAAATACTTGGGGGTGATGGTTGATGAAAAACTCAACATGAGCTGGCAGTGTGTGTTTGCAGCTCAGAGAGCCAATGGAATCCTGGGCTGCATCAAAAGGAGTGTGGCCAGCAGGTGGAGGGAGAGGATGCTGTCCCTCTGGTCTTGCAGAGACCCCATCTGGAATGCTGTGCACAGGTCTTGTGACCCAACTGAAAAAGACGTGGAACTGATGGAACAAGTCCAGAAGAGGGCCATGAAGTTGATAAAGGCACTAGAGCACCAGTCAACACTGGTAGAGTTGATAGACCTGAATTCCTACCTGGGTATTTGAAGAAGCACTGTTTCAGCTCTTACTCAAGTTATTCCACTACATATTACTGAAAGCAGAAATAGGTAGGTTAAGCCTATGCTTAATCCTACAAGGTGCTGAGCAATCTGGTCTTAAATGAGATGTAACTTAAATATTTTAGGGGCCTGTGAACAGGTGTCTCTTTGTCTAAAAGGATTAAACCCTTCCTTGACACCACCGCTAAGCATTTTCACAAAAGGCAAAGTTCACAACAAGAGTTCCTTAATTAAAGAAGAGAGCATATTAGCAAACAAGGCAAGCTTTTAATTGCAATTTCACAAACATTTAATAATATAAAGAGAGTATTACATACCAAATAATAGTGCTGCCATGATACTATTAATCATTATCTTCATTTTTCCTGAAAAAGAGCAGCATTCAATCTCAGATTAGTTATCTAAGTATCACAGAGATGGTAACTCATTCAAATCATGTCCTTATTTCATGGCTACGGAAGCACATCATTTTGTTAGAAAAGTGAAACATCAAAATCTCACAGTACTTTCTTTTTCTTTTTAAGCATACAATGGACTAAATTCTGACCTTGGTTACCCCCATATAACTTCAGAATTATATGGATGAAACTAACAACAAAATAGGGCCGACTTTGTGAGCCTTTCTATGTATGTTTAATTGAGCTAACCAATCAAGACAAGGTTTTGTGTACAAAGGACTTTTGTATTTGATTTTATTGTAAGAAAACTTTTTCCCCCATCTCTGCCTCAGTCCTTAAAAAAAAAAAAAAAAAAAAAAGATGAAGCAAGCAGGAACAATGCTAATTACATTTTGTATGCAGTAAGAATAGGCAGGAGGATGGGGAGGCATGGAAAACAGGCCCCTGCAGAAAATGTGTGGAGGATGAAAACAAAGTTCTCCTGAGCTGGATAGAAGTTTCAGTTCCACAGGCTTCGAAATGAATGGTTCAGATGTTGTGAACACAATGGATAGTAATGATGATTACTTTTGCCAATGCCTATGGTGATGTTATAAGCTAATTATATTAGTCATTTACGCAAAGGCAAGATGCTTTTGATAACTACTATTTGGAGCAACAATTCAGCATGTTGAGTCACTGTTAAGTCACTCTTAGAGACAGACTCCAGTTCAACTTACACCCAAATGAGTCTTCAGCAACTTTTTTGGACACAGCAGTTTTACTCTGCATTTAAACCTTTATAGAAAAATCCAGTTCTGGCTATTTTTCTATATACATTCCTTTTTATTTTTCACAGCTTGTCCTAATCACCTAATCCACAATTCGTGGGATTGCATTAATGCACATACTGTACCCAAAGATACCTAATGTCCATAAAAAATATTAGTCTCCATTTAGCCTTATCTATTTTGACATTTACTGCTCTGATTCTTTGGAGCCATTAATTTCTCATTAAATGATAGGGAATCCATACGTATTACTCAGTGGGGAACATAAGCACCAAAATAGTTTGCATCACTGAAAAAAACTTCTCCTTTAAATCCCTCTTGAGTAATCTAACTAAGCACCAGCTTTTCCTGAAAACCTAAAAGTGCCCATCTTATTAACAAACCAGGGTCATGCCCACTAATCTCATCAAATTCCCCCAAGGTATGAACAACTTTTCAGAGACAGGAAAAAAAATTAAAGTTAATGCCTGACGATTTTAAATTACTTGTCTCCAGGATTTTCTAGATGTTTCTGTACAGGAAGATAGATGTGGCAACCAGCAACCTATTTTAATATTCCAAGTTACATTCTCTTCTGTCGCTCAAGATTTTCTTGCTGAGAATGAGACTGTGGGAACATTTGAGCCTCCAGTTTTTGGGCCTATTGGTCAAAGACCCTTCTCAGTCTTCACCAAAAATGGTCAAGGCTGAGAGGAGCCAACCAGCTGTTTTAATTTGCTTCCTTGCACAGATGCTTACCAAGGCCTCTGCCAGCAAAGTTCTGCTCTGCCATAATATCTCAGTAAGCAGACCATGTCCCACCATCCTAACACAGCTCTATTGTCTGCAGTGAAATGGAAGGCAGCAAGTGCGGGAGTTGTCCACCAACTTTGTGCCAGCAAGTAAATCTTCGGCACGGAAGTCAGTTTTCATATGATGGCAGAGCATAAGAGGGCACCTTTACTGTGGGTCTTTAAGTCCACAGGTCTACATGGCCATAAGTGTCACAAACATCTTCTAAATCCAACATAATTCATGGCTGCAATGGTAGTAAAGTGAAATTTTTGAGCCCTCACAAATTACTGTAGCTTAAAAGTCAATGAGACAAATGGCAATCTTTGTGCCCATTTCAAGAGCTGCACATACCATACATTCCTGGTTTTGACTGATCAGCCTTTCTAAGTCTAAATGTTCCAGAGCCTGCCCAGCCAGGAGCTCAAAATTATCCCATCCTTAGACTCTTAGCAAATAAAGCCTGATTTCTGCCCTCCAGGTCATTTGGGATTCTTTACATATTCATGAATTTGATTTCTCAATAACTGTACTATAGTTTTTAGTTGCAGGAAAAAAAATTATCTCTGTGATGAATTTTCTTTGTTTTCCATTTCTGACCTTTGACATCTTAATCCATATTAACCCAAAGCTTCCAAACCTTGCATATATGACAACTATTGTGACTGGAATCCAATCAAGTCTTTATTAATAGCCACTGAATGCTTAAATGTGATCTTGTGGGGAAGATCAGAGCTGTCATCATTGCTAATGGAAAGCAGAAAGAGATTTTCAGAAAACTGTGTCAGGACTTCCCCAGACTCAAGTCACTTGAGGCTTGTATTGCTCTGCATCAGGAAAGCCTCTAGTAAGAATAGCAATTCACATGGCAAGGATACAAAATATAAAATTCAGAAATCATTCTTTGTCTCTGCTCACTTTTATGAGTCAGTAATTTTTACAAGCTACCTTTATTGTATATTTCCACTTCATAAATCGTTGAAATTGTTTTCAAGCACAAAATTGAAGGAGGCACTGTTAGGGATACAATTTCAACTAATTCTTATATTAGCTAATTCTAAGCAACCTGCAATGCTCATCAGCAAGAAAATGCTTGTGTTTACATATAATATATGTGCAATGAGTATATTCATTTTTATAGCACAATTTATTCCAAACTTAGTAATTGTCAAGATCACTGACCACACAATACTCACTGCTCCACAAATCATTTTCCAGCATTCTCACCAGACCTGGTGCTGCTGTTACTTTTTTTTCCCCTCAAGGGGTCCGTTCATTGTTTGATTCCTTTGAACTTTGCCTGATGCCAGGTGTTTAGAGGTGGATGAATAGTGACAATAGCATAACACACACTTCATGAGGAAATGGCTTTTTGAAGGTCAGTTCCAGGAGTTTGAGTTTGAAATGCTATCTGAGTGAATACGGATTACAGGAGAGGACTTGATTCTTGACCTATGGGCTTTTGTGCTTGCTAATTTTGAAAGACACTTTAAAGCCTCTCCTGGAGGATCTTTCTTATTTGTACTGTCTTTTATCTAAAAAAGCATTTGATGTCACTTTTTCTTGAGAGAAATCACATTCTGAGTTTGAAAGTGGGAAGAAGATTCCTCTGTTGGATTGCTTTGTTGCTGGGTCTTTGTGACTTCCTTAACTTTCAAACACTAACTGTTCATATTTATAAATCTTGTCTGCAAGGCAAGAGTGTTAGGAATTTTTTGAGTAGCCATTATGCTGTGAAATCCTACTTGACACTTGCCCAGATAACACTGGCATCCAGCTGTGTAGCTGCAGTTTGAGATCCATCAACATTCAAAATTCAGTCTTTTCAAAGTTCATCAAGATTTCGGTTACTTACAAACTGTTTCCTTCAAAAATATTATAGAGCCAGTGTAAAATTTACTTCTTGAAATATGTTGGTATTTCTGTTGTTTGTGTCTTGTCAAATCAGTAATACAGAAATGGAAGAGAAAATTGAAAAGGAGAACAAAACCTAAAACTGTATAAAATATTTCATTTTTATATTCCAGTTTGGCAGCTAAGGTAACATGCTGATTGGCATAAAGATGTCACAATGAGAAAACACAAATATTATCCATGTGATCCAGTTCCTAATACAAATACCTTATCATCTCATTAGTGTTTACTATTTTTGAGGCAAATTATTCTGAAAGCAAAGTATACAAAAATTCATAAAGGCCATGTTGTTATCTGAATGGAGAACTACAAGTTCAGCCCTGTCCAAGTGGAGTTCAGGGTACAATTTTTTGCTGGTAAGAAAATGGACTACACAATTTACTATCTTTTCTTCTCTCCTCCCGAATAACTTCTGAACTAATTGTCCTATTTCAATCCAACCTGAAATGTCAAAGATAACTATACCTCTATATAACTCATGAGCACCGAAAGTGGAAGGAGAGCAGGGACAAGGTTAGTGTCTCTGCTAAGGAGAAGCACTATTAAGTTTGGCGGCAGCATTGCATCTTGCCCTGCGGCTTCCCTGCACCTAGGGAATGATGTCACATGGGAAGGGAGGGAGATTAATTCAGTTCAGGGATTAAGAAACAAAAGCATTAGATCTCATTAGCTCTGCTGTTCTTGGAACAACAAACCCTCCTCCCCCCTGCCACCTCTGTCCCGGTCAGCTTTTCTTTCAATATATAATAATATTAATCCTTTACAGTTCTCAGCTCTATCTGGCAAGTCCTAAATTCTCTGAAATAGAGGACCAGTTTGTGATTTTCTTTTTCCACTCTTGCTCACTTAAGTAGTCTCATTAACCCCACTATTCATGTAAGCCACCTGCTGTTTGCTTGAGCAAAGAATGCATAAAAGTAAGCAAGAGCTTTGGGAAAAGTAAAATTTCTACTTATACAGTTCACACGCCCAGCGCTGCATATATTGTTAACAATGGCACTACAAACACTTCCCATAAAAGAACATTTGGGACCAGATCCGTAGCTTTTTAACTCAATAAGAGTCTGATTTCAACAGAATTTTGGATCAAAGCCATAAAAAGCAAACTACTTATAGAACCCAGCCTTTTACAAAATGAACGATTGCTAGTAGGTGTATCACCAACCTTCAGTATTTTAACACCACACCCTGACATATGCGATTATTCATTATTCTGTGGGAAAAAGACCTTTATATGTAAATCCTGGGAATACAGCAGATTAAAATCAGGTAGAGTACTTAAACACATTTGTAATAATTAATAAAAAATTACAAACAGGTGAGAGAGGATAACTGCCTCTGAAACATTTATTCTACTAGTAATTTTATTACCATTGAATTCTTGCCAGCCAGGAAACACCTAGAGGCTCATGTTTCACACCCAGTATTGCAGAGGTGAAAAGGTAGAACATTCTGCCTTAACAAGTATGCAAAGAGCAACTTCAAGCGGAAACAAGTTTAGCACCCAGCTCTTACTGGCTCAGCCACAGAGAAACTCTCCATAATAACTCTCTCGATTGCGCAGCTTCTGTGAGACTGTGAGCTTCTTCTTTGGCTCTTGGCTGCGGGGAGGCATGTGGTGTGCATGCATGCTCCCCAAATCCACTTGCCCTGTGAAGGTTTCCACTAACTAGCTGCTTTCCTTGCCTGACTCCCTGCCATATATATACATATATATATATATATATATATAAAAGCATATCACAAGTTTATATTTGAAGAGAGATAGCTAAGGAGCTACATTATAATCATGCAGGGTACAAACTGCATCTTTTCTAAACCAGCAATAAAATTTTGTAGTGGAATAATTATTCAACTCTTAAAGAATAAATCCTTCTGTTGTAATATACTATACAACCCAGAGGCATAGTGATCTCTCCAGATGACAGTAATTCTCACTATCCTTATCAAAAATGACAGTTGTTCCTTTGAAGCAGATTGCCATGGTAAGGCACTAGCTGAAAAGCCAGTTTTGTTCTGTCACGATAGGAACCTATCCCAACTCTGCATACACTAACATCTTCCTTCTGTGAAAGACATCAGAATAAATCTTTTCCATTTCTCCCCGAGATTTGTATGTCTGTTCATGGTGTGTAAAGTTGACTGTAAACCTAGATACAAACAAAGAGTAGAGCAGACAAAGTTCATCTAAACAAAGGCAGCACCAAAGTATTTGCTTGGCTTCAGTGAGATTCCCTCTTCACTTGCAAATACAGGGTCTTAGACTTCCCTTTATTTAGTATCCAGAACTATTCCTATTTAGGACATCCAAATAAGCAAGTGTTAGGCATTTTTTTCATTAATGTTGATACATGTATTTCTTCAGTACATGTTCTGTAATAGTGATAGGAGAAAAATCTGTATCAGTAAACTCATAAAATGGCACTCTAAATACTTCTGTACTGTGCCTGACTTCATCTCTGCCATGAGGAGGAATCGTGTTTGGTTTTTGCTTTTTAAATACAAGGCTATAGCATTGGCTTTAACGCAGACAAAATTATTGGCACCACTATTGACATTACTGCAGCTAGTACCACATAATCCTCCTGCCCAGAGTACTGGCACAGATGCAAGTAGATACACCTTGAAAGGAACTGGTTACAGACTGAAGTCAGTCCGATTTGGCCCAGGAAGAACAAGGTTTAAAATAAGCACCAGCAAAATGGCATTTTGAATGCCAGTCTGTATCATCTAGCTCTGCAAACTGCTGTTGTATTCTTTCCCTGGGCAAAATGAAAATGTGGAAAATGAACACGCTTTGGGGTATGATATATTCTCATAATGATCATAGTCAAAGCACAGAAACTCGACACAGCTAACAGGGAGAAGGAAAGCCTTCTAACAAGCCTATGGTTGCATGGAAAAAAAGCAGATGTTTTGGGCGCACAAATCTCTCTTAAGATAGAAACAGAAGCTTTATATTTACATGATGTTCGCAATTGTTCAGGCAGAGATTGGTAGCAATCCCATGCTACTGAGGTGACCAGTGACACTGCAGTGAGCACAGACCTGTAGTAATTCAAAGGCTCACAGCCATTCTTCAGGAAGGTTTGATGAACACAATTATGAATTAACAAAAGTAATTAAATAAATTAATCTGTTCACAAATAATTCATGGAACAGGGAAAGACAAACAAGTCAGATGAGTCTGTAAATGATAAAGATGGGTGGGAGAGAGAGAATCCATCTAACTGCATGCGTATACTCATTACATCACTCAAATTTAATTTGCACCAGGAAGAAAGGGGGAGCCTTATCCTCTATCATCTTGCACATGATGAGATCATTTTCATCCGTGCAAAGCAAACTTGGGGTCTTATTCCATCAGAATCCTGCATTCCCATTTAAGCATTTTACATCTACCACACACTGGTCTAACTGACCAGACATATTATCACCTCAGGCATATTGTCAGCCTGCATATGGAGCTAGCTAGGATTAGCTAAACCATACAGTTGGAATTATTTTTATAAATAGGAAATAAATAGCAGGGAGTGGGGGGAAGAATGCAGGCTTGTGATAGTTAAGGTGGTTTAGTATTTTTATATATATATATATTATATATATATATATATGTATATATGTATATGTATATGTATATGTATGTATATAAATAGGGAAAATTTATACTTTGTTATAATTTGTTGGCACTCTGGACACATCATTTTTCATCATGTACTTTGAATGAGAGAAAGATACACTTTATAAGAATCCTCCATGCTTATATTATAGCATCATTCTCTCTTAATAGCCTTCTGGCT
The DNA here is from genome assembly GCA_036630365.1 of Acanthiza pusilla. Lineage (NCBI taxonomy): Eukaryota > Metazoa > Chordata > Aves > Passeriformes > Acanthizidae > Acanthiza > Acanthiza pusilla. Next base: position 17,681,555 of record JAXCHO010000073.1, read on the forward strand.
ATCCACATGCTTCATAGTAGAAATTATCTGCCAAAATCACTTAATGCTGAAGATATCATGGGACTGCAGGAAAAAGTCCACATTATAGTTTGTCTTCATTTCTTCTTCAATTTCTTTATTTTTCCATCAATCACAATAGCTGATTCCTTAATGGTGCCCTTGAGAATCCCTACCAAGCAAGCAGAAAGTCCACAGACTCTCTCAGTCAGATGTTTCAAGCGTTCTCTGAGGATCTTGTAAATCTTCTCTAATACAGAATAGATCATTCAGGTCTCAAAATGTTTAGTATAATCTTTCCTCCAGTCAGCCTAAGGGACCACAATCCTCAGGGTTGCAGCCCTTCCCCTAATTTTCTGAGGTTTTGAAAATGTCAAGGCTAATCTTAGATTCACACAGAGTTTTTTTAAAATAAGTTTCTTGACCTTTGTGTTTCACAGATATTCTGACTGATGCAAGGCAATTACAAGGAAAGTTTGTCACCATTTTTTTTTCTTCCCCGGGATATTCATTGTCCTTCCTGCTACCAGAAACAGCTTTTAAGACTTCTGAATATCTAGAGATATTGTTTGATCTGACCTCAAATCATTCAGCAGCTACAAGTTCTCTTCTGGCTGCATGTTGGCAGAGGAAATTTCTTCTCTCATCATCTACAAGAATCACCACAGTAATACATCAGTAGTAAGAATGATACTCAAAGCATGTGAAATGCTTTTTATTAACTGCTTTCATAGAGTTTTACAAAGGTGAGGAAATATTACTGCCATTTCAAGGGAAAAACTCAAGCATTGGGCAATGCTACATGCTCAAGGTCACCCACTAGGGCAAGGTCAGAGCTGGAAAAACACACTTGGTTTTATAAGGTCACACATAAGATTCTGACCTTATTAACACGAGTCTGTGTTGTTCCGCAGATTAACCAATCAATCACATACTTTTTCCATTTTCCATTTTAATATGGGCTCTGACACCTAGTCCCTCTAATGGCCTTGGTTAAACCACTGAGAGGAATCACTTTGTATAGGCTAATGTCAAGGGTTTTTCTTCCTCATATGCAATTTAGGTTTTCATAATTTTCTTCCTGACTCCTATACTTGCACAAGGATAGACATATTTATTAATTGACTTTTTTAATTGTGTAACTTGCACTGACAAGTCCTGATTGAAGCAATCTGTAGATTTGTGCCCAAAAAAAACCAGAATTTAAGATGCAAACCCAAGCATTCCACCTTTCCAGATCTAAGTATGTATACACAGAACTACCCTTCAGAAATATGATCTACAATGATGCCAGGTGATACATGATAGTTGCCCATAGGTCTCAAAAATTCCCTATTATTTTAAATTGCAATTTAAGCATCCTAAAATAGGAACAAACATTCACAGATCATATTATGAATAACATAATTCAGCTAAATTTGCCAAGAGGTTGGAGGAATTATCTCATTGACCCTGGACCCAAATCTGATTCTCTCTTTGCTTATTCTGGCTGAAAACCAGCCAGTTGCATCTACAAAGAACACAAATAAGATATTCCAGCATTTCACAATATTAAGGCCTGATCAGGGTCTTCCACCAGTTTTCAGTGTCATTTCAAGTGTCATACCACCGTGCTCTGGCAATGGATACTTGTGTACGTGAAGAATATGTGATTCAGCAGAGCATGTCCCAAGATTGTCCCAGTGCAATCAGACTTTGATGGAGATAGTGTCTCACCACTGATCCTCAGGAAGCATGTCTGTAACATGTTACGGATTCCAGGAAGGAACACATGTGATTTTTCCCTTTTCAGATGCCTTGCTACCAAAGACAGAAGGCAGAAAGATAAGGAATACAACCTGCAATTTTACCCAGCATACACTCTAAAAACATTATCTAAAGGTGATGGGACAATACAAAGATTCTCTCAAAGAGAACAACTTTGCCACTTAAAGATGTAGGAACAGTGCTAAGATTTCCTGAAATGTTCATCAACGTTTCTCATTATTGTCACCATCTATTGCCATTAGTGAGCTTGAAAGCTGAGATAGTGTCCTTCACCAATAGCACACCTAATATGGCCATTCCTACAGTATTTTGAGATAGGTGAGGTTTGGATCTTTCCTTACATTTCTTGGTTCTAAATGATGGAATGGATGGGCAAGTTGTACGATTCCTTGCAGCTATTTTGTCTCAATGAACACACCTCGGGACACATTCTTTCCAATGGGTATATCCCCTTCATTTCCTGTTCTTAACATTTGCAGTGGAGCTACTTGAGAAGTAGCAGGTAACCCAAAATTTCAAATATTATTTACTTTATTATTTATAAGAAGATTGTTAGTACAAATACTGAAATAAACACTTACATGAAAAACACAGACTGTGAAAAGGGTGATATCTTTAGCAGGAGTAGATTTTACAAGTCTTCCTAATTTTATTACATTCCAGACAAAGTTACTAAGCAATCATTCTGTAAAGGTGTTACACCTATTGTGAGTGCCATGGAGAACTGTGAAGTTTCCTCATACAGTACAGCACCACTACAGAAGTAACTGTGTTAAAAATAACTTCAAGTTTTTCTACTCCGTAGTATTCCTTAAGTTTTAAAATGTTTCCTTTCTTACCTGATGCTTTAATACTTGCTTTATGTTCCAGACCACAACTGTGACTGCGAAAGCATCATCATTTTTCTTCCATTCTTCTGACAAAGGCTAGTATTTCTCTTTAGTGACAAATGATTGCATCTACAGCTGTAATAAACACAGACAGAACTGTTGCAAGTTGGAACAAAAAAATCCACAGTGCAACATCTATTAATTTGGTGTTTATTTCCTTGCCCTCACTTAAGTTTTGACTGCCGCAACCCCCTCCCAAGCGTGGCACCATGTTGGTCAGGAAAAAGGCCCTTTTCGAGTGGGCGATACAACATCCACTTCCACCCCAATGTCCTACAACACTGCTGGGGTGGAACAGTAAGCCCAGCCTCAGTTCTGGCATGCACATCAATTGTTTATAAAGAAGGGAGTGAAGAGTTTCCCAAGATGAGTGAGGAAGTGTGGGACAGAATTGAGCTGAACAAACTTAAAAATATCTGATTATCAAACTGGTCTTTGGTAACCAGAGTAGAATCACTCTACTACAGCTCCTGCAGGAATACAAAAGAGAAAGATTATCTTTGCAATGGTCTTCAAGAGTGTTTCCCCTTTTGGGAAAGAATTCTCAACCAGCAAAACCCATACATTTGTCTTTTCTATAACGTTCTTTGCCCAACTCAGTATGGCAGACATTTGAGAGGTAAGGGAAGTGCCGAATGTTGAAAAAGGGAGGAGTCCTTCCACCTCTTCACAGCTGTAAACTTCAATGAGTTAGGGTCAAGTAAGGCAGCAGGGTGAGGCAGCTTGAGAAGTACAAAGCTTTTCACTTTTCACCCTTGTCCTGCTGATTGTTAACACCAAGTAGAGCCTTTTCTTTGTGTATAATACAACATTTTTTTCATAGAATCAATAACAGGCCAAAGAAATCTACCAATAGTCTTCTCCCCAGGAATAGCACATTCTCAATTGTCGTTCACTTCTTTATCCACCAGCTGTTTTAACTGATTAGTCAAAGGCACACTCCTTGTTGACATAAAATGTGTGGCAAAAACAAGTGTATAAATGAATAATTATTTCTAACACTTGCAATGAGATTAAGCGCTTATTGGATTAGGAAAGTAACAGGATTTAATGGGGTCATTTATGCTGCAACTCTAGTATAAAAACGTACAGTGCATGCATACATATCAGATTACTATCTCTATAGTTCACCTAGCTATAACCATTTAAATATTTTACCTATACAGCACTAATACATTTCTGCTCTCTCCCTTTTTAGTACACTACAGGTGAGTGTCCTTGGGCATCTCTATAGCAAACACGTGACACAACTGTTATTGCCATTAGTGAACAAGCATTTTTCAACATGAGCTAATTTCAACATCTTACAACTTTCCCAGATCTGGGTAGCTACCTTTTAAGTCTCAGACACATACACAAAATGCCTCTCTCATTTCTTCTCCTCCCTCTGTATGTTGCTGGAGTCATCACAAGCACTGCCAGCCTTCATTGCAGCATCCCTACAGTTTCCTGGGAAAAAGAAAGGAGCAGGAATGGATTATTTGGCAAACCCACATATGAACAACTGTATTGGTTGTGTTTGGCAAGGGTTTGGTGGCAGGAGGGTTGTAGGAGTGACCTTGGGGAGGAAAGGCTGGGGGCTGCCCCATGCTGGACACAGCCAGCTCCAGTGAGCTCCCCAACAGATACATCATAGCACACAAGCTGAGCCCATCAGGGAATCTGGGCTGTCTCTAAAAACATATTTAGGAAAGGGTAGAAAACATTGGCCAGCCAGAGGAGGAGGAGGGGAAAAAAAAAAAAAAGTGAGAAACAACAGAGGAAATACCAATGTCAGAGGTGGAGGTTCTTCAGCAGCCCGAGGAGAAGACCATGCCAGAGCAGATGGACATTCTTGAAGGAACAGTAACCCAGGAAGAGCCCACACTCAAACAGGTTTTTCCCTGAAGGACTGAAGCCCATGGAGAGGACCTACACTGGAGCAGGGGAAAAGTGTGAAGAGGAAGGAGCGGCAGAGAGAAACTTTATGTATGAACTGTAACCTGCGTTCTCCATCCTCCCCACAATGCTCAGTGGGGCTGTGAGAGGAGTCAGGACTGAGGGGGTGAAGTTAAGCCTGGGAAAGGGGGAAGGAAAGGAGTTGTTCTAATGTTTATGTTCTTGTTTCCCACAACCCTCATCTATTTAAACAGGCAATAAATTAAATTCATTTTCCCAAGTTGAGCCTGTTTGGCCAATGATGGCAACTGAAAAGTGATCTCCCTGTCCTTACCACGATCTGCAAGCTTTCTCATTCTTGTTCTTTTCTCATTTTCTCCCCCTGTCCAGCTGAGGAGGTTGAGTACAGCTGGATGGGTATTTGGCTGCTAGCCAAGGTTAACCCATCACACCATTGGCAAGTTCTAGATTGATTTTTTCAGACATCCGTACTATGATGTACAGATGGCTTTGTGGTGCAGCCTGTATCTTTGTTTTCTTGGCTAATTTGAAAAAGAATGATCCTAAGTATCTGTGCCTTACTTGTAAGAACAGTATGGGCATCTGAATCGCTGCAAAATAAGCTTCCTTTTTCAGTCTAGACTGCAGAGCAATGAACTCCCTGATGCTACCTTGATCGAGAGTTGATTAGGAGAGTCAAAAGTTGCTTGGTGTGGAAAATTGTAGGAGGATATGAATAAACAGAGATGTCTACAAAAAAAGTCCGACTGAATCCCAAAGGATACTCACAACTGTAGAAGCAATCAAGAGAGGAAATAAAAGAAGGTATTACTCTATTTTCAATGACTCTGTCTTTTGACTTGTCTAAACTGAAAGAAGCCTGGTTTATATGCCATCTGCACCCTATCTTCTGTATGCTTAATCTGCAATGTGTCTTTTAAAAACATGTACCTGTCAGCTTAAATTCCTGAAAAATAAGCACTAATATTGGCTGTGGGACCCTACTTATAAGTGACAGAAAACCAGCCTTTTTTTCAGGAATAAAGAGCCAGTAACTAAAGTTTTGTGGTTATTGATGCTTCAACTCACAGGAAAATCAGAAAAAGTGAAGAACATTGAGCAAATATAAGCTTTTAAACAACATTTTTCATTTAACTTATTACTTAACGATATTCATAACTTAATTATGAAATATTTCACTTAATCTGAAATGGACATTTCATTGTGATTTTGAGTTTATGTACTTTTAAAAAATTTCAAGGGAAATTGAACATGTATAGTATTTTCAAACCAGAACATGATACTATTTATTTTAAAGTATTGCAATGAAAAATTAAAAGGATGTCTTCCAATTTATTTTCAGGAGTTTAAGGGAAGTTACTTTTTGTTTGGTTGATTTGGACAAGCAACTTGATAAAATGAAATCAAATTCTCAGAGTTGTCTGATACTGCTGAACCTGCCTTTTTCATGTATATGAAAAATACATATACTGTGTCAGATGAAAAATATTGACAAATTTTACCTGGAGCCAGACACAATCCACCTGAAGTGTTAAAGCTCTGGAGTTGCCGCAAGGGAGAAGTCTGGTCAAGGTTGAAGGATGGATCAGTGCTTCTTATTGATCCTAGTAAAGTTGCTTAGGTCATTGAATGCCAGACAAAGCTATAAAACATATAACAAAACCAAATGAACAAAAGGCATTTTGATGTCCTTTTATTTAGGTAAAACATCCAACAAAGTAAAAGAAGACTGTACCTTACTTCCTTGGAAAGTAAATTTATAATTTCATTAATATCTCTCTTTCTTTAAGCTTTGTGAACAAAGCAAAAAGTCTGGCCAAAAGAGACAGAGAGTACAGAATGTCAAGCTGATTACTCCAAGCCTGGATTCCATAACTGTAAGTCAATATTAAAGAGTAACGATATTTTCACCAAAACCATCTTATCCTCTTACTGCTAGAGAGGACACACCTCTCATATTTGACCATTTAAAGACAGGACCCTGCCCAGAAGCATATGCTTAGCTTTAAGAAAAGAGACTATCTTGTAAAGTCTAGGAAATATTCTCATCCTGAGAGCTGAGCATGTCTCTAAAATACCTCACCTTGGGCTCCTAGCAAATTCCTGTCCCTCATATGTTTAATAAGTATCATGTTCACGCGGTTAGAGTTGGTCCACAGGAGATACCCAACTCTAATTTGTCAGCCTTGCTTTTCCTCAGAGAGAATGGGAGTAGTTTGGGAGGTAGAAAGGCATGGCTGACTCAGACCACCAGGTGACTGCGCTATTGCAAGGAAATGGCGCTGAACGAGGAGCACAGAAGGATGCACACCCCTGCCCATACACAGCCCCTACAGCATGCTGTCATATTTGAAAGGGAGGAAGTCAGGCAGCAGCACCTCTAACAGCTCAGAGTCAAAATGGGTGGAAGGAGGTGGCAAAGGTGGAACTTCTTCCAAGTTTCAGCAAAGAAGAAAGGGAGAGTAACTTCTCCACAGCCTGCTTTATGTGGGTTGGGACAGGAAGGAAGATGGGAAAGAAGAACACAGGCCATCTGCTTACCCAGCACCCAAAAATCCAGCAGAAATACTAACTTCCAAGGTGGGAATCCTGAAGTGGGATGCTGCTCCCACTGTCAAGGCTGTCAAGGCTGGAACATACTGAACTAGGGCATGAGCTTCTTTGGGCCTACTTTTCATTTTAGCCCCTGTGGTGTGAGATTTGCTTGCACTGACTGTAGCCAGTGCTGAACCTCACACCTCATCTATGCTTGTGGTAACCATGACTGCACCAAGCCAAAGTACTTCTGAAATTTTTCTCCCTTTTCTTACCCAAATACAGGCTTCATTTTGTGAAAGGCCAGTATCTTTTTCCTTTGCGATTTTGCTGGTGAAACTTCCCATTTGTCACAAAAGATCATGAAGCCAAAGTCAACAGGGTTATTTTCCTCACTTTCATGTATTTTTCCTGTATAAAGTGGCATGAGGTATTCTGGCTATCAGTATGTATTACAAAGCTACATAAAGAACACAATCAGTTTTCCTTAGGAAAGGGGAACAGTTATAGGAACTGGTCTCGTACTGGTGGATGGCAAAATTCTTACCAAGACAGAGATCTGAGGACCAAGTGAAGCCACCAAGTCTCCAACGTCATAGAGCCACACAGGATGTCCCATGTTTGTAATGTGAAATGCGTTCCCCCCATTAGACAATCCCACTGATTAAACCTCGTCTCAGATTTTGGATGAAGCCAGTCCTATACTCTTTACTTAGTTTTCCTAAGTCCAAACAGATTCCATTGCTGCTGGGTTTTCTTCAGAATGGTTTTTTTTTCTTTTTTGTCTGTAAGAATGGTATCTTGGACTTTTTGTACTTGCTGAGGCACTCTGAAACAGATAAAGATGTGCACATCTTCCCTCCCTGTTCATCCCCAAAAATCTCACCACATCCACATGGTCACTGATGGAACAAACTGACTGAATTTCCCCAGTCTCAGGATTAAATCAAATGGGGAATAGCTTATCTGATACTCTTTTCCATATCATCAAACTGGAAAATATGCAGGTCCCACTATCATAATTTGTATTTGAGGATAAAATCACTGATATCTAAAAGGAGACAATGTGTTCTCAGTGGTGTGCAAACAATGGTTCAAACATTCTAGGTCTGTAACTTAGTCCAAATACATTCTTTAAATTGCATTGTCGAATCTTTTCATCTTTTCCTTTTTAAAATGAAAAATATAAAATGCTATGATAGTGTGAATTGTTTGAATCAAATTGGACAGAAGTTGGAAAATCCATAGTTGCGATTTCTGCAACTGACTTACAAGAAGATATGTCATAAATCCCACCATCTATCAAGTATTCAATAAATAATGTTCTATGCTGTTTTAGTGCAAATATTTAGATAACAATGAAGTAAAACAACTTAAGGGTTTTATGTTCCCTTTTAACCCTGGTTCAGATGAACATTTGCTGTGCAAAGCTAGGTGACACTTCCATGAACACTTGAGGTAAATTCACTGTATGTTATTTTACTTACACACTCACCAAAAACACAGATGTTCATGTACGCTTACTCTTATCTACATCAGTGACCAAAACTGAAAATAAAAACTGGTTTTCATGTTGTCTGCACCTATATCACAGCTGCAAATCTAGGGCTTGAGAACACCTTCCCAGCTTGCAGCTATTTTATATACAAGGATTCATGAGCTTAGCACAGAATTTCTACTTTTCTACTTTCTTTTTGTTCCAATAAATACAAGGAAACAAACAAGCCATGCATGACTCAAAATAATTTGATCTTACACTTACTTTATCATTACTCTTTTCCTGTTTGAAGACCTCTCATCATATTTTCCTAGTTCTTTTTCCGCTATCCTCTTAACTGAGCTACTCACTTCTGCCCTCTCACAAATGTTTTCTATGTTTTAAATCTGATCATCCAAGCAGAGACACAGAAGTGATCACATTCCTTATCAGAGTTTGCAGACATCACCATCAGCCACACAACAATGTCTGCCTTTCCCACATCTCCTCTGAGAACACTGCAGATGGGCCTAGACCCAGGCTTCCTTTGAACACTTCTCTCCTTGCACAACTCATCCTTGTTTTCTCTTCTTGTTCTCTTCCCTCCGTGGTTAGATTTAGAGTAATTAATGTATATTTGGTGACTAAAATTCACAAGTATAATCCAAGTATCCAAGTTTACAACAACTCATCTCAAGAAAGCTGATTTACATGAGAACTTTGCTGAGAAGACATCACACCATTACTTCATTTCCTCTGCTGGCATCCTGCTGAAGAAAAGGTAATATTTAAGATTTTAGCCTGCAGTTTCAAATCCACATATATAACTAGTCTAAATTATGCTTAGGATTTCTTTGTCTTTTGCAATCGTGACACATTGCATCAGCTACTCTCCAGATATGAGCAAAGTGTTTCTCCCAGTGCAGAAATGTGTTAGTGCAGGAGACAAGACTTGGCCAGCTGCTGGTGTGCGTAATTAGAAAGGAATTCACTTCTGGTATGCACAGCAGGACCGCAGAGTCATCACCTCAACCACAACATATATCCCACCACATATCCCACAACATACATCCCACTATGTATTCCTAAAGCAACTTTCACAAGAAAACAGCCTGAAACCAAAGCAAGCCAGATAGATGGACAAAGAGATGTCATTCAAAGTGTGTCAGACTGAAAACATTAGTCGCTTTCTTCACAAAAATTAAAGCTTTAACAAATATACTGAAAACATATCTTTAAATTGCTTAAAACGCTGGCCAAATATGTTTATCCTGCATATACCTTGTCATGCAGATAGTGTCCACACTGCTCACACATGGGCACACACCTGTAGGCCAACCATAGGTCAAACACATCAGTGTCACACTGAAGGAATCCCCACCTCACTGTGCTCACTAAAAGGGTTTATTTATACACTGAATACTTTTGTGACTGAGAGCAGATGTGATCTGGACATAGATTTGTAGAGTTTGCACAGTTTGCTTAAAACCTCTTATGCAGGTTTTAACTTCTGTCTTAATTCTTGATTGCATATTCATTTTTCACAAGCTTGAACATAAGAGCAAAAAAATTATGAGTCAGTCAGTAAGAGTATATTTCTTAGTAACTAGGAGCTCAGATTTCAGACATTTGACTTTTGTATAATTTGGACAAATTTACATTAAGTGACAAGTGATGCCACACTGCTGAAGGACATAAATGTCAATTTGTGATATATAGTTTACATAGTTTCAGACTTGAAAAAGAACTGTAGTAGGGAAACTGAAATAATTATTTTTTCAATACCTAGGAGAATCTTCAGCCCCCACTTATCCCAGCAGGTGCTGTATATGCTCTGCACTTTTCAGTTGTTTTGAAAACAACTGAAAAGTTTTAAGGATAGGGACACAACCTGAGCGGTCTCCTCCTTCAAATATGGAAAGATTTGCTCAAAAGGTTGGTGAACAATCCATCTTGAATATTTTTCTGCTTTCAAGAAATGTACAAAGTGATCTGTAAGGATGTATAAATGCCTCGCTTCTCATAAGCTGTAGGATTTGGTAGCATCCTTCACACACTTGGAGGTTGAAAGATGTTTTGTGTTATCAGCCCACCACAACTAAACTGATGTGGGGTCAGAGTTGGAGAAACGATCAGCAAAATAGAGGTTTGTTTTTCCTACTGGGCTCTTTTACCGTTATTGTAACATTTCCACCACGAGCTGGTCTCCTTCAGCTCCTTCAAGTCCTTTTCACGGCAATCTTCAGTTCCAGCATTCCAGAAAGTTACTTTTGTGGCCCACAGGAGATGAAAACAGTGTGTTGATCATGAGTGAAGGGGTGAAACTAAAGAGACTGTCTTTGCTGTCAACACAGTGCATATGGTTTGTCCTTGAGATAAGACTTTAAATTATGACTGAGGGCTCCCGCTCACACAAGTGCCTCCAGCCTTAGCCCTGCACACTCACAGTTGCCCAGGAAGCTATTGCCCTTTGAGATCATCTCAGACAAAACACATCAACATAAAACTGGTTTCTGCCCTGAACCACATTACAAATTCTTTTTTGTTAAACTTCATCTAAAAAAAACAAAAACAAAAACAAAAAAACCCCACCACTTTTATTTTAAAGTGCATCCACTACCTTCCTCAGTGCTGCATCCAAAGCAAGGATGGGTTACAGAGTGAGGTTTGAAGACCATTTTCTGACTTTGAAGTTAAATTAGCACTTTTAATACAACCAAAGTAGTGATGTAAAAGTGGAAACCTTGTATGTGTACAGGAAAGGTAGGACTGTTAAGGGAAAGTAAAAAAAAAAAAATCCCCTAATTATTACCAGTATGCAAAATGGTGTGAAATTATAACAAAACTACAGTGACTTAAGGGAATAGGACATTGGTATGACTGGATGCAGAAAGAAAACTGAGGCACGTGCGTATTGATAAGATGTTTAAGTTCTTGGAAATCAGTTAAATCAACAGACTGGCTAAGACAGCATAAAATAAAATGTTACCCCTTCAAATGCACAAATAGACAGATTCTGATAATGGAGACTCCTCTTCAGTCCAGCTTCTTGCCATACTCTATACCTCAGGGTTGCTTGAGCAAAGTGAACTCATACAGTGGGAATAGGAATGCTTCATCTCAAAGGCAGCTGTATTTTTAAATATATTTTTTAGCACTTCGTGATGTATTTGCCTGTGTCAGGAGACTTAAATATTTAAACAGGGTGACAAAGTTCATTTCAACCTCAATGACAGTCAAACCCCCTGACATCCCCCTTTTGTAATGTGAGCAGAATTTTCTTCATAGAAACAGCCCACCTCAAAGGAGCAGGGAAAGGAAAAAAAAACCAACTTCTATTCCAACTTTTAAACCCCTGGAAGTCTTTGCAACGTCTCGCTCACCTTTACTTACTGAGTCAGCCCACCCATTTCCTACGGAGAGATTTTTATTTTTCAAATAAGCTGCAAGCACCCCTGTGGTGGAAACCAGCGGCCCCTTCTCCGCTCCCAAGGGGCAGGGGAGGGGAGGGCGGCAGCCGCCAGTGACCTGCCGGGGCCGGGCGCTTGCCAGCCTCGCCCCAGCCCTCCATGGTCCCGGGCAGCTCAGCCTGCTCCTTCTTTCCCAAGCACGGCTCTCAGCTCTGCCGGAGGGATGTGCCTGTCCTCGGGCAGAGCGGCGATGAGCAAGCGCCTCTGAAATGCGACAGGGCGAACAGCGCGCCCCGCGCTCCGGCAGCCGCCGCGGCCCCGGGGCTCGGCGGGCCCGGGTCACGGCGCGGAGCCCCCTGGCGGCGCGCCCCGGGAACGGCAGCCGGCCGCGCTCGCCCTGCCGCGCTCCGTGCCCGTGGGGACGCGATCCGCCGCGATCCGTGCGCGCTCCCGCTCTCCCGCCCCATCCCGCACCGCTGAATCACGGAGTATCCTGAGCTGGAAGGGATCCGAACGGATCATCGAGTGTCGCCCTTAGCTCCGCACGGGATATCCCCCAGAATCGCACCACGCGCCCGAGAGTATTGCCCGAACCCTTCTGTGGTTCTGGTTCGCCGTGGCCCTGGCGAGAAGCGGTGCTGGTGCGAGTCCGCATTGGCTCTTGTAGGTGGAACGCGGAGGGGCAGGCAGAGCACGGTGGCAGAAAAAAATCCCCTAAATATTTTCTGCTGGGGTGAGAAAAGGTAATGGTTGTCCTCAGGTGAAGTACTTGGCACACATTAGGGAACAGTCACAACCTGCTTGAGGCGAGAGGCAGGAGAGAGCTCTCACAAGTCCCATCCTTGCACCATCCCTTTCTGCCCCTGTGGAGGGGGGTGGGGGGAAGGAAAGATCAGCTTAGAAAAGACTATTCTGGGGAAAACTGTTATGTGAAATATGTCTTTTGCTGAATAGTACAAATGTACAAAAAAATCAGTAGCTTTTGCAGGGAGAGTTAGTAGCGACTACACTGACAAGTAACAGAATCATAAAATCATCAATGCTGGAAGAGATCTTTGAGATCATCCAGTCCCACTATCAATCCAGCACTAACACTGTAACCCCTGAACCACTAAACCAGGGCTAACCTTTAAACCACACCCAGAGCCGGATCCAAATGCCTCTTAAACCCCTCCAGGGACAGTGACTCCATAACCTCCCTGAGCAGCCTATTCCAGTGCCTGACAACCCCAACAGCGAAAATTTTTTTCTTATATCTCATCTGAGTCTCTCCTGTCCTAGCTGAGGGCCAATTCCTCTGGTCCTCTCACTGCAGTCAGGGTAGAATGACCTCTGCTTCACTATAGCCTCTTTTCAGGGGGTTGTAGAGAGTGATGAGGTACCCACTGAGCTTCCTCCAGGCTAAACAACCCCAGCTTCCTCAGCCCTTCCTCACAGAACATGTTTTCTAGACCTTTCGTGAGCCTTGTTGCCCTTCTCTGGACACATTCCAGCACTTCAATGTCCTTTTTTAAGTGAGAGGCCCAAAACTGAGCGCAGTAGAAACAACACCCCAAGAATGGCTCAGTCAAAAAGAGTTTAATCTGTTGAAAGGACTTGACTGGGTTGGGGGTTTCTTTTGTGTGTTTGTGGTTTTGTTGTTTTTTTTTTTTTTTTCTAACCAGTAACAAGCAGTGGGCATGTGGAGGGGCTGCAAGGTGTGGGGAAGGAAGAGCAGCACCTGGATCTCTCTCTGCTCTTGCTGTGTGTCTCTCCTCATGGTGGGGCGAGCACATAAACACCTGAGCAGCCTGTGGGGAGGAAACAGAAACCAAATCGCTCCCAAGGACACCAGGCTGCTTGCAGCCCTGTTTTTCACCTAGCGAATCAAAAAGCATAAGGAAATGGGAAATGGGGAAATCACGCCTCACTCTTCCAGAGTGTTGCAGGCCAGTACCCTGTCAGACCTGTTTTTCAAGCACAGGATGTAAAAATGGTTTCCTGCACACACACACAGGGCTAACACAGGGGTCCCCCAGACCCCATACCTTCAGACAGGAACAAGACTGAAGAAGCCGATTGCTCAAACTATTTTGACATTTATGCCCACCTTGGTCTTTTCTTTGTCCTTAGATCCTTGTTTCAATAAGTTGCTAAAATGGACATGGTCTTCCACACAGGGGACAAGATTTTATGTCTAAAAGCCATGCCCTCTGTACAGCCATGCCACTGGCCATGAGACACCAGGGAGGAGCAGAAGCTTCCTACCAGTAACTTCAGCTTCCTATGCAGTCAAGAAGAAGGCAAAGAAATTAAGTTTCTCCTTCCTCCTCCATTTCCAGCTTGCCCTGTGCAATAGCCAATGTGGCTAAACAAGAACAACAGGATCTTGTTATTCCAACGTATTACTCTAGAGTGGGTCTGACATGTTCCTACCTCTGTATCAGTCTCTGCCCCTCCATCATGCTTGTGCAAGTTTTTGTGAAGCTGCTTAATAAAGCAGCAGCTGAAGCAGCCCAGCCTGAAGAAATGCTTTGAAAATGAAAATGGGGTGATTTTACTCAAATGATTTGTATCCGTTGTATTGCCTCATGGAGCTGCTGGAATAAGTGGAAAGGCAGCATTCTTCAGCCAGCTTTTCCAAGATAAAATGCCTGCTGCTTTCCACCATTGCTGAACCATCAGAGTCACAGTAAATAGGAAAAATGCTCCTGTAATTTCTGTGTGTGATGCAAAGACATGGACTTCAAGCTCCTGCTTGGTGACTCTCAGGGAGTCCTGCAAAGTCCCATGGAGCCTTAGTCTGCCACCTGCAAATCAGCTTCCTTGCCTGAGGCAGCCAGCAAGCAAAAGGCTGTAGCATACTCTGATACAGTTAAAATGGAACCCATAAAAGCACTGGAGCTAGAAAGTCCCTTGCCACCCTCGCACAAGGGGTTCTGGGGCAGATTTCTGGCTTGAGGGGTGGCGACCACCCATGCCGGCATGGCAAGCTGGCACAGGGCAGCTACATCAGTGTGGCACTGTGCCCAGCTTGTCAGCTCTGCCAGGAGAGTTTCCTCACTGCCCTGGGTCATGTCTTTCTCACAAAGATTTTACAGGGATGTCATAACTATACATCCTCCCATATGCACGGTTAAGATTCAGAGCTTTCCTAATCCTGCATAATTATTAACATGAGAGCAATTAGACAGAAAGATCAAATAGCTTGTTATTAAAAGACCAATGAAGAACATAAAAAGCTACCAATTGGCATAAGAAATCTTGATTCCAGAATACTAAAACCCATAACCTATGGAGTGTTTACTTTATATTATATGATTTATATGCTATGGGATGTATTATTCAAATTCCACCTGTCCTGTGCTTTGTGGGAACAGTATAATTCATCATGTAGATCTCCAGGTAAAGGAGAAGTGACATCTTGTGTGGCTGTGTAGCCTAATCCCACATTTTTATGGTCAGACTTTAGAATATTATTTTAAGTTCAGCTAAAACATTAGCTGGAGATTCTGATTTATAGCTAATTTTTTTTCATCATTGAACTGATAAAGTAAGCTATAATGAGAACTTTCTGGATGATAGATGTCATTCTTCTGAGTGGTGCTATTAGCACTTGTCCAGTTTCAGGAATATTTATTAAAGAAAAAAAAAGACACACATATGGCTTGGTATAATTATGTAGCCCTTCAGAGTAAAAGAACTGTTTAAGAGAACACATATTCCTAAAGCTATGTTTATCTCCTTTTCATTTCTATTACTTTTTCCAAGTCTGTCAGCTTTACATATAATTTTACATTTTGTCAAATGAAGCTGATAACACTAATTTCACAGAAATAAAGGCCAACATTCATAAACTACAATAACAAGCCAACACATGCCAGCATCTGTGAATGGAAAGGGGGATAGGGAAAAGGCCTTGTTTTGGTAGGCAAACAAATTTCAGTTTGCATTTCACAAGGGATTATCATTAGTCTTGAGCAAACTCAGTGTCTGTGAACATCTTACATTATTTGTGTAGACCATAGGTTTTGAAGCGCTAGCTTGACTTTGTAGACTTTTTCTTTGATGTAGTTTAAACCTGGGGTTGTTTTCCCCACATAGGAATTGGAACTGTACCATAACATAGCAGGTAAGTTATGGTAAAAAACCCACACACAGCTACCTAATCTGCCAGATATTTCTTTGGACCATGAATAGAAAGTATTACTAGTATTCCTTTACTAGTATTTACTATTACTAGTACTTCCTTTTGTCTGTCCATATTATTGAATTCATTCTTCACACAGTGTTGATATTTCTTTTCCCATGCTGCATTCTTCTCCTTGCTTGCCTTATTTTATCATTAGGTGTTATTCTATGTCATCCTCTTCTGAAAACAACAAGAAGCTAATAATATTTCATGATTAGAAGTGGTCTTTGAATGGGCTTGTAATGAGGTAAAATGAGTTCACCCATCTCCAGTTGTTTTGTATACAATATTCTCCTAATAATGAGAAATACTTTGACAGAATCCCCTTAATTAAAACATTCAACAAACTGAGAGCCTGTAGTTGCTGGCTTTATTCGTTTATACAGTACTGTACCTAAGCAGTGGTTGGGCTGAATTCAAAGGTAAATTCGTGTGATCTATGATTTCTTTAGGCCAAAGGTATTTTATACTGTCTTAGCTTTTTTATTTTAGTATACTTAAACACCTTCAGAGTTGCTTAATTACCCAGAATAATTTTGATTCAGAATGATTGATTAATGTATGAGTTGCATTCTTATCCCCTTACATGAATCCTTCACACTTAGTCTATTTTACTTTTATAAAAATCTTTGATAATATTAGGGTGTGCTTCACAGGATGTGATGTTGTTTCACTAATGAACTCCTTGTGAATAGTGCAAATATCAAAGAATTGTTTCTCTGTTGTAGGAATCAATTACAATTTCTTTCCCTTGCAAGCATCTGTGGGGTTTGCAGCTCTTTTCATAACATGAGTTTTTTAAGAGAAGAAATGCAAAAAACTGCTGACAGAAAGTTACTTTCCCATTGAAAGTTACTACAGCTTGTCTGTGGGCAGAGAGATTTTCATTTAATAAAAAAAGTCCAGAAGAAAAAGAGATGTTATAAACAAACAAAGCAAAACTACTATTTCATAGTAATATCCATGGCCCTTAGCCGTAGGTGATCTAAAATCAAGCCAGAGACACAACACTGCCAAGCTGTATACCAGCCACTGCTAGTAAAAGCAAAAAGAAGATTAGGACACTGAGAAAGGAATACTACATCTTTGGTGTCAGCCTTTCTCTAGATTTTTCTATACCTGTGACAGTTGGTCCAGAGAGGTGTGATGGACAAAGAGGAGCAGGAGAGTGCCTGACATAAGTGGTGCATTTGTTGGAAGTTGCACGACAGCAGCTCAGCTGGGTTCAAATGAGTTCGTTGATGGTACTTCTTGGAATTACTTATTCTTGGTGGTGTACTTTGATTAACTCTTTAAAAAAATGGTGTTCAGATGTTATGAGGCAGGAACTGACAGTCATTCTGCAACAGTGTGGGAGTTTATAGTTTACTCAGCAAAAGCATGCATGCTGGTGTATTTTAAAAATGTTGGTCACCTCAGTACTTGAGAACCCATTCTTTTTGGTGTCTCTTAGTTCTCCAGAACAGAAATTAATTGCAAAGTTTCAGAGTTTGAATTTCACTTGCTATTTGTCGTGTTCATAGAACCACCATTTGAACAAGGTCTTCACTGTGAGGTTGAGAACAGTTATGAACTCAAAACCATCTGTCCCTGACCCAGCAAACTCACCTTGGCTGCTGAGCACTGATAAATTCAAAGGATAGGGTCTTTCTCTTGATGAACTGACACAACTGGTCCAAAGTTTTCTGATGCTAAGGGAAGACCCTTATTGACCTCAGAAGTCTAGGGATCAAGCTATAGTTTCAGACATCCAAGAATGAAGAAGGGCAATAAAAACCAAGAATGTTGTTAGTACTGCAACCGTAATATAGCATACTAAAGTTTTACAGAAGCATGGTGCAAAATCATTATAAACCACATTTTTACACATATATGTTCAAGATCAAATTCCAGTTATAGTCGCTGAAGAACTGTAATCACTGGAAAAGACACACAGCATAATTTTAGTCTGCAAGGAATCAAAAAGCAGCTTGTAACAGCATGCATCAGAAAGAGCCTGTTAGTTTTAGAGGAAGAGAAGTGAAGCAGTCTCGGTATCAGCTCAGTCCCAGCCTGGTCTTACCGTGACCAGACTGCACGTGTATCCTCATGTCTACCTGTCTCCTTTGTTACTTGGGCTGGCCATGTGTTTGGTGGTGTTGACTCACATTCCCAAAAGCCTGCTCTGGGGAACTAAGGTTCTGACATGTCTTTGCCACTGTCTTTTGGGCACATAGGAAGTGAATAATATTCTTTTGATGATATGCCCCGTGCCTGCATCCCTGTGCTGTCAGTTGTTAGTCAATGCAGATCATTTAGCACAGTGTTCTTCACCTGCCAGGAGAACACGGATTCAGGTGACCCACTTATATCGCACTATGCTGGAAATGTCAGACACTGTATCTATATATATATCATGCATGTTTGCCGTAACAATAGGAACCAGAACAGATCTAGCTGGTTTTGCTGCTATGAGGATAATGCTGCTAGCTTGTGAAAGGCATTACGGGAAAACTCTTTGAATAATCTTTGAGGTGAATCACAGCCACTAGGTTTGGAAAATGATTAGGTCACGCAGACAAGCATTGCAGTGGCCAGTAATACCATTGCAACATTTAATTACTAACATTTACCTAAGGAAGGAATCAAACAAAAAGGAGGTAATAATAAAAAATATTCACAACTATTTGGTTTTAAATGAAAAGTGTGATAGTGGTACAACACACACAAAAAAAAGTTTGTTAGCTTCTGCATTGATTTAAAGAGGCTGAAAAACTATTGTCTCAGAAATACTTGCAGCAAATAAAATAACCCTGAACTTTTGGTATTTGTGAGGAACTACTTAGTTGTTAAGAGTCATTGATAGTCTTCTTTTTAAGAGTAATGAACTATGTTCATATTTACATGTTCTTTTCACCGAGAAACACAAAGACAGAGTCACCTTCCTGTGAATCCCTAGTTGCTGCAAGAAGTTTCAAGTGTCATCAGCACTTGATTAAATTAAAGTTTCTCCAAGTTTTGCAGCTTCATTTAAAGCTGTCCTACAGGTTCTTTAAATGCCAGCAAGTTTGTATTTCTTCTACAGGGAATAAATTTGGAGTTGTCTCTTAATGAAAAGTTCTTTTCCTCCTGTGCTTCCCATAAACAGTTGCAGTAAAAGTACTTTATGTATATGAAATCATGTATACAATTTAAAAAAAAAACACCCTGGAAGAAAAAGCCAGTGTAACTGCCATCCCTTCCCATCTACTCTGTGCAAAAAGTATGATCCACAAGCAGACATTTTTCTGTGTCAGAGGTGGCTTCTCTGATGCTCATCACTGTTGCTATAAGTGTCATTGGTTAGGCCACTCTTAGGGGTTTTACTGTAAAGTTTCTCCTCCAAATGTTTGCGAAGGGCAAATAGTGATTAAATCAGTATCTTTCAGATGTGGAAACTCTGAAGCCACATCAAAATTAGTCTTGATGACCAATAACTGACGACTCAGATTAAACTATGCTTTTCTGAGAAGCACGTTGCAAAACAACACAAAACCAAAGGCTTGTCTTTCCTCCTTGTTCTTATGGGTAAAATTTATATAGAAAATATTAGTTAAAGTGTGATGAGCTGGCTATCTTGTGATTTGTTCCCAGTAACCACGGGAAAACTATCTGACCTTGTGGATGTGTGGGGAGGGTTGTGAAGAAACATATATTTCTTGTGGTAGAGACTGCATCCCTACTGCAGAAAGGTTAAGGAAAGTAGAGTCCAGGCTCGAACCTGCCCTGCCTAGTTAATTCAGCTGGTCATTTTATGAAAAGTAATCCTTGTTTTGGAGTAAAAGGGTTCAGGTGCAGAAAAAACTTAGGGAGTGATGCAAGTTGTCATTAAATGATACAGAGGAGTTGGCAGGGAAGAAACTTTCTATTTCCTCCTTCCCACTCCCCACTTCACAGTTTGCCTCCCCCTGGTCATGCTGACACAACTAGATGTTGGGCTGTGAAATAAACCAGATCCCTGAAATGATCCAAGTAAAAATAATCCTTCAGAAGTCTACAATTGAAGTATAACTCTAGCAGAGCTCTTGGAGACCAATTTTAATGCTTACTTTATTTAAAATAAATAAGACCAAAATGATTAATTGTCTTACCAGGAAAACACTATTGTTAAGCATTATAAAGCAGTGCATCATGCTTTTTTCAATTCATAGATTTTTAAAATTTTTTCTTACTGCCAGAAGGGACTAAGCATTATGAAGATGATTTCAAGTTCATGGAGAATAAATGAATTAAATTTCGAGTGAAAAGTAAAAATTGGCACCCTAAAGTTAAAACTGGATTGGCAGGATATCTAAAAATGCAATGCTAAGTATTTTAAAAAGAGTAAGAAAGTGAGATCTAACCTTAATAACAAGTAAACATGCAAGACCAAGTGTAAGTTTTTGAAAGATAAATTTATCCCACTTACATATTACTGCTGGTTGCTAAAGCTGTCTCTGCCTAGTTAAAAAAGATTGATGAAAAAATGCTAAATAATAGAAATAGAAAAGTGTTCATTTCATACAAGTGAAGCAGGGAACAAGAAAATAAGCAGATTGTCTAATAATCAATGTCTGTCTAAATGGTTGGCAGGGACAACTTTTAAAACCAGTGCTCAAATTCATGCAAAAGAGAAGAGATGGTAGGTAATGGCACAGGCCCTTCAATAATATGAGAATATCATTTTGGCTCCTAAATTATTTGTATAACATGCACTGTGTTGTAATTCCATTATTTTCACGAAATACATATTATGCTGTTTGTGCTAGAACACTTGAAGAATTGTCTGTGAAAAACAAGATAATCAGGTGTTAGCAGAAAAAAAACATTAAAAATGCCCTAATTGAAAGTGTAGTCTCAGAAGGCGGTTTTGGCCCTTTACTGCAACTTTCTGGTTTCATTCTGCTTAGTTTCCTGGACTAGAGAGCACAGTTACAAAACACTTATTCAAGGAAATTTCATTTTGATTCCTGCAGCTTAGGAGGCTTCAGCATAATTTTCTCATCTGCTTCTCCATTTCACTCACTTACTTGAACAACTTTCTCTCCTCTGCTTGAGTTGAAGCAACCTTTCATCAGCATCGTTCCAACCATCTCTTTCTTTCAGCTTCATCACTACCAGATGGCGTGGTGTAGTATTAACCTGTTTACATTTTAGATTCTCTCCTCCCACACAGTAGGTAGCTGGGACTTGTTTGACTACAAAAAAATAGTGGTGGGAAAACCTCCATTATTTTCTAGAGAAATTTTAGGAGAAGAGTGAATGATTCTCTGTATTTTTCAAAACAGAAAATTAACCTAGATTTACTGAATCCTTCTGGATTGCACAAAATTTTATAAGCTTGCAACAGCTTTGAGTAAAGGAGGAGAAGAGAAAGGCTTTATCTATGATGCAACAGAGTAATAAGATGCTTCTCTGTTTCAGATTATGACAGTTCAGCTTTTTCTGGAACAGAAATATAACTTTTGAATGTTAGTGCCATTTCAAAATCATTTATTGCTGAGCTCTAATAATAATTTTTTTCTTTAGAGTGTCATTTTATTCTTTGCATATTCATTAGGGTCTTGTTCTCAGCCCTAACTTCTAAGACTTAATCTAACATGAACAAAACAATATTTAAATAAAAAAAATTTTGAACTCAGATTAGAGCACTCGTATCTTCTGCAAGCTCTTTGCCTTGGTGCCAGGTAATATATTTCTCCTTCTGACATGAATACGCACATGGTTTTACTAAGCTATATGTGGTACATACCTTTGCAGTATTCTTTCCCACATCCATATTTATCAAAAATCTGCTCAAAATGCTAATATAATCCTAAATGTTGGGACGAAAATACCAATTAAAGAGGCAATTTAAAAGGGTCAATTTTCATTTCAGTTTACTGGTGTTTATTTCTTTTAAATGTTGAATTTTAACACTTGTTATTTTTATCTGGGTTCCAGGCCTTTTGTGACCATTGTTTGGAGAAAGATAAGAGAACAGTGAAAGACTGGATGAAAAAGATTTACAGCACCTTTTCCCTCGTTAATTACATCCATGTAATTATAGCAAAGCACTGAGTGGGTACCACTTTGCCATGCACCTGAAGCATTTTTTCCTTGACAGTGCACTGATAGTTTAGTAACGCGGCCCCTACTGTGACTGACAGTTGGTTTTGGACTAAATCATATAAAAGTGAATAGGAGATGGTGGCTATTGGCTGGTTCAGCCAAAGTCTATTTGGCAGAGTAGATTAACCTCCATGAAGCTCTGCATTATTGCACAGCTCCATGTGATGCTGGTGTCTGCAGCACAGGTTTAGCCTTAGCTTGGCTGCTAAGAGTAGCCAAAGGCAGTGCTGTGGAAAAGCACAGAATCACTGGAAAGGCTTTCTTTAGCTGCAACAAAGATTACGTGTGTGCCAAACACATCAATATGGCAGATGACCTGACAGAACTGATAGTGGAAACAACTTAGTCGTCTTAGGAATTTTGTTCCTGGGGTAAAAGTTCAAACCACAGCTCACTCAAAAGAAAATTATTTTACAGCATCATTTCTGTAGTTAACACCTTAAGAAGGAAAAATGAGTAAATGAATACTGTTACTTCAACTCTTTTTTCTACTTCATTTAGTATTTTCCAAGAGCCAGTTCAATGCTATCTGAATCTGTAAATTACAGAAATGAAAAGCATTTTAGTCTGTTGACTGGGAAAAAAAGCAAATAGAATATTTCTATTGAAGAAGCCAGATATGAAGATGATCTGAGAAATTGCATTAATGTAAGCCTTTGCCTAGAATCACAGATGAGTCTAGTCATCAGTCACCAGGGAGAGATGAGAAAATAAACAGGAGAGTAAGAAGACATTGGATGGAAACTTGGTGCAACCCCTGCCATCTAACCTCTGCCAGCAGAGCCCAGTGTGGATGGGAGCTCCTGAGTGAGTTCTCCAGACCAAGTTTGTGCTCTTCTCAAGCGTGCAGGACTGCAAGATTAGGGCTCCCAGCTGATCTGCACAGACCCCAGTGAGGGAGGAGATTGTCATATGTAGGCTTTACTTCAGACACCTAGACCAGTTGCAATTCAAGGTAATTAAAAGTAGGACCCCAGGATTCAATTGCTTTCTTCCAAATTCTTGGAATAAGTTAGGGTAGCCAAGACATCAGCCCAAGGTTGACAGGTGTAACACAGGCACTACAGGAGAGTTGTGCCCTTCTGCTGCAGCAGCTGCAGGCCAGGCAGGTGACAGGAGGGCATCTCCTGAGTTCAGGAAACTGATCCCAGAGCCTAATTTCTCTGTGTAACCCACAGGAAGATGTAGGCACCTGCATCAGTTAATTCAGGGTGCTGAAGTTAGAGAACATGATTAGAGGTCTCAGAAAGTATGGCCTTGCCCGTTCCCTTGCAAATTACACATCCTCTCCTCCGGGTTAGTGACCTTTCGCTCCTGCCACCATGACTAAGGTGGGATTGAGTCTACTGGTGTGGAATGCTGGAGTCCTTTTTCCTCTGCTGACTCATGTCCTTCTCCAGGAGGGAACTTTATTCAAGTGAGGCAATGCAAAACTCTTCCTGATGCCAAAGCCTGCAGCTTCAGGCTGTCTTAATCCAGGCTGCCATATCTCACCTCTCCTGCGTGGCCTCTGTCTGACTGCCTGAGCAATTCACACAGGGTGGAAGTGATATTTGTGCAGAGAGGTGGGGAAAATCCCACCCTTGAAAAAATGGTGAAAAGGAGGCATGTTTTGTACATGGCCTCTGGCAGGTTCAAATGTTTGATTAGAATGAAGCAAAATCAGGGCTTGAAGCATGGGTCTTTATCTTCCATGTGAGTGTCCTAATATCCTCTACGTTACTCCCTTCTCCAGAGTTGCCTTAGAACACTTGTTTCATCCTGATACAAAGAGGGAAATTTCTAAATTTTTGGCAGGATAATAAAACCACCCAGCTACAGTCTCAAGGCATGCACCCTCTCTTCATGGGAGGTGAGCAATCACACGCCACGCTGTTCCCTCAGGTACTGGCCCAGCTCCACCGGCTGATAAAGAGGGATAATAGGTCTACAGCCCCACCTCCTTCCTTTGCCTTTTTGACATCCTGCTCCCCAAATCTGAGTGACAACAAAGGCTACCATAGTTCTTGGGCTGCCTAGGACACCCACAAGGCAGCCTGTCGGGTCCTGCATGGATGCCAAGGCTCAGCTGGGAGCAGATCCACCACAACACAAACAGCGTTGGAGACTCAAAAGCACTTCCTTCCTTTTCCAGCCACTGGCAGCATCACCCTGGGTTACCTGAATTACTGCAGGGTCCAAAGTTTCCTTCCTGGCCTGCCATTCCGCTCCTGCATCACACATCCCCTGCTGGCCAAGCCTCACCTGTTAGAGGGGCAGAAAGCAGGGGGAGATTAAACAGCCATCGAAAAGGCTCACAGAAAGCGGAAGGATAATGACTGCTCCAGCCAGCGCTGGCAGGCACGGCACAAACTTACCCGCGCAGCCCTGCCAATGGAGCTCGCTTCTGACTGCGACACACCTGCTCGCTGGGAGCTGCGCTTGCCGTGCCAGGGCTGCCCACCGCACCGACTGCCTGCCACTGCCATCGCCACCGCCACTGCCTCTGCCACTGTCCCTGCCACCGCCACCGCCACTGCCACCGCCTCTGCCACTGCCACTGCTGCTGCCTCTGCCTTTGCCACTGCCACTGTCACTGCCACCGCCACTGCCACTGCCACCACCTCTGCCACTGCCACTGCCACCGCCACTGCCACTGCCACTGTCCCTGCCACTGCCACCGCCACTGCCACCACCTCTGCCACTGCCACTGCCACTGCTGCTGCCTCTGCCTTTGCCACTGCCACTGTCCCTGCCACCGCCACTGCCACTGCCACCACCTCTGCCACTGCCACTGTCCCTGCCACTGCCACCGCCACTGCCACCGCCTCTGCCACTGCCGCTGCCTCTGCGACTGTGACTGCTCCCCAACAGTGCAGCGGCCAAGGGGAACCAAATGACCCCACTTGGAAATGCAAAGAGCCAAACACAGGCCTGCAGCTCTCAGTCCTGATGGAGTAACGCATCCTTTGCATCCTTACCACCTGTGTATGTGCCCTATACCAAACCAGGAAGTCGCATTTTTCTGTCCATAGAATCCTCTGTGTAATCTACAGTGTATCGCTGAGCTCGTTTTAAGAGAATTCAGTGCTGGAAAATGATTTTCAGTGAATCTTTTATTAATCTACACGTGCCAAATCATATCTGCAGGGGAAAAAGAAAATTCTAAATGAAGCCAAAACAAAAATAATAGAACAATTATTGCTTTAAAATTCTGATTGCCTATAAATTATAAGTCCATTCAGCTCTGTGACAATTTATGTTTTCATTTATGAAACCATACTTGTTATTAACTTTCAGTCTTGTTTACTGAGGGAAGTAGGAATACACCAAGCAGGCAAATCATTTTAAACCACGTCTTGAAAACCTAGGGTTATGGCACATGGGACACGTTTATTGCCACTGTTTTAGAGCGCATGATAAGTTTAAAATGGGGCCCTATTTCAAACTGCAGGGGCTGGTTAGGACAAGGCAACTTACCATGACCGCAGTTTCTAATGTAAAAGTGTCAATGTGCTCGGTATATTCATAATGTGTTTATTCTCATTACAGTTTTCAATTTGTCAGTGTTTTACTGGCATGCAACCACAGAGCACAGACAGCTATTGCTGGTTAACCTTGTTATTGCAGACAAGTTACAAGTCCTGACAAGAGTCTGATAACCGTGCCTACTTATTTTAAGCCATGCATGAGGAAAGGGTAGGAGGTTCAAAGTAAGTTATGCTTTCCTGTGTGAGTCCCCATATGATCACTCAAAGTTACTGTAAATATAAAAGCAGAAGTGTCTGATTGCCATTTTGTCATTATGACATTAGACAAGAAGGTAATCAAAAGACAGAATCAAACATGAGGCTGAAGTTACAAAAGTGTAAAACCCTAAAGCCTCAATCCTCTAAATCAAGTGTATGGATTTAGTCACCTGTACAGGTCCTTGCAGGATGGAGGACTCATTCACTTGCAAATAATCTTTCCTGGAATCTATATCCCAGAAGAAACAGAGACCAAACAGGTAAAGAGTGGAAAATACTATTTCTTATGGGAAAAACATGCTTTTCTCCTCCTCCTCCTTTTCCACTTGACACATTTACTGCTTATTCATCTGTCTCAGCATCTTGTTATATCCTGATGTAGACTTTGTAAACTTGCTGGGTCAGAATAATCTCTTTTCCTATTAATTTAACAAAACCAAAACAACTTGTAAAAAAACCCCCTGATCTAGCCCTGATCAGGGCCACAATATCACTGAGGCCACTGAGGCCACAATATCACTGGTGGAATGTAAATATGACCTTATTGGTTGACCAAATGCTCCACAGCAGTTAAATAATAAATATACAGTCATAGAGAGAATAAAAAAAAGTTTAGGCAATTCCTGGGTGCAATTTCACAGATCATGGTAAATCAGATAACACACTTACAGCTTCCCAAAAAGAGACACATAAATAAAATCTTTTTAATATTCAGAGACACTGGCCATGCGCAGTTCTTCAAAAGTGAGGATTGTGGATGTGCAGCCCTACAATTAGAGGATTCATTTTCTATTTATATTTTGTCATCTAAATTAGAAAGCCACCAAGGACTGCTGGGAAAAAAAAAAGGAATAAAAATATGAAAAAAGGGGGAAAAAAAAAAAAGAAAAAAAGGAAAAGTCATCAGTCTCTAACAAGCATCTGCCAGTGGCCATTTGCACATCACTTCTGATTGTTGTCCTGCTGTGGAGAGAAGTGGTGCTGCCCTGTCTACACCTTTGATTTCAGCAGAACTTCTTTATCATTAAGGTCTATTAGAGTTCATTAGTGTCCTACAACATGAGCAGCCAACATATGGGAGGTGGAGCAGAGAGAGCCAGGATTTCTCCCAAACAGCATCTGACACTGCTCAGAAATCCTGCTTCTTCAGTCTAGGAACAAGCTGCCTTTGGAAAGGCAGTATCTTACAAACATAGCATTCTTTCAGTGAAGGCCTCTTTCACCAGAAAATTAAAAAAAAAAAAAAAAAAAAAAAAGCTAAACTCAGAGAGCTGTGGAGCTGCTGTAAAATTAAAATTAAGAAAACTCTTTTCTCATTCATCTTTTAATGTTCCCTCAAATTAGATGGAGAGGAGAGATAGTTACTCGTTTCACCCTCACCCTTCTCCACCCTATAATTTAACCAGAGAAAAAACTGATTTATAACAACAGTAACTTCTCTACTATCAGACATCTACAAGTTTTTCAGTCTGCAATTTTACCTCACATGAATAGATACTGCAGACTTAACACGCTTCAAAAAGTTAGACCCATTTAATGAACTACTACTAATGTGACTACACTTCTGAGAACATGCAGTTCTTTGAAAAGTGTTTCCAAGTGAAATAACGCTTCTGAGATTTATTATAACACATATATTTTTTTCCCTGAAAATTCAGGACTCAACTAGTTTGATAGCCAAGAGTGGTGTGTACACACATCTCCTTGTTAGCTCTGGACCAGACCATTTTCAGAATAGATAGCTGTAAGTAGAATTATGCTTAAATTATTCTGAAGTATTTGAAAATTGGTTATTTTCTTCTTTGAAATCTGTTTTGATCCAATCTTGGTTTAAAAAAAACAAAGCAAATCAAATGAAAAACTGTCCATTTCTGCATTTGCTGTTTTCCAGTCCTACAAATGCTCTGCATTAGGATATTCCAACACAGAGTAGAAATTTCCCACATCATTGCACAAAGCTTCAAGATGGAACACCTATTCTTCTGATAAAATGTTTGTTTAGAGAAACCTCCCAAGCTCCCCAGTGCCAGTTTTGCCACCTTGGTAAATATTTATAAATGAGTCACAAGCCTCTGAACAAAAACTTTGGATTGGAAGCCTGGCTGAAGCACTGATATTAGTACCCATATTCATATTTCACTTGATGACCTGTATCTGCCACTTTTATGGGAAAATCAAATGCTTTTCATTACTGCATTCAATTTCTGTCTTATATTTCAAGCCATGTCTAAATTCTACTTCTTGAGGCTCATGATTGGTATGTTTCTTTATGAATCATACAGTTGTCAGCACCATGGGTCTTGGGTAAAGTTCACACACCAGGTGAAGCTAAACCATAAGGGACTTTTTGTTGGGTCTGTGGAGTGAAATGGCACATTTAAATCGATTCTGTTTATATCCAGTGCACAAAAGAAGCTTATTTTTATAATCTGATACACCTCAGTATCAGGAGGTGAAACATCAAGAATAATACGGAATAAAGGGGGTGACACACTTTCCACCAAAACAAATATACTTTTTTGTACATGAGATGCCATGCCAGAGCCAGTCCCATTTTTAGCCCTGCGGCTGACAGTCCATAGGGACTGTGGTCTCTCCACACAGCTATGCTTCACAGGCGGCCTGTGTAGCTCTCATTGGGCCAGTAGATTCACATGGCAACACACTGTTTTGGAAAAACATCAGAGTTAAATTAAGGTTGTTTGTTTGGTTTGTTTTTTTATTTGTTTGAGTTTTTTTTTTAAATTAAGTGCCAAGGAGAACTTAAGAATGATATGAACCATGTGAGGTCCATCACCAAGGGATTCCTGGCCACCATTTCTCTCCAGCCAGTCACCTCTTTGGAAAGGCAGGCCAAGTTTTCTTAGCTAGTTTCATCTCAGGATCAAAACAGAATTCAGACCAATGAGGTTCTCTGAAATTTAAAAAAAAAAAAAAGTTTGCAGTCCTCATATCGATTGTCATGAGGTCAAGGTCATTCCATCTACACCAACCACAACCCCCCTGATGCAACTGGAGACCCAGGGATGTCAGGCTGATCACTTTGCATGTCTCTGTAAAAGAATGTCTGGCACAGGAATCCCAGCAGAAGTTGCAATTGGAAAATGAGCCTCCTATAGAAATGCAGGGAATGTGCTGGAAGGAAAAGACCTTTCCTTCAGTCATGCAAAGTAAAACCACAGCAAGTATTCTCTTGCAGGTCTCTGTACTACCTGGACCTTTCAGGTGTTGGAATGATAGACTTCCTGATCTATAGCAGAACAAAACAAAATGAGCTTTAAAACAAAGAAAAGCATTTATTTCATTTTTTTCCCTCTGATGCTTTAGATTTGGAAAGATATGACAGAGAAACCCTAAAGTTGGGGGGAAGCAAGACAAGGGAATTCATGGCTAAATAATTCACATTCTTACTATTACAGTCACAACGGCTGATGGACTGAGGGCCGGCTGCTCATAATAAGGTGAGGTATATAGGACACGATGGAGAAGGGTTTGAGTGGACAGTAATACAAGTGTTACAGAGTAAAAAGCTGAGTTATATTTCCATCAGTGTGTGACCTGCTGACGTGGTTTTAAACAGCACTACTCTTACTTAAAATGTGTTAAAACACAGTAATTAGCCTGAATTGTAGCATAGCTCACTTTTCTAGTGCTAATGATCAGGATTTCAGGAAAAAAGCTATGAAGACCATAAACTAAGTGCTAGCCAATATGGGAATACCTCCATGTTTGTGGATAGACTGCCCCATTTATTGCAAAGGCATTAACTGGGACATTTCTCATGGTGTTTGAAAGGGTAACAAGATTATTCTCAGCAATATCCCAATTAAGAAAGTGTGCAAGAACAGGCTGATTATCAGAAACAGCACAAATATTTTATTTTCCTGCCTGAAAATAGTTGAAAGCAATAGGAACAAGTATGTGGTGCCAAAAAAATACAAATATTATCACTCCAGCATGGGATTCATGAGCCAGCTCTCAAATTTGAGTCCAAACGTTGCTGACAATTCTTTAAAAAAAGTTCAGTAACATGTTTTTAAAAAATTCAAATGTTTCTGCAATTACTGTTTTCATCCAGATCACAAAGAAGAAGTATCAGAACGTGAAGAGAAAGGTCTGGCAGTCCTGCTGAGCAAGATGAAAACACAAGAAGAGCTAGAAAACTCACAAAAACAAACAACCCCTCCCAACTGTTTTTTGTTCAATCTTTTTTTTTTCTTTTTTACACATTTACCCGAACAGAAAATAAGGAGAAGTGTTTGTATATTGAGGATAATACTCCTATATTATTTGAAGTATTTTCCTCAATACTAATTATTTATTAGAATATTATTTATTCATACTTGCTGAGGGTGTCCTTTCAAACTGACTGATATCAAAGGGACAATAAGGCAAATTCCCCTGCTTCACCCCATTTTCTGGGTCAGTTGTGGAGAGCTGTGAGAGCCTGTGGTGGCAGAGGACAAGGCAGTCCCTGGTGGTGCCTACATCCACTGGGTGGCTGCAGAGGCAAACAAGGGTCCCAGGAGGTTGCACAAACACCTCCACCATCCTCATACAGGAACCACGGGCATCCACCTCCCACCTGTGAGTGCTGCTGAGCCCTGGACTAGCTGGGGTGGACAGACAGTCGCCATTGTCCGCAGAGAGGAGGGACAGAGGGAGATGCCTGAGCAGCTCCCAGGGTGAGATCCGAGAGGAGCAGGGACTGGGGCTCTGGAGGCAGACACAGGCACAGGTGTCCACAAGCCGAGTGCCGGAGGGAGGGTCACCTCGCCAGCGTGGGTCCAGATGGCATTGCACATGGCTCTCCTCCCACCGGAGCCGTGTCTACTGAGGCAGCACCTAAGGTCACGGCAAGGCTTGGCAGGGACCTTGCAGAGCTCCCTCTCCCCCCACAGTTGCCTGGATTTGGAAGGCCAGTGGGTTTGCAAATGACAAGCTGCTCTCCCCCGAGCTGGGGAGAGCTACCTGGTGACCTTCCAGAAGACAGTGCCTACCAGCCTTTACCCTGGCATGAACGACCTGCCTTCTTCAGGAAAAATACAGAAAAAGCAAAGCAAAACACCGTGGTACTCCTCCTATCCCAAAATTGCAGGGGCAGTCATTCCTTTCCTAGGAGACCACTGCAGCATTATTTGGCTTGTGACATGTACCCGGAGCAGCTGAGAGTATTGATTGGATCTGGGCTCGGAGGCAGCAGCTCTCACCAGCCAGTTGCTGTGCACCAGGCATGGAGCTAGCACCAGTGCTTGTCAAGGGGCCTTGGATGGCAGACATGGTGCCTGATCAACTGGTTTTGATGCTCCCAGCAGAACTAGAACTCTCTACCCTAGGCTTCAGCATTGTGCTCTTCCTCCTTGCCTACTCCAACCCCGTGAGTGATCACATATTGCAGTGCATGCACTTATTGGTGGGACCTTCACATGGGATCAAGTGTTAGAATCCCTGTCTTTACCAGGGATACCACAGTGACTGGGAGTGGGGAGCAAGTCCAATGGCATGTCACACAGGGTGTGCCCCAGGGATGAGATTGAGGCAGCCCAGGATACTACAAGGGTAGCTCTCTCATGAGGAAATTACAGGAGTCAAAGGAGATTAAGGTCTCTGGGTCACCAATAGTTAAAGATACCTTGAGAGTGACATAAAGTGACAGGATAGTCAAACTTCTGCCCAGAACCACAAACTCCAGGAGTCTTGTGCCTTATACATATTTTTATGGACTTTTTTTTACAAGTTCAAAGAGCATGAAATATGACCTAAATGTAATGAATACAGTTACAACTATGCATCACTCAAGCTGAAGCAAGAGTATTGTGCTGGACTGTACGGTGCACCTCAGTGAAGTATAAATATAATAGGAGGTGTACCAGCTTAGCTTATAAAACCTTCCTCATTCTCATCCTGGAGTTTAATTTGTTGTTGAGGCACATGCCACAGGCTGAGCATTTCAGCTCATTTAAGGAGTTATGACCCAGCACCATACCATGGCTACCGTATTCCAAAAGACTGAACATCGCTGTTAATCACAGCTTCCCAGCAGATCCAGAGAGGGAATACCATAAAATTGTTTAGTAAACAGTGCATCTGCTTTGAATAAAGATGAAAGCCCAATTTGAAATATTTGAAAGTAATTTTTAAAGAAAAAAGAAAAGGCATAAATTCTTATTGCACATTTCCACAAAATCCTTTTCTGCTGCTATTATGGTGTACCTTCCTGGGATAAATGTGTGGTTTACAGCATCTACATTACAATGTAGAACTTTCAGCACTCACTCACTTGATGCTGTAACACATGCAGAGACACCTTTTTTTACTCTCGATCTTCTTTTGGATATGATTTCTTAAGGCTTGTCTACACGAGGAAAGTTAAGCAGCATAGCAATTCCAGGATAACTACTCTGTGATAGCTCCCTGTGGACACTTCACTGCAATAAAAAAAAGACTTTATTTGGGAATAATTACCGTGCATTGTGAGTAGTGGAATAATTATTCTAAAATAAAAACCAGTCTAATTCCTAGATAAAGTATATACACCCATGCAGGAGTTTTTGTCTGTTTGGGGTTTGGGTTTTTTACCCCAGAATATGAATTCTGTACAAGGGTAGCTAGAACACTTTCTTTGTTCCTCTAGAATAGCTCTGTTAGTCCATTTTTCCTTATAGATAAGGTTGTGATATCGAGTTCAATAAAATATCTGTCACCTGGATCCTTGTTAATTCGAAATGTAATTTTTCTCAGTCCAAAATATTTGTGTTGGCAGCCAGTAGAAGGCTGACGTGCCTTTCCTTGACAAGGATTTTCCATTCCTTGGTAACAGGAGGACTTGTCCTCCCCAGCATATTCTTTAGATAGGAAATCTGTAGCTGGGAGCCAAAGTGTTACAAATTTTATTTTGTGGGATCATGCTGGAAATCATCTTCTTTTTTGTATATCTCTAGCAAAAAGAACAGTTGTCTCTGGCCCATAAATCCAGAAGAATCATATTGTGACTGGGAAACTTAACTAATAGTGTTTTGCCTCCCTCCCTAAATGCAACTGGATATTTATTTTAAGCAATTAGGTAATATACAAAGATTTGAGAAGGCCTTGATGCTTTGCCTGTTAAGCAAAGCTGAAATAGCTCTCCACCTGGCCATGACACCAGCCAACCACAGGCATCTCTCCTGGACTTGTAGCACAGATCTTCCTCCAAGTTCACTCAGGCATTTCCTACCTCCTGTATTTATGACCTCTCCTGCCTTTGGACTTTAACTGGCTCTGCTCTCAGGCTGTGGGTGGAGAGAAATGTGTAAAACCACCTGCCCAGGATGATCTGTTTCCATTCAGCTTCAGGAAAAAAGGTTTAATTCAGTAATTAAAAATTCTTTTTTGCCTTTAGATGTACCTAAGCACCTCTAGCAGAAGCATAAGATGTGCGAACAAATCCATTCCTCATCCATCTTGCTAGCCTGCATTTCCATTTTAGAGCCATTTATTTCTGTAATTTCGGTTGAAAGTGATCTTCAGGGTTCTTAGACCTTTCATAATATGGCCTTTCATTTCCCTTCTTACCCTTTAGCACTTTTAAGGAGATCTGGCAGCAAGGGCTGTGTAAGGCACAGAATGTGTTCATGATACTAATAGTGTTTTAGTGCACAGGCCAATGGTGATATTTAAAGCATCCCATGAACCATAAGGAGTTAAATTCAACTGTCTTCAATATGAATCAGCTTTATGTACAGATGAATTGCCAGGCAAAGAGCAAACTGCAAATGTTGCTCCTGATTCTGTGTACACCAGCATTTTTGGTAATTTTTAAACATTCTATATTATCTTTTAAACAACAGATGGTGTTAATAAAATTATAAACCACACCCCATAAAATACCAAACAGCAATAGCATTTTCTATGGAAATAATACAAGGTATAATATTTCCACATTTATGAAAAGCTGAGCATGAAAAACATTCAGGTTGCAAAAGATAAGACCCAAAATACTCCTTTTCATTTCTTGTTAATGCAGCTTCAGCATTTTAATTAGTATCAATTACTGCGAATGGAGTTTTGGATGTGTTTTAACTTGTTCAAAAGTTTCAAAAAAGAAAGTTTTTATTTGTTTGGTATTAGTCTCACTGCAAGTTCAGATGTGCAATGTGTGAAGAAAAAAAAAGATCTAGTTTAAGAAATGCAGTTTGCTTTTAATCACTTAAACTGAAAGAGATGGATGACAGGTTAAGTTTTCTGTGAGCTCTGAGTATTAAATTACTTAATAAAAGAAAAGTAAAATTTGGCAATGCTGGGTAAGTAATCAGAAAATAATGAAAACACTCTTAAATAGGTGACAAGTCAAAGCTCTATCTAAAGGGCCAATTCATATTCCAGGAAATCTCACATTAATTTTGATCGAAGCAAGAGCTTTTGATACTTCCACAGATGGAAAAAAAAATACAGACTAGTTAACGTATTCTTTATTCTACTGACATTTTTCAACAGTTTATAAGCTGGATGGAAACACACTGGCTTTTTCCTTCAGACTAAACTTGCGGTCTGCATATCACTCCAGGAGAACACTACAGTAGTTTCTCAGCTACAGTATGGAGACATATGGACAAAACAAGTGTCTTCTATACACCCAGGAGAATGCCACCAAGCCTATCATCACTTGGGTCATTCAGCACTTCCTCTGTCTATTTTGAGCCCAGCCTGCTGCCGTATCACACTATGCTGAAGGGAGAATCTGTTTCTTCTCTCCTCCATCTATCTTTCTGATATTCACAAGGCAGCTCTCTTTCCCCCAGAAGCCCAACAGTCATGGCAGTTCAGCTATGATCCTAAAGAAATGAAAGCAGAGAGTGTTTGTTAGAGAGCTGGGCAAGAAGTCTGGTAGTGAGGATCAGAGCAGAGCTAGACTGCAGCACAACGAAGTGTGAACCCAGGCAGACTCTGCACTTAATTATGGAAAGTAGTGATTATGCAGGATGAAAGTCTCGTCTCAGCCAACTGCTGCCAGGTCTACCTGTCTTAAGGTGTTCCAGCAAGGTGTGTGGCTGAATCCTCGTAGCTCCACCCTTCTTTTGCAGTCTCCTGTGGCATGTGTGCATCTTCATTTTATAGTCTTCAGGGCTAGTCCTCTGAGTGCAGTTTGTATGAGTCAAGAGACTCACGCTGGCGTTACCAAGATCAGAATCTAGCCATTTGTATGTCTGAGCACATATTCTCCTTCAAACAAGTTTGTGGTAGTGCATTCAGGAATGTTTCGCACTCAGGTTCAGATCTGGTTCCAGCTGGAGTTCCCTTGTAATGTTCCAAATCTCATTAAGTTAATGAGAGTTTTTTTCCAGCAATTCCAACGGGATTCCCTGTTTCTGTGCCCACATCCTCAGCTCAGCCACGCACTCGGAAAGCCGGGGTGAGTGTTGGGAACAAGAGATCACACTCCATCCTAGCCACTCCCTTCGCAGCAGGACACTGAGCAGGGAGGTAAGGCAGACAGATAGCCACTCTTGCCTGTCTCCCCTATGCCTTGCCTTCCCCTGCTCCCCAGCTTTTTCTGTTTGTTGGTACGGTCAGAGACTTGAATTTAGGAACAGAAGGTAGGAAATTTGTACAAGCAGAAGAAAAATTAAGCCTGAATTCTATGGGGAGTGCACACTGACATTACAGTGATGGGCGACAGTGTGACCCCCACCTACAGGTCAAGTTCAGTCATTTAATGCATGCTTTGTTCCTTCCCAAGTATATTATCAAATTGCCCTGTCACACCTGGCTGCCTTGTTGACCATCCCAAAAAAAGAGACCGCAGACAGAAGAGATTGCCCTCAGATGAACTGGGATGGCTGGAAACCTTGCACAGCAGGTGACAAAGCTGACATTTTCATGGAAAGAAGACTGTAGCAATCAGGACAGTCAAACCAGTACCTTTCATGAGAACTAGATTCACCAGCACAAACAAGTTGAATGGACTCAGAGATACCTATCTTCTCATATCCAAATGATACACTTCCTATTAGCACTACAATTATTATACAGACTCACTAAGAGAAGACAATCTTCCTAAATATTTATTTAGTGTTGATAGAATTGCTTACAAAACCTCTCTCTCATTCTGAGAATCTCTTACAAGACTCCCTTGTTCCCAAGTTCATTATTGCTACTTATATTATTACTGTAAATCTTTCTAATGCCTCAAATGCTTGGCTCAGAAGAACATTTTTATAATGAGGGTGGGGCAATTTTCCTCTCCTAATTCATTGCTAAATTGTATTTGCAAGTTCAAATGCCAGAGTGATGAAATCACAATATTATTCATTGGATTTTGTTTGATTATTTGGTTGTGTTGTAGGGAACGTATCTATAAAACAACATGAAAAGCAAAGCAACAGAGCTGTAGGGGTTTTCCGGAATTTCTCTTCCGCACACATCAATTTTACTGTATGACTGTCCTGAAAGATTTATGCTTTGTGTTTTGAGGGCCAGGTTTTAAATGGCTTCACAGAATAAAAATATTAAAATTTAAATGCAACTTTAAAAATGTGTGTTGGACCTTTGGGCCTTCTGAAGAGGTCAAGTTCAAGACACTTATAAAAAGACCATTCCCAGAGAGACTGCATGGGAAAGCCTATTAACATTACTGCTTTCCCTTTATTTCCCCTTTGATCATAAAATAAGGTTATGGGTGGCAAAAGCTGTAATGGTGGGAAGATCCCAAATAGGATAGTACAATTTAATCTACTGAATATAAAAAAACACAAATTACCAACAACAGTATGGTGGGTTACCAAGCAAGAGTATGAAATGCCTTACTAAGGAGAAACAAAAACAACAACAATAAAAACAACAACAGAAGGGGGGGGAGGGGGAAAGCCCTGTAGAAGTCCACAATAGCAATGAAGTTAGTTTGTTGGTTTTTTTTAAGGAAGAAGAGAATTTTCATTCTACTTCTTCTTTAATTAAGTCTTATTTTGTCCATATGATAAAAAAGATAACTACTATTTAAAGTGTTCTTGAATATTGACTAAAAATAAAAAAGCCTGCATCTGGCTTGGGAAATACCAAAGCACAATTATCTGTTTAGGCAAGGGACATGACTCAAAATCTCCATCTTCCATACAGAGAATATCAAAGCCCTCCTTTTCCTACTTCTGCAGGTCTAATAGTGACAGCAGTTGTGATTTAAGTGAAGACAGGGAGAATATACAAGTCTACAAGAGCACTTCTGAGCTCATTTTCATCCAAACAAACTGGGTTTTGACTGCTGAATATATTTTAAACTAAAAGTTGGGGGCTTTTTGTCAATTTTACTGTACAAGGTAAAATTTAGAAAATATACTATACGAACTGTCTTCCATTGCTGCTAAGGCCATCTTTTACCATGTGGATAGCAAAAGGCAGACTTAAGCTCATTGATTTTAAATAGTCCCATCTAAATAAAAGCAAAATTTGGCTCTGAACACCTCTAGCAGAAAACTCTGCTACTGTCATGAATATCTTAAATGTAATCTTTTTTCTTTTAATTAACATTCTAAAGAGAAGAGGAAGTTGGAAATCCAGATAAATCTGTTATGAGTCAATTAAGAAGCCAGGATTAGCATATGCAATCAAGATGGGTGCAGCAAGATTTCATGGAAGAGTTCATGAGGAAGCAACCAGGATGTATCATTTGCATGGGCAGCCTCCTTGGTTTGTGCTCTGCTCAACCTTAGTATTGTTGACTTGACTCTTTGCATGAATATTGCCAAGCAGTAGCAAACCACGATTTCATTTTCCTGCTTGCACAGATACCACTTACCTTGACATGCGGTTCTAAACGGGACAAATCAAATGAACTATGACAACCAGTAGTGGTCCTTTTCTTCTTTCTGTAGATGTTCTTTTTAATAAAATCTCTTCCTAAACCTCAGTTGTTTGAATATCATCAGCCGATATTTTAGACTGTCCTACTCTTTCCTTGATCTGATATATGAAATTGAATACCCCTCTGGGACTAAAGTGGGATAATTCACACATAGGCCACCTATGTGTGGAAGCCTTTAACAAGGAGTGACGGATTAGCAGATGATATAAAAGGAATTGATGAACTCACACGAGTTACTATCAGTTAAGCATTTATATTCTGAAGCCAATTTCCAATTTACAAGAGAATGCAGAAAATTTGTTTTGTTTTGTTTTTGCTTTTTTGTTTTGTTTTCTGGTTTTTGGGGGGGGTTGGGGTTTTTTGGGGGGGCGGGGATTGGTTTTTTTGGGGGGTTTTTTGGTAGTTAAACAAAAAATATGTGAGCTTTATGGCACAGAGCTTGAAACCTTTAACATTTCTGTGCAGCATCTATCTGTCCCTGGTTTACCTTTCTACAAATAAACTGAAAGCATCAGTATCCTGGGCCAAAAAGGAAATGTTTTCCTGAGTTCACCTTTTGCAGAAAGATTTCAAGGCTTTTAAAATATGATACTCAACAGTAATAAAAATAATTTAATATATAATCTGTGATCTCAATTGTTTCAAAAAAAGCTGTCCATAGCACTGCAGAACAATACAAATTTAGCACAGCTGCTGAAAGACAGTCACTACTGAACTCATTTTCAACATATGGTGTGATTTTGCTTAGATCTACAGATTGAAGGAGTTGAAGAAAACTAAACAATCGTTTATAAATCTCAGGCCTCAGTTACCATGGTTCACAGGAAGCCATACACTTAATGCCAGTTAAGAAAACTATTTGTTTAGCAATGACTGGAACAAGATCATGGAACAGGAAGAAATAAGAAAAACTGAATTTCAGCTACCTGAAGCAGTGTTAGAAGCTCATGTTTGCATTTGCTGATTTGACACTCAATAGTTATGATGGGCTTCGCACAACACTGCTTTCCCTCATGTTGACCAAGATTTATATTGACACTAGTTTAACACAAGATTTGATCCCTTCAGATTCCACAAAGAAAATTATACTACATCACAAATGTAGATTCCTAATTTGAAGTTTTTGAAAAAAAATACAATATTGAGGTTTTTGTGGTTTTTTTCCAACCTGCTGCACAATGACAGATGGGAAGGCCCTGGCATTGCAGTAAGGACTGACCACTATAATCATGGCAAACATAAGCCTTTATTCTAGGACAGAAACTTCAAAGTATCAAAAGAGCCACATCTACTGAATCTTCTTTTGTCTTACTGAATCTTGCTCAATTATAGTTCTCTACATCATAGGCAATCTAAAAAGAAAAGAAAAAAGAGTAAGGAACCCTTCAATTCAGAAATGTTCTACATGGACTACATTTTTAGAGGCTGTAAATACATTAGAATATATCAATGTATATGAACAAATTAGGGTAAAAAGGTGTGTTCCAGAGGCTTCTCAATGTGTGCACACTATTAAAATCTGTCTGAGATCTGTTTGGCGAAAGCAACAATTATATTTCTTATTAAAGAATATGCAATTACAGCCCTCTTAGCACTTCCTGCTTCCTTCAACAATGAAGATCTGTCTGCACTGAAGATTATAAAGTCCTCCACTGTTTCACTAGGTCACCAGACTAAACAGGCCAATCCACTTTCCCAGCAATTTATTCCACATTTTCTCTTTTGGGCCGACTTGTTTTATAATAAA
Source organism: Acanthiza pusilla (assembly GCA_036630365.1). Lineage (NCBI taxonomy): Eukaryota > Metazoa > Chordata > Aves > Passeriformes > Acanthizidae > Acanthiza > Acanthiza pusilla. Next base: position 17,721,120 of record JAXCHO010000073.1, read on the forward strand.
ACTGGGCCCAGCTGGACTTTTACAGGACTGTCACCACAGGAGAGTCAGCCCCTGTAAAATTACATATAATGTTGTTTAAACTTAAACACCAAAAACTTTTGGTGTTTACCTAGTGTGTTTATTCTTGTATCTATTATCTTTAAATTCTTCATCAGACATTGAAAAATATGATCTTCCGACTTCTCACGCTTCCACAGAAGTTACCACAGCCATAGAGCGGGTGTAAATGCTTTATATACTAAACCATTATTTTAGTTCATGGTATTTGTCTGTCATCAGAAAAACCAGAAAGTCTACAGTTCAGATTTCTCAGGATCATAAATGGTTTGATTAAACTGCAGATGTTAATTAAGACCCAAATCTGTATCTTCATGCATAGCCAGAATAACCAGCTTGTTAGCTAGGGAAAGCCCAAGATATTTAGAATATTCCATATTGTAGGATGTAGATCACAAGTGGAAGGGTTCCAGGGCAGCTTTGTAACCTCCTCTTCAGTTGTATCAAGCAGGTTTGGGGAAGGAAACACACATGGGGCAGACTGTCTGAACTGTGCCCATACATCCTATATGTGGCAAAAGCAGTCAGTAACCCCATGGCAGAGGAAATCTGTGCACTAGGCTGCTGTCAAGTTGTTACCTTTTTTTTGAGGAACATATTGTCCCTTGATTTTGGAAGTTTTCAAGTAGGCAAAATGAAATTAATTTTAAAGCAAAAAATAAGCTTCTTTAAATATCATTACACTTTTCCTAGAAAAGGCCAAAATTTTAGTGTGTATTTCTATTTTAATTTAGATAAATTCCATAAAAATATAATTCTAACCTTGCATCCCACAGGACTCAAAACCAATATGAGTGTCTAGCCATATTAGCCATTAGAGCTTCTAATGGGAAACACTTACAGTGAGAATTTTCATTATAAATAATATGTAATCCAACAGTTTCCTGTGCTGTCCTTTGTGATACAAAATAAAAATGGACCAGAAACTGCACTGAGAGAAGAGCTACCAACAGAAACCAAGTATTGCTGTTGATATGAAATCAACTGTTGGGAATAATTAGATACTGATTTATATGGTTTATGGCCTAATCCTATTAAGGATTCTGGTGCTCCAACACTGAATTTTTTGTCCCATGGTTCCCTACCAGGTATCCAGTATGATGTTTTGAAAGCATGACTTTCCTGTGGCGCACAAGGAGAGACACCTGGGTGGCCTGGAAAGCAGCCAGCACAGCGTGTCTTGACCTCAACATAAAACAACTGGAGTTAACCAGGGGAAAAATAAAGTTTGTCCCAAATCTACAATCCTGCCTCCTTCTAAAGCCAAGGCTCTACCTGAGGGTTACCTCTAAAGACAGGGCTCTACCCAGGGCTGTCTGAGAGATGCCTCCATCCACTCAATATCTACACCCTCATTCTTTTTATGAAAATAGGTTCCTGTGATCTTTCCTTCAAAACTTATGTTTTATTAAAACATAGCTGGAGGAGAAGCTGGCTTCCCATCTCCTTCCATATAACAACTCTGTGATTAGAGCACTCATGCAATCATGGGATTCATCTCTGCTGCCCTGAAAGGCCCCAATTTACAACTCCTCTCACCCTGGGGAGGACTCTGACCACCAGGCCGATGGTTATTTTAGAAGAAGCAGTCTCGACCCTTCTGCTGAAACAGTGCCCTTGAGCACAAATGAATTCAAGATTCCTTAGATCATAATCTAATGTTTAGGTTATTCCCAGGGCTAGGGCACACACTGACTTTTCTCGGGATTATTTTTGTCTTCACTATGTTAAATTGTTGTGGAGTACATACGACATCCCCCTTAAAAAAAAAAAAAAATTAGAGTAAAAATAAAAATCATCCTGGGAATAAGTCCCATTATTACCACAGTGACCCTGCTGCATTTTGTCAAGAATCCAGTCATATCAGGGAGTCTGGAGTGCATTCCAGGAGTAACCAGGAGGCCAAGCTGACCAAAACATGGGAGTGGAAGAATATTGCGGTCCTGAGGTCTGGAGGACTTGGGCAGGCATGAACAGTCCTGAATGGCCACTTGGGAATCCCAGGTAGAAAAGGAACTAACTCTATGGCAAACAGAGTGCTTTGAGGTTTAGGCAACTTCTTAGCAGAGGTTTTGTGAATCACAGCTGTTTGTTCACATGTTTAAATTCCACCTGATTCCCACATTTCACACCATCCAGATCCTCTTATTGACCGAAACACAAGTATTGACAGAGACATCTTTGTTCTCACCAAAATATCTTTTTATTTAGGAAAAAAATAGCAGCAGTTACTGAAGGTGGTTAACATTGATAGCATTGACTGGTTCCCTTCACAGCATAATGCCTGTCACAGCTCAGCTGACAGACTGATTATTCAAAGTATGGTGTACCTATGGCTGGGAATCATATTACGAGGCTTACGGCTTGACATGAAAACTTCCCTGTCTGTCCACAGGAAGAATTTTGCTAAATCCCATTTTCGATTCACAGTATTCCCAAGGTGAAAATATAATTTTGCAGAAGTAAAATGTTTCTTTTGACATTATGACTGACATCTTCTACTCCATGACAGAAACATTAGTAAAAGGCCTCACTAACTAGATGATGTAAACTCCAGACCAAAGACACATTTTTCTGAAACTTCCTTATTCTGGGCATGTTCTGTTTAGGCCCTTTCAAAATTTCTACATTTCTAGAAACCAAGTGTACTTTTGTCTCTAAACAGCACAGTGATGAGGCATTTATATTATCACCTATAGCACGAAAAGCTTTTTCACTGGACTTACTAAGAATACAAGAAAAAAAGGTAAATTTCTCCTATTTCTTCTGGGTTTGTAAACCTATTTACTAAGATCTAGTGGCACACCTTTTAACTCCTAGTTAGGTATTCAAAATTGCAACATGACTACAAGTTAAATATAATTTGTGAAATATATGCCATATTTGATAAAAAATGCATGTAGTCAGAATCATATGATGACTTAATTTGCATAGATGTAAAACCAGAATTTATTATACACAACCTATATTCATAAAAGTAGACAGTCACCTGGTTTCTCTTCACTGGTTTAATCTGGCAGTCCCTCACTAGAGGCAACAGAACTTTTAAAAGCAGCCAAGACAAACCAGACACCAAGTGGAAGGAGAAAAGAACAGACAAGGTGCAGGAAAAGTGGTTCACACAAATATTAATACAACTCCTTCAATCATTTAAAAAATGATATTTTTAGACTGATGATGGAAGATGGAGACAGCAGTCAGGCAAAACAGAAGTGAGTGACATCACTGATGCACCTGCAAGTTGATTTTCTTTTCCATAAAGCAAAGTTTGAAGAGGAAAACTACAGGTTGCAGTTTACTTTTTTAGGTAATCCAAAGACCTCCTGTAAGAGCAATGTGGAGCAGAAAGTAGTTACCATCTTGGAGAGAAGCCAGATGGACTGAGGTACTGTGTGGCATCTGGGCCTGGAAACATGGGCCTTCACTGAATGTCTGGAGAGAGCTCAAGCCAGTCTGGAGACAGATGAATATGTTATTATTGACATGATGTACACTTCAGTAAACAAATTTTCAGAAGAGACATTCAAGTAGCAAGGTGGTCTAGGCCTGAGCTTGAGAGATTGGTGTCTAACCAACAAAGAGTAGAAAAACCAAAAGACTGAGGAAATGCACTGAAGATACATTCAGAAAAAGTCATCTGACTATCTCCCACGAAGCCACTAGCAACATGAAACATCAGAAGAGTTTGTGGTACAGCTGATAATGGCCACTTGCATTTAAAATATGCACAGATGGCTACTTCAGCATGGTTGTATTTGTTGACTACCGTTGTCATCTACAACAGATAACATTTATAACTGGTTGGAACACAGTTACTCAAACCAAGTCTTAACATTTCATCGAGCTTCTGAGACATCCATGCATAGACCATGCCAGTATGCAGGTTTCTTTGCTAAGTTTCACAAGTAATAACATATAAATAGTTTACAAAACGTTGGGGTTTTTGTATGTTAAGAAGGAAAAAAGACCCAAATGTTATTTTCAGTTTCTGATGTGCTCAGCTTAAGCAAAACATGGTGAAAGCAAGAAATTATAAGGAATGCTAGGTGGCAAGTAGTGGTTTTCACTGATATAACATTATCCATATACTAAAAGCTGGGAAAAAACCATACCTGACAATGTACATATTACTTTAGAACAACATAAGTGTCTGAGCACTACTGAGAGTTCTGTTGCTCGTCTGTAATTTCAGGCAGAAGATGGCCTTCTCTGTCAACCATGGGTCAACATAACTCTCAAGTAGGCACACGTTTCTGCAGTGTTTCTTCTTGATAATGAACATGTCATTTCAAGCCCCAGGTAATATCAGATAGAGGAAAAAACCCCACACATGTATGTATTTGGTTCCCGGATCTATGTGGATGCTTTTAACCCTACTCTACTCCTTGCTGAACTTCACTTTCCACCCCTCTGTACTCATGTCTAAACATAAAGGTATTTACATGTCTGAAAGGAACTGGAAAGCAACTGTGATATTTCCCAGAGGATTTTAAAGCTCTTCTCACACAAAAGTAACACATCATTATACCACAGTAGCACTTCAATAAGGGACACCTCAGTAAGGGCCTCTGACATAGTTACGATTAGCAGATTCATCACTTTCACTACCCCACTTGTAAAAGAAAAATTGGAACAGAAATATTTTCAGTTAGTATTATCCTTCCCTGGAACCAGTTATGTCTGTATTCCTTATAGAATGTGCCATCAATAAGAAGGTGTTTGGATAAATATACTTTTATGCACTGTTGGAAGTCCCTAAAACTGATGGGTCTTTGAAATTGTGTGTGTATCTGTTGTTCCTTGGCAGGTTCTAAATCCACAAATTCATGAGTGGCTTATTGTGATTCATATGCCACTTTCATTTTTGGCAGGTAATGCTAATGGTATTGGAGAATGACTATTCGAATGAGATCTGCACCCACTTCCCTCAAATCAGGACTCTAAAAATGCTCAGAATGGAGCTGTCAGCATAAATAAAAAAAAAAAAAAAAAAAATTAAAAAAGAATGCGAACTCTTATTCTGTATAGGGTTTTGACTGCACAATTCCAGGCATCAGGGATGAGCAGAATGAACAGGACTTTCTATAGTTCCTGTAGAAGGTTGGGCAAGCAAACATCTGGGGGTGGACACTGAGGAAGAGGAAATATCTACGTGTCAGTAATAGGAAAGTTATATTGTACACCTGCTTTTTAGGCATGCCATCTGTGCTCAGTCATACCATACAGCTTTGATGACATGCCACAGCTAAAGGGCAGGCAATATATGTCTTGCTCCAGTGACACAACTTGGTAAAACTCACTACTTAATAATATAAATCATAACTCTCAAACACAGTATATGGTTGTCCCATATGTTTTTCAGTGTTTAGACCCATACTAGGTTTTATGATACTGAGAGCACTGAAGCAGCATTATGGTGAAAACCAATGCACACTAGGTAAGCAAGTGCACCTTATCTATACTAATGCTGGACGTCCCATTATATTCTGTTGGTCTGTAACTATACCATAACATTCAGCTAATATTGTTTGAAGCAGCCTAATAACAAGAAATTCTATTTCCATTACTGTTCACCATCTGATATTAAATATTTGTTTCCAAAGTAAACTGCCCAATGTAGTTGAAAAGCATTACTACACTTTTTTTTTTTAAGCTGGATAAATCTTATCTTTTAAAAACAAAATGTGACCTTAAGAAAAAAAAGCATGTGTATTTTGACTAATATACAAAGTTGTTGAAAAATAAGGTTTATGTTACATTTCTACTCTAAGGAAAGATTTTCCATAGTGCACTTGAGGATTTTTAAGCGGGAGCTTGGTCTAAATTCAGTTCCAGTTCTGGATCTGGTCTTAAATCCATGTGTAGCCTCAGGCAAATGTCTTAATTTTCCTGTTTCAGTTTCCCTGCCTTTAAAGTGGGGATAACGTGACTAACTCAAATAGCTTAGCTGCAATTTGTAGCAATGAGTAACTTGATTATTAGATTTCTAAGACATGAAGCACGATTATTATTAGGGCTTACTGACCAGCCAGTCAGAAATGTGATACAAATAAAGGAGATGGGTTTTTGACAATAGAAGGATGTAGGTTAGTCAGTCAGTCTGTCAGAGTAGCCCTGCAAGGAGGCAACTCTAGGGAGTGGAGAGTTGGACCTATAAAAGTGAGAATGTCCCCTTTGTAGTGATTTGCTATTTATTATCCCATGGTATCAAAAGACCATAAAAAGCTAAGTCCTCTCTGAGAAATGAATAGGTCCAAAGCACTACAACAAATCAGCTGCAGGCAAATAAATTTTTATCTGTGTAAGTGAGCTCAATGTTATTTTCTAGTGAAAATGTCAGAATTTATTAAAGACCTAGCATTTCTATTTAAAATGAGAGAGTAGGGGATGATACATTTTAAACGGAGGAAAAGTCAGAGGACTGATAACATGGAGATAAAGGGGTGAATTAATTTCTGGTGTTGTTGCAGTAATTTGGTACTCAACATATTGAGTCCAAATTTGCACCACTGTACCTAGCACAAATAGGAGTGCCTTTTAATAACTGTGACAAAAATACTCTCCCCACTGGCAAGGTCAATATTATTAATTGCTATTCCTATTATTAACCTTTGGGCTTGTGTATCCTCCATGGATTAATGATTATTCAATAACTGAGCTACAAGGTTAACTTTCTAATAGCAATTAATAGAAGGACATACTGCTAGCTAACTAGGAAAAGCAATGACATATCAACTTCTTGGCCTTGGTCTTGCTTCATGCAAAGGTGCCTACGGGAATTGTACCTGTCAGCTCCCAGAGCTGAAAGAGAAAATCTGCCTCAAAGTCGAGACAAATAAAAAATGGAGATTGGGCTGACATCCAGGGTCCCCTCTCTCATCAGTCTCCTAAGGGAATAAGAAACAGCCTCAGCTTTCAGGGAAACCTGCACTCATTGCCAGGGTCATTCTCCAGGAACTCCACTTCCAAATCCTGCATCAGTGAAGAAGGGAAAGAAGGTCTTAAAAACAAAACCAAAAACAAACAAACAAACAAAAAACAAAAACAAGCAAAACCACACACACACACACACACACACAAAAAAAAAAAAAAAAAGAAAAGAAAAAAAAAAAAAAGAGAGAAAAGTACTTCCCCAAGGAGAAGTTTCACGAATAAAGGCAATTCTCAAACAGCATTACGGAGGAGCACGTGGTGCCAGGTGAAACACCAGACAGGAGCACAGAGTGATGCGCGGCGGGACTCGGCCCCGCTCCCGGCCCGACGGGGCAGCGGAGCCGCCGGCGAGCAGAGGCCTCCGGGGGATGCCTGTCCGCACCTGGGCATCCCCAACCCGCGGAGACCGCCAGCGCGGTCGCGGAGCTTTTCTCCCTCAGCCACCTCAAATCGTGGGGGGCCGAAAGGGGCTGCCGCAGGGGCTCTGGAAGTAGCGGCGGGGGGCGGCCACAGGGCGCGGGGGCAGCTGTGGAAATAAAGGAGCAGGGAAGGATGGAGAGAAGGGGGAAGAGGGGGGGCGGGGGCGCGGTGCCCGGGGAAGGCAATGCGGGGACGGTGGAGGGTTTCGACACGAGTTGCGGGGTGGGGGGGCGAGGCAGGGATGGACACACGCACATCCCCATCCCCCGGCACTTCCACCAAGTCAGCCCCAGCGCGCCTCGGGGCCGGGAGCCACCGGAGGGAAGGAGCCGCGGCGCACACACACACAGACACACGCCACCGCTGTGCTCCAGCCGCCGCTTGGTTCTCCCCCACCTCCCACCGCCGCCGCGCAGGCAGGAGGCAGCGGCGCGGAGCCGAGCGGGCGGCGCAGGGCTCGGAGTCCCCCGGCCCCAGTCGGACCGGCCTCCAGCGGCCGCGCTGCCCCGACGGCACCGCCGCCCCCTCCCCGGGGCAGCGCGCACCTCCCCGCCCGGAGGGGCCGTGCGAGGCAGCGGGCGGGGGGAGCGCGGGCACACACACACTCGCACACACATATACACACACACACGCAGGCACACCCGCACAGACACACGCAGGCAGAGGCAGGGCTGCCCCACGCCGGTACCTTGCTGCCCTGGTGTTTTCCGTCCGGGCTCCTCCTTGCTGAGGCAGCTCGGGAGCGGAGCCGAGCGGGCGGGTGCGTGTGCGTGTGTGTGTGTGCGTGCGTGCATGCGTGTGCCTCTGTATGTGTGTGTGTGTATGTGTGTGTGCGAGAGCGAGCGAGCGAGAGAGACTCTCCCCCCTCCCCCTCCTCCTCCTCGCTCTCCTTCCTTTAAACGCCCACTCCTGATGGGTGAAAAGACAACTTGAACTTCAGTGCAATTAACTTCGCCGGCGCCTCGGAAGCCGGAGGTGTCGCCGGCCTCGCCCGCCGCGCTCCCATGAGTGAGTCGGTCCCGCTCCTTCGGCGTCGCTCCTCGGGGACGTGGGGGACGGGGGGGGGACGGGGCCGTGCCGGGGGCACCCGCCGCGGCGATTTACCGAGGCCGGCGGTGCCGGCCCGGCAGGGCGGGCGAGAGGGAGGGAGGCGCGGGGCGGGTGGCTGCGCTTGGCGCTGGCGCTGCCGGAGCCTCCCGGCTGGCACGGGCTCACACCTGCCGCCGCGCCGCTGCCGATCGCCGGCCCCGCTCCGCTCCGCTCCCCTGGCCGCTGCCGCCTCACCCGCCACCGGCTCGGGGGGAGCGGGGGAAGGTGGGCGTGGGGGCAGAGGGAAGAAACCCCAGAAGTTTGGCAAAGTTCTTCCCCAGCCCCGCGCGCCTCCCGCCAGCGGCGGGCGCGGGGCGGCGGCGCCCCCGACGGCGCGGGGCGAAGCGGCGGGGCCCGGGGGTCGCGGGTGGGGGGGGCGCGGGGTGGCGCTTCCGCGGAGCGCGGGGGTTGCGCGGGCGACCGAGCGGCGGCGGCTGGCCCAGCCGGGGGCGCGCCCGTGGCGGTGGGTGGCACGTCCCCCCCGCCCGCCCGCGGCACGACCGGGCGCTGCCGCTGTCACGGGGAGCAGTGCCAGGAACTCGTCTCTCTGCTCCAGGTTTTTATTTTTGATTTTTCCGCTCCGTCTCCGAACCCGCCAGCCGAGGTCTTGCTAAACCCTCGCCCCTTTGTCGCCGTCTCCGCCGGCTGCCGGGGGGAGCGCTCCTGACAGGCACCTGCCCGACCCGGAGTTTCCCTCTGCCAGTCTCCAGCTTTCTCTGACTGCGGGAGAAACTTCGCTAAAATACAAGTTTTCTGAAACACTTTGCACCAGCTCCTAAGCTGAAATGAGTTTAAACTGAGGAAAGCTCTCCGCTGGTTTTAGTCGGTGCAAATGAGCGCAGCGCTTCTGTGAAAATAATTCACAAATTCAGATGCTGAGACTCCAGGGCGTGTGATCTGGAGGTGCCCTTTCATTCTGGTCCGTGCTGCTTGGGTGGGAGTTAGCAGCGGCCCCTTATTTCTACTTTATATTATTTTGGTATAGTGCATTCATATATTTGTCTGCTGTAGTCTGCTGGCAAACATTAGCATTCAAGCTTACATTTTGACAAATGTGCAGACAGGAATAGCATGAATAGGCATCTTAAATATTAACAACCTAAGCATCTGTTGTGAAACAAATTTAATATATTTACTCTGTTTTTCTCACATTGTTAGGAAAGGTTACAATAAGTGTAAAATTTCAGCTGTAGTTAGCACAAGGAATGCTTGGATATTTCACTATCTCTTCAAGCATTTAACACAATCACCAGATAGAAATGTGTCAAATCAGGCGCACTATTCAAAAACAACTTGAAACTGTAAGCGTAGAGTGTATAGACATGAATATAGGATGTTCTCTGTAATTTCTATCTTCTAATTACTCTTCAGCACTATTTGTAGAATTTGAGAGTGCTCTTTCCAGTCTCGTACTCCTGTATGCTCTTTAATATGTTTATACATACACTCATTTTCTAATTCGCTTTCTATTTGAGATTGTTATTGGTATTACCTTGCTTTTCAAGTCAAAGCAATGGTTTTGCGAGGAAATGTGAAATACCATAGAGTAGGTAAAAAAATGAGCAGGCAGCAAATGCAACGTGTTCACATATAGGCATGCGTCGGAACAGATAGTGCACACACATAATAAGGCAATAGAAGAGAAATTAAAATCCTTGGCTAGTATGCTATGTATGCCCACTCTTCAGTACAGCTAGTGGAAAAGAAACAACTGACTCCAAGGAATTCCTCTGTCCCTGTAATAAAACTGTTCAGAGTAGAACAAGAGCACAGAAGAGCGAAGCCTCCAAAAAGGCTGTAGAGTTATTTCAGGAATCAGTGCATTCCTTCCCTTTTTCCCACAAGTTCAAATATGTAATAAATAAGTCCTTTGTATGCAAAACAGTTTACTGGAACAAAAAATATTTAAATGAAATGCTTTTTGTGCATGAATTTTGAAAAACTGGCCATTTCCTTTTTATATTCTTTGTTCTTGATACTTTAAATAGCAAAGTAACTCTCGCAGTTTCCCCTCTCCTGCTATTTCCGCGATTCGTGTGAATCCTAACCTGCTGCTATGCTCCCGAGAAAGCACTGTGAAGCAGAGTCGATCTGTAACTAACTCACTGATGGGACACAGTGCTTTGGCAGTATCAGAAGCAGAGAGAGGCTGCCACGCCAGCCCCAGCTTGCAGGCGAGCAGGGCACCTCTTCGGTTTGCAGCGTAGGCCCAGCAGGTCAGCGGATGAGCACCTGCCCTCTGTTGCTGCGCTTCCCAAGGCAAGGCAGGCAGAGCCAGCTCTGCCTGCAGCCCTGCCAGCATCCCACAGGCACCGGTCACCACGCTCAGCCCTGCTGGGGACGTGGGCACATCCACCCCTGCAGCACTAGAACCTCTTTAGAGAGGCTTCTCCCACATTACAGATTTGGGATAGAGAGGGGTTTACATGTGTGCAACTGCCATTTAGAAGATAGCTGCAGTCCAGTATTCTTCTTTAAAAAAAAAAAACCAAAAAAAACCCCACAAAAAAAACCAACAAAAAACCCACCAAATCTTTTAAATGTGTCAACTGCTTGATTTTTCAAAGTATTGTCACCTTTATATTGTCATCTATTTTTTAAATCAAAGCATTGTCAGAGGAATTTGAAGTAATTCCTTAGGTTTCCAGCTGTATTTGAAAAAAAACCTAAGGAGATAATTTTATTAATAAAATACTTTGTAATATAGAGAAAAATATATTAAAGTAGGTTTCTGAATTAAAACTGTAGGAAATATGACTTCTGAAATGTTTTAGTCATATTTCTAGGAACTATGGTATTTTAACATAGACTCTAGTGAAGCATTTTATTGCCTTCTTGTATATAACTGCCATTGCTCTCTCTAGATATATTTAATATATATCCAGTGAAGCCACAAACTTTCCTTCTACAACAGTTTAAACACATCTGGAACATTTTACTTTCTTATAATTTATGTTAATAGATGTAGAGTGTATATACAATCTTCTCAGACATCATTGCTTTTTCCAAAGGGGAATTTTTTTACTTTCAGTCAGGGAATATATTTATAAGAACAAAATAACTCAAAGTATAGGCAATTCTATATATCATTTTATTTTCTGTTATATTAGGTTGATTATATAAAGCTTTCATTTAGAGCGATGGGATGATGAAATTACAGAGGAGTGATTGGCTTTTGTTTTTTCAAATGGTTCAAGTTGAGGGCTGCAAAAATGAATGTTTTTGGTAAAGTTCTTTGAGTACATAATATTTTTCATAGAATTCTGACAAATTAATTTAATAGAAAAGCCACAAGTCTCTTAGCCAGGTAAAATGGAAGTTCTGCTTTTGCCGTTATAGGCATCAGGCTTCAGTAATCTGCTCCTCTTGTGGAATGAACACTTTCTACTTAAAGCTATCATGCACCTACTGTTTATTTACGCTGCATTAAACTGACAGCACGGCAATCAGAGGAAAAAATATGACTTACTTTCCTGAAGTAAACACCAGTTTATAGGTTAGTGCCTGTATTTATATTCCTGTCGCCACTAAATAATGGCTGTCTCCATTTTAATATCTACCTGTGGTGTTACCCAGGGCAGCTGGCTCTTCCTTGTTTAAAACAAGGGAAGAAGGAAGGGGGGGTGAGGAAGAGAAGAAAGTTTTGTTATCATTCCACTCTAAGAGGAACTGAATAGAAAAGTGATTCGGTATTCCTTTCTGTGGCATGCCGAAGCCAGTTTTAAAGACATAGTATTCAGTTTAACTTGGTGTAACTGAATTGCATCTCAAACAGGGAAAACAGAATTCCTTAACAGTATTTGTCTATCCAAGACACTGAAATTGTATATTCAGGCAATGGCAGATTAAGGGCAGAAGCATTTTATTAATAACTGAAAGCACATATGTGTGTGTGATGAAAAATGTTCTGCAAATCTGTCACTATGCAATCAAGTGCATTTTTTAAACTTTAGTTGTCACAAAGTTGCTACTGATTCTAAAAAAAAAAAAAAAAAAAAAAAGAAGTAAAACAGTTTGACGGTTAAAGAGTAACTTACAGTTCTTACTGCCTGTTATACAGAAATCTTGCAACTTTATAAAGTCCACATCAGAAAGCCCTGTTGATGTTACTTTTAATCTTGGATTAATGAGTCCAAGTAGCCGGCATTTGAACTGAAGATAACTGCAGTCAGAATAACCCACAGGTTGCACAAAGCTTGTCTAAATTCTCTGTTGGAGGATTCTATTAAGGACTTTACCTAAGTGGTTCATTTCTTCTCTGGTTCTGAAATTATTATACTTAACACTAAGTTGTCTTGTTGGTCAGTTCCCGTGGCAGTGATATCATGAGCTCTCAACATCCCTGACCACAACTTGTAACTGTGACTTCCAAAAGGATATACGATGATGTTCCCTTCCAAAATGCTGCTGTTTTCGAACATTTGCCATCCTGTGGCGTCTAAGTTTACCACAGTTATCAACTCTTCATTCCTTAATGGGTATCCATTCTATTGCTTTGCGAATGTTGACTTTCTAATGGTTTCTGCACAGCATTGCCTTCAGTAGGTAAAAGTCTTGATAGAGATTAAGTTTAAGGAGACCTGCCAGCACTAATCTTGTGCATATGTTCTGATCTGGCCCTTGTGCCCTGTACCAGTTGTAATCTACTCTTAATCTGTGTTATCTGGTGCAGTGTACTAGGAATGGCATAGTAATAGTAGAGTACAGTAGTAGAGTGTAGTAACATACCTCAGGCACCGTCTGAATTCTAAATATTTCCTTTTAAACTTGCTGAGCCTGACTTTGCTCCCATGCATGCTGGTGTGTCACCGCCGAGCTCAGTTTTTACTGTTCTTGCAGAGGATCAGTGTTAGACGTTCAGATGGGCTGAGGGACGCACTAACAGTATTTGTGCCAAGGGCCACCTTTTAGCTATTTATTTAGAACACCAACACACAGCAATCTCTTTGGAGACTGATTTCCCTGTGAGACGCTGTGCATTTGTGTGTGCTGGGATTGGGACTGTAAGACTTGCGTTCACCAGAGTGCAGGCTAGCTGCTGTCTCTGGGCTGTTGTAGAGCATCGCTGGTGACACCTCTGCACAGCTGTGGGTTCACAAGGGTTAGCTCTCGCCACCTTGTGCTTCGCTGTTAGGAACTGCGGGTTCAAGAGGCACAGGAGTCTGCTGGGCTGCAGATGGGCCTCGGTCACCCCAGCTGCACCTGGGTGCAGAACATCAGGACGGGCCACGTCTGTCAGCTGTGCTGGCCTTACATAACTTCCAGTGACTATCTGCTCTATCTCTTTCCCGTGGCACATTATGACATGATATGACCTGAGGAGATGAGGGAGGTGCTTTAAACCTCAAGTGCATCTCGTTTTCCCAGGATCCTGCTCTGACAGGATTTATTTGGCCAGCAGCAATCATTTGTGGGTCGTTACACTTGCTGCTCACTAGACGAAGTGGTGATGCACTCAGATCACATATACTTGGAGGACTATCTTGTAATCTTTTCTGGTGTCTGGACTTCTGGTTTCAGCTTTTAAAAAAATGTGTGATTTTTGGTTAATAACTGTCCATTCCATGTTTGCCATCCTTAATGCTGTAACCCTGATTTTGAAAATGCTCAGCATACCATCTCATATGAAAGAAAAGGAAGCTGCAGCACACTATCCTTTTATAAAAGCGGCCTTAATATGCTCGTGGTTTATTTACCCAGCTATAAAATTGGTAATATATGTGTTTCATAGAACACTGAAGGATTAAGTAATTCTTTATATTTGTAAATCAGTCCTAGAGTGGAAAACATTTTCAGCAGAAGTGCCAAGAATTGCTGCTCTGAACTCAAACCCACATGCAAAGGTACATTTCCTTTTCTGTAACTGCACTTAGAATATGTGTCTGGTCATAATAGCCAGGTAATTAAAAACATTTTCAATGAAAAGGAGGAAAATTCTAAATATCATACACACCCTATATCCCTACTTCTATTACAGTAAATAAAAGAGAGAAAAGAGAGGAGGGGAAAGAGAGTGGGAGAGAGCGTGCACGCACGCAAGCTCACAGAAGGACCAAAGACAAAAAATGAAGTGGAGAGAAATTGCAGACTGAGTTTTAAAATGTTTATAATCAAAGATTAAATTAATATTTTTGTGGAGAGCAGTATTAAAAAGATTTTAAATCATTAGCACTTTTCATCATAGGTGGGCTTCCTTGATAAATGTAAGAAGTCTCAAGAATAATTAAAGGCATCTTAAAACTTAAAAATGACAGTTTTAGCTTCTAAGGATTCATTGTAATGTAATAATACTGTATGCTTTTTAGTGTTACTTCTGCACTAGACATTTAATTACAGTCTTTGTGAGACATGTTATCTGTATAGTAACCAGTGCATAAAAAGAATGATATTTACTTTTACATACAAGCTCTTGCTTGCCAGCTTTCTTTTTAAGATTATAGATTAAGATCTCCAATTCAGAATGTTCATTACTTCAATGAAAACAACTTAATTTGACACAATTTTGGGGAGGAATGGAGCATTTATTGTAATAGTACTGTTTCTCTAGTCATACTTTTTGCAATCATACTTGAACTGCTGTTTAGCAGTGGGGGTTTTTCTGTGCAAGGGCCCAAACTCAGTGTTTCTTTGCTTGTTCAAAGGGTAGATTTTAGAATATCAGAAGAAAAAGCATGTTTAATTTTTATATTGAGAAGTAAGATTAGAAAGAGCTTCTAAGAGTAATTTGGTAAGTTTTTCACAGCTACAGTTTATTGCTGAGAGGAGACTTGGAGCTTGCTTTTGCTATGTCAGATATTGACTATTGTCTGAAACATACACTAGACAAAATTTATGGGGTTCTTAGCTTGGTCCACCGATTGCTGTGGAAATGTGAGCACATTTGCAAAAAGGTGCATAAAAGTAGCTCTTCTTTTGATACATTTCCAGATTCCCCTAATTGTGAAAAGTGCTCCTCGACATACTGAACTTCCCACAGTTCCTAGATTCCGCACTGCCGTCATTGCAGGATGAGGCACGAGGGGAACCGCATCCAACTGTTTTAAAGCAAAGCTTTTCAATCGATAATACATATCGTACATCTTCTTTCGGGTCTTGTTTTTCGTTTCTTATCTAGCAGTCCTGTGCAGGAACGGTACGATACTGGTTTCGTATCGAGCCCCTAGTTTTGGTATGCTTTGAAGAAAATCTCACAGTAAAGTCAATCAATCAAAATTAATCTCTGTGCCATTAACTGTATTTTATTGACTTTTTCTTTTCTTCACTTGAGTCACTGAATACCGTAATCCTTTTCACCATTCCTGTTTAATTCAGTTATAATTTTTTAAGACAATTTTATAACATGTTTGTATTTGAAACTTGTGATTCCACTACTTTATTTGGGCTGCAAGCCCTACAAGTAACCGACTTCTGCGTTGCCGCTTAAAATGTCTATTAGGATACTCATAGGTGTAGTTATTGTTTTCTAAGCATTCCAGAAGAATTTTATAGATACCATGCAAGAGAACTGAACCAGCAGAATTTCTTTATATGTTTGGCAGGATGACAGATATGCCGTAAGAAGCATTATACTGTCTGATAAATTGCATTACCAAGCACTATTTCATATAGGTTCTGTCTCTTTAAAAATGCAGTCTCCTCTATTTGCCCTATTAATTGTTGATATGTTGCCATCCACGAGACAAAAATTAGAGCTGTAATTAAATAATCATGTGATGCTCCTTAGTGCCAGTGAGAGCAAACTCATTTTTCCAGGCCCTGATGGTCACTGATTATTGTATTACTACTGGCTTGCTTTATTTTTTTTTAATGGCTCTATATTGCTGGGTTACCTAACCACTGCCCTTCTTTTCAAAATTAAAGGAATTGAAGAACATTAAGTCACTTAATTGGCTAGTGGTCTACGGGGACACAAAGTAGTCATACCTTCTCTGCTTTTTGGTCACTCAATTGGTTCTACTGGGAGAACTACATCAGTGGTGTGGTTGCGTGCCATTTAATTTACACTGGTGTTTTGGCTGGGATGGATGCATATTGGGAATGCCAGGAGAATTACAAAAGGAGTGGGGTATTAAAATTCAGAAATGATTAAAATTGAAATAAAAGGATGCTGCTGCTTTGCCAGTACTCTGGCAGTTATAATGACACATAGAGATTAGTTTCCACCTTCATCTTTTCCTTCTTTCTCATTTCCTCTTGTTTATTGTTGACACATTTTCCTTATGTCTCTGCTTCTCAGCGCTTTTTTTCACTGTTATATATTCCTACTTTTTCTCTTTCCTTAAGCACGGAGAAGCTTACTTAACCTTATTATAACAATAACAGAATAGGTTATTAATATTTAATATGCACATGATTAAAATTTCTCTCTTAAACATAGGTCAGCTCTATTATTAACTGACATGTTATTTTTCATTAAAAAATTTTTATTCTGCCCTTACGGTTTCTCAAACACCCTTTACTTTGGTGGTGATTTAACACATAATGTTTAGAAAACTGTGTTAGGCTAGTGAAAAAAAAGAACTTACCAGTCATGGATAATCAATTATGCATGAATTCAGATATAACAGATGGAAACTGGTGAGTTAAAGTTTCTCTTTAGCTTCATGATTTTTTTGTTTTGTTTTTGTGACACCTGTCTCTTATGTATAGATAAACATCTAACATAGCATACTGCTTTTCATGCGTCTTTGTGTTTTTTGTTTTTTGGGTTTGGGGTTTTTTGTTTCCTTTTGCTTTTGTTGGTGTGGCATAAACTTACTTTCCCCTGTTTATAACTTACTATTTTTAATTTGTTTGTCTGTGAGCATTTCTATACTGCCTGCCTTTTCTAGGGCTAAAGTGTCCCGTGATGAAGCCAGCATTTAATCTTCTAATAAACTACACAATGTAATTTGACCTTAAAATTGTGTCAGCACGATATTTTAAATTATAGGAGTTCATTTTTGCCTTCAGCTGCTCATGGACTATAGAGTTATGACATTAAAGCAACAGGGTTGACTGCGGCTGGGCATATGTATTCATATATGCATATATGCACATTCTTGTGATTGTGATACTTATATAGGCGTTCCCTCCAAAGGCATTAATTAAATTTCTTTCAATCATTTGACAATGAAGCAGATTGCTTTACTGCTTTTTATTAAAAAGTTCAGTATGGACTGAGCACAATACTTCTTTTGGCCATGGAAAGACTTTTACAGAACTAAATCAAGCAAAAAAGACAATAATGCTTTGTGTTATGCCCACAGCAAGGACCGTGTAGTATTAAGTAAATGAAGAGCTGAATGTGTTTTCTTTTTCTTTTTTCACAAAAACATCTAAGAGACTTTTAAGCACGGGCTTAGATGTGAGGTGAGTTTCCGTGTAGTTCATTCATGGCAGCGTATTGAGCGATTCTTGTGTTTTAAGGTGTCCCGTGTTTGAAAAATATGGGGGGGTAAGTTGATTTGGACATTATTTTTCTATGACTGCATTAATTTGCAGCATTTCTTCACCTGGCCCTACTCGCTTTGGAAGTTGCACATTTGCAGATGTGATGCAGAGAGATTTTCCATTTGTATACCCATAAAGGAGAAATGAGTTGAAAGAATGCACTGCCTCTTTCATGAGAAGAATATTCCAAAACTTCTCATGAGCATCTTACCAACATTTGTAAAGGAAAAATCTGATACAGGAAGGAGTTTGTAGTATAACCTGCCAGGAGCAAATTACAGAGAAGAGATCTTTCCCCACAAATTTTTGTTTTCAATGCAGGAACTAACTTTTACACACCTGTTAAGGCATTTCCTTCAAGTTGCTTTCATGAGCATTACTACCATGAATATTAACCTAATAAATTACTATCATAAATATTAACCTCATTTTGCCCTAAAATACTGTATTCTAGTGGGTTCCCAACTGCTGCTCTCCATCTCTGTTTCCATTGTAGCCACTTAGCAGGAAATCTAGAAACATAGTTGCTTTAAGCAAGTAAATACATCAAATACTTGAATACATTTTTGTTAATTTCTCCTTTTTTGTTGTTTTGTTGGGTTTGTTTTGTTTTGTTTGTTTGTTGTTTTGGCTTTGATTTTTGTTTTGTTGGAGTTTGGTGGGTTTTGTTTGTTTTGGATTTGTTTTTTTTTTCCAAATCAGAACAAGTATTTTGAACATTTACGGGGTGCTTGGAGTAACATTTTGAAGTTATTTGGTTCTGTTTTATGTTGTTTGCATTAAACTAAGCATACTCTGACATATGTATAAATGACCTTTATCTAAGTGACACTGGATATGCTAAACCTTTGTTAGTTAGCACCTGGTAATATTAACAGGTATCTTGTTCCTTAAAAGAGCTGTGAATGTTAACAGCTAATTGCTCCAGAAAAGAACTGTGAAAAACTCCTTCATTTTGTCTTTGTTACTTTGTTACTGTGTTACTGAGTTGAAGCCCTAGAAGGAGCTAAGAAGAAAATGCTAATTTGGCCAAAACCACCAACTTTCAATTTGTTTTACACCAAAACCACGAATTTTGCATGTATTTTATGTACAATGAATATTGACTCCTGTCAAGTTTGGCTGTAATTAGATGCACAGTTTTTCTTAAAAGGTTTTCAACCTTAGAAAAAGTGTAGCAGAACCTGGGCAGAGTTCTGAGTTAATAATGAAACTGGAAACAGGACATTTCATGTGGTTTTGTGTTTCATAATGAAAGTTTGACATAGTTCAATTCATCAATCAGTTCTAACCATTTCCTTCGACTTAAAACTCTTCCATGTTTTCAGTTTGCATCAGTAGATTTTTATTTGTACTATCAGGTCAATGACAGAGATGATTCTCCTGTTGATGAAGAATTCCTGTGTAAGAACTCAGCGTGGTTTGAGCTCAACAGCACGAACATCCAAGCTCTAGATAATAATACTTGAATAATCCTCTGTAGGGCCAAGTGCAATGGTTCAGACGTTTTCTACCATAATGCACAGCTTTGCTTGGGCTGTGTGAAATTCATCCTTACCCAGAACTGTTGGATTGAATTTCTGTATTCCTAAAAGCATACTAACTTTAACATAGAAGTACAGTGGTTGGAAGTGAGGGCAAATGAGTCACAAAATGGAAAAAAGCAGAACCAGTCAACAACATTACAAAACACTTTCGAGATACTTGGTGCAACTTTACTTTTAACAAGTAAAAATAACTGGAACTATGGCTTTATATGTCCAGGGATCATGATTTACATACTCTTAAATTAATAGCGCTTCTATTCAGACACATTCCTAAAATAACCACTTATCAACTGACTCTTTTAGGTAACAATTATATGCCCATCTCATGCCTAGGAGTTATCTAGTGCTGTGATGACGAGGGCTTTAACAGCAACCACTCTTTTTTCATCTCTCAGTGTCCCACATTAAACATCTTCACATGAAAGACCTAAAAATTATACCTCTGGGGAGAAAGCTGTGAAATTAGTGACCTGCTGAACATACTTTTATGACATGGGAAACTTGGCTGATCCTAAGATGCCAACTTTCCTCCTTTTTTCCAGCTGCCTAATTGCATTAAATATTATTATATAAAGCTCTATTGCATTTTTTTAATTTGTTCTTTTTTGTGGAAGTAGTTGGCTGTAGTTGCCACATGGAAATTACGAGCATGACTCATCAAGGTCCTAGTCTAGTGTTAAGAGAATATGGTCCTCAAAATGCTTTTTTTAAAGTTGAAGCTTTTTATTTGAAGTTCTGAAATCCACAGTCATAAAACATACTGGCTTATATTAAATAATATACAGATAGTTTTTGTGGGAGTTGATGTCCTGCTATAGATAGCAGAAGGTGAACTCAGTTTGTCCACATAGCAGGCAAGAGACTGTGCAACTACAGAGTAGGATTTATGTGATTAACCATTAATATTGATTGTTGTGATCTTTTATGGGAAAGCGGGCACCTCTCTATTACAATTTTAAGCAGCTAAGATTTCTTGTGGCAACCAGAGGTGAAAGACTCACTATTCTCATTAGTGCTCTTGTTCACCCTTCACTACATCATGCCAAACAGATTTGTTGGATTTTACTCCATAATTTTCTTCCATCATTTTGCCTCTCCATGACTCACCAAGGGGTGAACTGAAATAACTGTTGGGGCCACATCTGCTAACGTATGTATTTACTTCAGTTGCAGAAGCATCTTAGTCAAAATAGACATACAGCTATGAAATGACTCGCGCAAAATGGTGCAGTAGTTTGACTAAAAAGTAACTTGTTTTATCCGAAATCACATTTTGCATATTCTTATTCAACACCATTTTAAAAAAAGATTCCGTGATTGAAGTACATTGCAGATAATGTTTGCAGGAGTAAACGAGCCTCGTCACAGAGGCAATCAATAGGGAGATGTCTGTTTGTATATGATTTTACATATCTGCAAGCTAGCTGAGACATCCAACTACAAAATGCTGCACCATGGGACACTGTGTAGATATCTGATACTTCCCAGGGGCTTTGGGGTCTGTAAACTAATGAATGCACTACATGTAGCATATATGTAGGTTTTTCACCTCTGACGAATATGGTAAGGATAATTTACTTCACTTAATAACCAATTAAGTGCAGTTCAATACAGCTGACTATCGTAAGTTAAATATTCATTTTACGTAACTGTTTCAGGACATGGTGTGTGAGAGAACACAAACGAGCAGAAATTGCTCATGCAAAATGTGAGAGGGGACGACAGCTTGTGTGCGATGCCTTTCAGTGCTATGAATTTCATTTCATAGCACTTTTGCTTTTTGACAGGCATCCTATCCAGGCTGGGGCAGGTTGCAGTCAAAAAAATCTAGGTTGGTATGTAACTTTTGAGTTCAGCGTGGGGGATGTCGCAGAATGCTGTGATTCACATTGGTGTGCATCGGTTTCTTGGGTCGTATGTAAATTGAGATTGCCGCAGTCAGGTTGGTTGAAGCATTTGAGCGGTGTCAGGCAACTATTGTTGTTCAGGGCAAAGCGAAGGGGAAGTTAGTCTGAGGAGACTGAAAAACAACTTCAGTCAGATGTGCAAACCTTGTAGGGCTGTAGGACTGCACTGGCAGCGGTGACTGTGCTAAGGCTGGCATAGCAGACGTGGGAAAGTTCAGCAGGGCACATCCTTCCCCTTCACCCACACTTCTGCCTAGCCCACGTGGCAAGTAGACACAAGCCCTCCGGGGAGCCACCCACCTTCTGGCCATAGATGCTGACCTTCAGAAAGCCACGGAATGGTACTGTTATTCCCTTGCTGCCCAGCAGTTACCATTACCCACAGATGTGTGCCCATCACACCTTGCAGCGGGGGAAATGCATTCAAATCCCCACCGAAGGGAGTTTCCCAGCAGTCCCACTGCTGCTGCACAGCTCTGCATCACCTCCAGCACGGGTTGGTGCTTACGTGTTACCCAAAGGGCCACAGCATTGTCAGAAGTACGTATGTGTAAAAGCCAATCAGCCTGATCTCCCCAAAGAAATCTGATAAATGAGAATACACAGCCATGCTGGTTTTGCTCTGCTGCCAGGTCATTTCTGTTTGCATTGCACAAGAGCCAAGCCTCAAGATTTGGGCCCGTATTTCCTAATTTATTTTGAACAAGAAAATATTGGAATAGAGACCTTAGGAGGCACTGAGGCAGCATGCCACACTGGAAAATTTGTTTTGTTTTGCAGCTACTGAGACTGCTGCTTGAGAGTTAATTTCGTGGGGTTGAAAATATGCTGCCCAACTTTTTAAATATTTGTCTTATTTCAACATAAGCTAGTGCAAAATGCATTTATATATCATAAAAACAGTGCAACAACTTTATTAAGGATTAATAACTTTTATTAAGCATATATTTGCCTGCTGTATGTTGACTAGAAGCTATGAAAAATGTGATGTTACTATTGCTGCAAGTTTAAATGATTGCCTGCATATGTATCCATGACAATATCTATTCATCTTCTGTTCTTTATATATGTTTTTATTATAAATATCTTTATTCTAGCTGAACATTTTAATATCAAAGTTGACACAGTGAAGTGCAAATTGGAATAGGTCAAATGAAAATCAGATATCTGTATCTTGAATTATTTCCAAGTAGTTTGGTATTGATAAGAGATATCTGATTGTTGTCTATCTGTCAAGACATAGCAGCCTTCAGTAATTCATGCTTTCTAGTCAAAGCATGGGTTCCACGCTCAGCTTTCCAAGTCTGTAGTAAATACTTTACCAGGCATAAGTGCTGTATGGGAATTAGATTAATCCATGTGCTAGGGAGTTTATAAGGTTTAGTGCATATATGCAATTTCAAGAAGAGAGTTCTTTTCCATAATCATTTATCTCAAGCATAGGAAGCATATGCATGATTATATAATTAACAGAATATTTGTTTGTCAGTGCTTGGTTAGTGTGCGTAATAATATCATTATTAGGCCTTCTGTGCTCCTGTATTATCAGATTGTTATCTCCCTGCTCCTTTAATTCACTGTCTCTGCTTTTTAGATTAATCACTTTGTTTGAGTCCAAACATTTTTTTTTAACCATGAAGAGAATGATTTGTGAGCACCAAAGCAAAAGTTATTTTAGAAGATTTTAATCTTTTGTTGTTGTTGTTTTTGTTATTGTCATATCTGGTAATAATTTTTATAAGGTGGTATTTTAGTCCTAAATCTTGCTCCAGATCATACTTTCTCTATTCTAATCAGCTCTGCATCTCTTAAATTATCTTCAATGTCCTATTCCTCCATCATGCTGCAGGGAGCATACTGCCAGCTGAAACTCTCACATCCTTCATGATTTTCTTCTTTAGTGGTCAGTCTTGCTTACTGTTGAAGTTTTAGTTTACTTTACCAGGCTTTTCTGAAAAGGTTGAAAAAAGAATACATTGATATTTTGCATTGTGCCCAAAAAGTTTGAACTCAACTAGTTAATGCAGTTTTCTTCCAAATATTCAAATATATAGGGAAATACATTATTTTTAAAGAGGGACTGATTGATACTCTATCTTGTTGAAAAAAGATTGGTTTCTAAACAAACAACCCGCTAGACAGTTACCCCTTGATCATATGTTATGGAAGATGTCATCTACATTTTCCCTTGTTTTTCTTTGTGAAACATGTTTCTTTGGTTTGGGGTTTTGGTTTTTATTTTTCCTTTTCAGCAGTCTCGGTAACGATCTTAGTAACCCTTTTCAAGACACACAACATAGGTACAACTTTTCATGTTTCATGCGTATGCCACCTCCACTTGCTCTGCTTTGAATAATAGTATTATGTAACAGTGTATTCATTTTCCAGCCTTGCATTTCTTTGCTTCTGAGATTATAATCTATTTTATGCACTGCAGAATATGATAAATATTTCATGCATTTCACCCTATTACCATTTTCTTTTTCTTGCATGCCCTATATGCTGTTTGTGCTTATTTTAGTAAACATCAATGTGATTCTTTACCTAGTCTTGATGTATTCCTCTTCTTTTATAGTAAGTAATACATGTGCAGCACAGAATTTTCTCCTTATGGGTTTAATGATTTGCCCTTTCTGTGTTCAGAGGCCATGCCACTTTGTGTATTACAGAACTGGTATTAGCCTTCCCACTCTCCTACATTTTCTGCTGCCTCATGTTTGTATTGTTTTTGTTGATGCTTTGTTGTCGGTTTTTTAAAAGTTACTGCCCTAAACATTTTGGTTATAAACCTGTCTATGCAATAATTCATGTTTTCTTTGGTCGATGATGCAACTTTCCTTTTAGGCATAGTCTATTCAAACACTATGCATTTTATCAATAAAGAAGTTTAATTTTTCTCTTATCTCGCAGCTTGTACAAACTTGTTGCTTTCAAGTTTGGCTAGTTGGGTTACTTTTCTCCAAGTGCATGATGGGAAAAAGCCATGTCTGTCTCGCAGTTGTTTATTTTGTCAATACTTTACCACCTTTTAGCTTTCACCTTTCAGGGGTGGCTTTCGGTCCCGCGCTGCGGACTCGACACAGGGACAGTTTTGAGGCGTGGGGATGCGGCATCTCGCCGTCCCAAGCTCGGAGCGATGTATCGCTCTCACCCACGCTGTTTTGCGGGCTGCTCTGCTTGGCCGCGGCGCCCACCAGAGCTGCGCTGCATGATGCCCTCCGCGGAACGGGGCCGGTTTCACCCAGCCTCGGCCGCCTTTCGGAACCGTGCCCGGTGCTTTTCTTTCACCCCTGTCGGTACCGACGGCACGGGGAGAGCAGGAGAAACTTCTTTCCCCGCACGTGGGCCGCTGGCTCCCCGGGGCGGCCCCCGCGGCGCGCCCCCACCTGCAGGGCCCGGGCCGCCGCCGCCGCCGTGCACCTGCCCGGCCGGCCCGCGCAGGCTCCGCGCGGAGGGGCGGGGGCTGCGCTAGAGCGGCGCACCCGGCAGCGCCGGCAGGATATTGTTCAGCCTTCACCCCCGCCCCTCTTCCTCCTCCTCCTGCTGCTGCTGCTGCGCCCCCGTGCCCGTCCCCCCCGGCTCGCCCCCTCCGCCGCAGGCCCCATCTGCCGCGTGCGCGCGCGCAGGGGGCGCGCAGGGGGCGCGCAGGGGCGCGGGGCGGCGCGGAGCGGGGCGGGCATTGTGCGCGGCGCAGGCAGGGCCGCCTCACCCGCACCCAGCTCGCTGCAAATTCGTGCGCGCCCGGAAGCCGCACGCCCTCTTCCCCCGGCCCCCCCGCTCACCTACCGCCGCCGGCGGCCGCCCCCCCGGCCCGGCCCGGCCCGGCCCGGCGCCCCCTCCCCGCTCCTTGCTGCGGTCCCCCTCTGCCACCGCACTTCTGGCGACCCCCTCCCCCTTCCCCGGCCTCCCCTCCCCCACGCCTCTCTCCTTCACCACCACCTCCTCCTCATCCTCCTCCTCCTCCTCCTCTGCCACTTTCTCTCTCTCTCCCAGGACGCGTCGGATGATCCGGGGCCGCCGGGGAAGGGCTCCGGGCAGCAGCAGAGAGGCTGCGTCCTCCTCCCGTCTCTGGCTGTTTAAAAAAAAAAAAAAAAAAAAAAAAAGCCGGTGGCCTCGGTGTTATTTTGTATTAAAATGAGGAGGAGGAAGAAGAAGCGGCGGCAGCAGCGGCAGCGAGCGGTAGCGGAGAGGAGGCTGTGAGCAGGGGACGGCGGCGGCAGCAGCAGGAGGAGGAGGAGTAGTGATGAGTCAACTAATAATTTAATGGGGACAGAAACAGAGAGAGGGAGAGAGAGAGGAGGGGGGGGGAGCAGAGCAGAGCGAGGCAGCTCCGTCCGGGGACACACACACATACACACACACACATATCCATGTAACATCCAGCAACAACCACCAAACCGGCCTAAATAACAACCATACCCAGCCAGCCCGGGGAAACGAGAATTAAAAAAAAAAAAAAAAAAAAAAAAAAAAAAAAAAAAAAAAAGAGACAAAATACAAAGCCTACCATTATTATTCTTTTTCAATTGCTACTGGGGTTTTTTTGCTGGCTTGGTTTTTGTTGTTGTTGGCTTTTTGCAACCTTTCTATTTTATATTTTTTACCCCTTCTTGCGAGTAACTCTTCTCGGAGTTCCCAGATTTTTCTTTTTTTTCTTTTTCTTTTTTTTCTTTTTTTTTTCTTTTTTTCTTTTCTTTTTTTTTTTTTTTTTTTTTTTTTTTGCAGGAGCAGGATCAGTTTTTTGTTGTCGGTTTTCTTTTTTTTCCTTTTTTTTTTTTTTTTCCTGATAGAATTTTTCCTTTTTTTAGTTATAATTTCTCCCGGTTTTAGACTCGGAGGGAGTGAAACCTCGTCACTTTTTTGTAGTGGTGGTGGTGTGCCTTGTTGTGTGTTTCCTTCCTCCCCTCTGTTCTTTTTCTCTCTCCCCTCCTCTCTCGCTCCCTCTCCCCCCCTCACTCGCACAACAGCCCCCGGTAAATGAGAGGAGACAGGTCCTCTCTGCCTTTTTTTTTTTCTTTTTTTTTTTTTTTTTTTCCCTCCCCGGACCGCAAAGGCGAGATTAAAAGTGGCATTTTAGTGCCTTTTCCTGCAATTTTCTCTACACTTTTTTTTTTTTTTCTTTTTATCTCCAGTAGCGATCTCTGGGGCTGAGGTTTCCGCAGAAAGTTTGGGGGCTGTTACGGTGTGTATTTTTGCGGAGGGGGAGGGGAGCGGGCTCCTTCTGTGTGTGCTGCTCCTCTGGGTGCCTATTGGAGAATAATAGTGTAAGTGACAACCTAGAAGTAGACTTTCTGCTCTTCACACTGGATAGAAAAGCTGCCTTTTTTTTTCTTTGCCTTTTTTTTTTTTAATACCCCCCTTTCTCACTTGATCCTTTACGCATTGGTTTTATTTTTGAAAGGATAGCTAGACTTAAGTCACCCTCCACCTTAATTTAAACCTGCTACTTATTTTTTAATTATTATTATTAATTCCTCGTTTTGAGCGTTACACTTGTCTGATCAATTTGATCTGCAGCTCTGTCTTCCGTTGCTAAACCTCGAAAACTGGCTCTCTCAAAAGATATTTAATCTCTATTTTTTTGTCCATTGCCATTTTTGCTCATGGCTACTCTGTTTCTCGCTATCTGTTTTTGCCCCTCCCCGCCTAGAGGAAAATAGCAACAAGAAAAAAAAAAAAAAGAAAAAAAAAAGATAATATTAGGGGAAGTAGTCCTCAGGTCTGCTGCCCCCCCGCCCCCCTTCAGAAAGGGGGGGACCTAAAAAACATCAGTCTTGAACTTCTTCCTCTTCAAGAGCTCGGGCTGCAAAGGAAACCTCCTTTGTTTTTGTTATTTATATGCTGTCAAGTTTTGAAGTGGTGAGTTTCGGGTCGGTTTTGCTAATTTCACTCAGAAAACTGCAGTGTTTCTGTTTCTAGATAAGTACTTTGCTTCTTTGTCTCTTTAAAAGGTCACAGGGAAAGCTTGGCCTGGATTGTGAGAGCCATATGGAACGGATAAGTGCGGAGCCTCTCTCAAATGTGATTATGGGTTTTTATGGGGGAGGGAGGGAAGAGGAGGGGAAAGGCATGGGGAGGGGGCTGATTCAGGAGGAGAGAAAGAAATAATATAATACCGGCGGCGTTACATCGCGACAAAAGGAGATACCGCACCGACTCTCATTCAGAAATTGCGCGGTGTGCCCGTACGTGTACGCTGGCTCCGGGAAACTGTGCCTTGAAATTGTGCTCTTCTCTCACTGATCTGTGATGAAAACTTGTAGTTGTGAAAGATGCCTAAATGCGAAACCCAGGGAAACTCCTGGCCTGGAACCGGCGGAGATGATAGGTCTTTCCTGCCACCCTCTCCCTGGGCAGGCCATGCTGGTTGTTGCTCATCACTATTGCAAACTGAGGTTTCAGTGAACTTTAGCCTTGGGCATGGAGTTTAAATTAGTAAATTAGGTGTTTTATGTGCATGTAATTTTGCTTTGTAACATAAAGCTTTTTACAAGATGACTAAGCGGTGAAAGGATGCCGATGGGTGGGTATTCTCAGGCCAAACGAAAATGACCCATTTGGTGTTTTGGTTGCAGTCAGTGTATTAACTAAGTGGTGATCTATCACTTTTATTCACTGTACATGATGTAGTGCGATTCTGACTCATGATGACTAGATACTTTTCGTAGCAAAGAACCTCTGTGCCTTAGAGTACTTCTGAAGTTGCCAAAAGTGATGAGGAATTTCTTGTTCGAGGCTTTTTTGTGTTTGTGTTTTCTTTTACTCTTCCCCCCCTACACACCCCCTTTTTTTCTTTTTTTTGTTAATCCTCTTTTTCTTGAGATAGACCAATCTCCAAAAAGCAGCCCTATGGTATGTTAGCATCGTCAGAAACATCGGAAGATGTTAACAGTTTGAGTCTGTAATTCTTTGCTTAGGTTACACTTAACACAGTTTAAAAAATATCTTTTTGAAAAGTGGCTAAAATAGGCATGTTTACTGTTAATGAGACGCATGACCTAAAACAGATGGGGTAAAGATGAATCGTGAACCTTAGCCTGTCACCTAACAGCATAAGGAAAAATAACGATTGTCTGACCTTCCTCTATTTGGTGGCATTCTTGAGGTTGCTTGTAAAGGTTTGAATTAATACATTGCCTCTTTCTTCACCGTATCGGGAAAAACAGCATGATATTCAAACAAGAATAAAATAGTTTACAAAATTGTCTCTGGTGGCATAGAAATATATATAAAAGATTCCAAGATATTTAGGCTCTAATAACTTCGCTATGAAATGTGCAGAAAATGTATTGAATTACTAGGCAACTGAAAGAAAGTAGCAATTACCGGATTCACATCGGTCTTTCTAAATATGACTTCCCCAGTATTAGTATTTGTACTTGCTAATGTAAATACTAGTTCATAGATTAATGTCTGTTGACCTGTCCTTAGTGATTATATTACATATATATAAATAACATAATTCTCTGTGTTGTTATACCTTTCCCTGTCAGGGAAAGGTAGGTAAAATGCCTAACAATCACAGCAGTATTGATTAATGAAATCATAACCAGAAAGATGCCTTTGCTCTCAGGAAGGTTTTTTAATATAGTTGGCAAAACAGATTCTGATGAGTGACAAAAATGCTTAAAACTTACTCTGTTATATTCTAGGCTTGGGAGATTTTTAGTGATTTAACTGTAATTGTTACGCATGGACAGAGGTTTCAAAAGTTTACAAAAAGGGAAGTACAAACATGCTAACATAAACCTTTTCTTAATTTGCTATTGAAATTATGTTTTTTTGGTTTCAAATAGCTGTGTCAGCATCACCGAGATTTTGGGTTTTTTTGTATTTAAGGGCTTCAAAAGTACTGTAGAAATTGTGGAGATTTTTTTTCCCCAGCTTTATGTTTGGTGAGGAACTATTCAGTTATTTGTCAATTAAATAAGCTACTCTCTTTAATACGTAAAGACTAACATCTGAAAAATTGCATATTTTTAACTTTGCAAAAGTTGATAAACTCTTTGTATAATATTGGTTAGGAAACTCAAAAGCAACCATCTCCCACCACTGCTTTCTGAAGTTAAATGTCAAATTCTTTCCTAACTTCTCTTTTTAATGGGGGGAGGAATTGTAAATGGACAATAGTCTACATCTCTAATAAATCTGTTGCTCCTTCAACTAAAGTTTTAACAATCTCTCTATTGTTGTTCATCCATTTTATAATCAAATAAATCAAGAAATTTTTCATTAGAATCTTTCTCCCCACAATAAAAACATCCGCGATTAATAACAAACCTTTCTGTGAGATTTGTAACAATAGCTGTCTTGGAGTACACACCTTGACAATCATCATCATTTATATGAGTCCTAGATTCTCTCAGTTTTAGCAAAATATCTCCAAAGATTTTTTTTTTTTTTCCCCAAGAGGTACTCTGGTTGGCTTTTAAAAAATAGTTCCACTAGATTATGATATAATCTCTCTGTAAACTGGGATATGGGGTAATTTTTGAAGAATAAATTTATTTCTTTTTTAAAAGGCATTTCTTTCTAGTTAAAATAGTTATCTGTTCTTCTTTATGAGCTTATGATACATATATATCTGTCTCAGTACATGTGCAGGCTGTGTACGTATACATATGCGCACACGTGTACAACATATATATTTTTTTTTTTGAATCATGGCAGGTGATCTTTAGAGGCGGGACTGAGTATGGATCATTTGAACGAGGCAACTCAGGGGAAAGAACATTCAGAAATGTCTAACAATGTAAGCGATCCGAAGGGTCCACCAGCCAAAATTGCGCGCTTGGAACAGAATGGGAGCCCATTAGGAAGAGGAAGACTTGGAAGTACAGGAACTAAAATGCAAGGAGTGCCTTTAAAACACTCTGGACACCTGATGAAAACTAATATTAGAAAAGGTAACACTTTTGATAATTCTGCATTAGAGAAATATGATTTATAATATTTTGGGGGGAAGCATACTTTTGCAGACTCTACTTCATTTATATTTCAGGATTAAAATCTCCATTCTAAAATACAATATATTCCCAATTCTGATATAAATCACATTTGGGAAATGTAAGCTTCATTCTTGGGTGGAGCATCTTGCTTTTCAGGGTGGAGTCTGATTTTTGTTAAGGTAAAGGCTAGCTGCTCTGATTAAAGCAAATTCTTACATTGAAATGTAAGTAATATAGTGTATTAATTCTTTGAGTAAGCGTTGGGCTGAGAAACGCAAAGATATGTAAGAGTAAATACTGAACCCCCAAAACAAATTCTCGCCTTTCCTCATAATGATGGTCCTAAGATTGGAAGGGCAGCAGTATTTCCATAGCAGTTGCAAGTTGGTTTAAAGGAGAGAGTGTAAATCTTTAGGTATCACATTGGAAAAGTCATTTATGATGTCAATCTTCGCAGTTTATTTTCTTAAGTACAATTCATTATTGAACAATGAACAACTTGGGTGTCATATTTTTCAGTGGCTGGTTTGCTGTAATTAGACATTTACACAAGGAAAAGGCACATTTAGAATCATTGCTGTTTGTATATGGATGGCTTTTGTTTGCATTGAAAATATTTTTAATGGACAGTAATATACAAATTTTACTTACTAAAATGTGTCTTTTTGACCGTGTCCTGCAGGCTTGCTAATTTAAATCAAAATATGCTGCATGTAATTTGGCATATGTCTTAAAACAGCCTCTACTTTTCCTAGTTTGATCAGTTATGTTTATAATCCAGATCTTTCTTGTATTTGCTAAGCAAAGTGCAAAATGCAACCAAGACTATTAAACGCACAAAGTTAGAAGGCAGAGGAATTTCATTGTGTCTGATGCATAACATTTATCGTACAATCATTTATTTTTTCCTCGGTTTGGCGAAAACAAAGAATATATTGATCCTGAAATGAACAGACACAGCAGTCCGTATTGTTAGATCTTTATCTATTAAAAATGGAAAAACAGCACTTCAGCAAATTCTTTGGCCTCTGCTCATGATTACCCTATTTATTGATTGTTTGCCAAGAATGTATGCATCTTAAGAAAGCCAGGGTAAGAGCATTAAAAATATAATTTATTACGGCTTTTCAAGCAGAGTGCATTAACATTGTACAGTGAAGCAGTGGGGCTGTATAAAAAGGACTTTCTGACGCCTGCAAACATATAAGTTCCATAAATTCCTAAATAGGAGATTTCAGCTGTCTCTGGTATTATGTGATATTTGCACAGCAAACTTTAATGCCAGGACAGTTTTAGACAAGGATTCTACAGACTTCACTGCTCCTTATGGCAGACGTGCTGTTTACACAGACTCGTAAACCTTCAGCAAAAGCTCTAACACTGCCTTCAGGTTTAAATCATGCTATATTTTTAGCAGGGAGCACTGACCAATGCTCTCCCCTTTAATACTAGAAGGTTATGAAGTTGCTGCACTTGGAGGTCTTGCCAAGTGCTAGCAGGAGTGATCAGCCAGCTGAGATTGTGCTCTCCTGTATAACATTTTTCACATTAACAGAAGGACACTAGTGACAGTTTGCTAAAAGATTTAGTGGCTTGATTTGTAGTCAGATGATACCTGTGTCGCACTGCCGGGATCCACCTCTGATTATCTACACTGTGCCTCAAAATTTGGCCAGGAGGCTCTCCTGTGGTGTTTAAAGTACTGCATTTTCCAAAATGCTGCAACTCAGGAAACCGTGTATCTGGCAAAAAGGGTGCTGATATGTAGCGAAGTACCTGTGTGTTGTGTCTGGTCATAGCTTAATTTGTAGGAACTGATAAGGGGAAAAACAAATATGCTTTAGCTGGTTTTGTATATATCTGCACTGTTTGTTAGAATGAAGCTTTGCTTACACTTTATCTTCAGGAATTACTGCTGAAACTACTTAAGAATTTTGTGCCCTTACTCTGAGTCAGATGGTAGTAGGTAAAACATCAATTGTGAGAGCCTGGAAGGGAGAAAAAGCCCAAAAAACAAACCACCACCTTTTTGCAGATGAATCGTGTGTGTCCACAGCTTATTTAAAACCAGTGAAGTAAACACCACTTTGCATGTACTGCTTTTCCTTTGGTCTTCTCTCCCTTCCTGGCCAGTCTCACTCAGATTTAAAAAAAAAAAAAAAAGCTCCTTCCTGCACTACATAAATATTGGCAAGCTTTTACTCTTGTCTTTCAGTCTTTCATGCTGAGCCTATTGGGCAAACTGGAGTGAGTTTGTGAGCTTTTCCTTGCAAGCCTGAAGGGGTTTGTTTGCCAGAGATTGGCTCTCTGGTGAACAGATGTAGTTTAAATACACGTGCTTAAGAGGTATCTTTTTTATCATGATTTCTTACTATAGGTTAGAGCACAAATCAACAGACGTGGTCTTACTCTATTGCCAAGAGTAAATCTTCCTTTTAGACTACAGCATGTCTGTTGCACCTTAGCAGGTTAGGAGGTTTCTGTAAGTCTAGAGGGCAGTGGTTATAGAGGCATTAACATTGTAGTACTAATTGGAGTTCCTGGGTGCCCTGTTAAAATAATCCTTGTCATCATTTATGCTAAAGATGATACCCCTCTGGCAGGCTGCCATAAGACAGTTCTGTACATCTCCTTTTAACCCTTTTGCTTTCTGTCATTAAGAGATCCTAACCTGTGCTGCTGGAGACAGCGTAACAGGATCGGAGCTTAAAACCACAGGTCATCCTGTCGTCCATGTCCATCTGGGACGCTGAGAGGGATTTTCGTAAAGTCCAGGAATCTGATTGCTGGGAGAGACTTTGTCCCTAAAACAGCTTGGGTCATTTGTTACTTCTTTCTCTGTCATCAAAAGGGAGGGGGAAAAAAATAATAATAATAAAAAAAAAACCAACCAAACAAAAAAAACCCAAAACAAAACAAAAAAACAAGGCAAAAGAAAAAAAAAGGGTTATTTGGTTAATATTCTGTGCAGTGTATGGAAGGGTTTGCCATATGATGCTACAAAACTGGAAATTAGTAATTAACTTTCAGGCATGCCAAAATAGCATTGTGGGATGTAAAGTGCAGGAGACGACAACAACAATAACAAGAACAAAAATAAGCCCAAACTGCAGGTACACTTCTTAAAGCGGCATTGAAATCATGATTTGTTTCTTAAAGATGCGAGTGAAAGTAGTGCTCAAGTGCACTCAGTGAAAGAAGCACGAATTAGTGTTAACTTTTGCCTTGTTTCCTTGTGTACTCTTTTCAGAGTGAATGTATAACACACAAGGTGATTTGTTGTTGATGTTGAAAGCAATTAAATATTTTTGGCAGGACTAAGAAAGTTTTAATGTTAACGAACAAAATTATGTGGCTGGTACTAAAATGGCTTACAGTGAAGACGTCTGCAGTATGTATTTAGGTTCTCATGCTGCCTGCTACTCACAACAAATCAGGCAGGACAGAGAGAATCAACTTCTCTTCAGTCAACCTTGTTATTTCTATAGAAAGGTAATTTTTTAAATCTGTATCTGATCAATCAAGGTAAATCTGCATTTCTGCTTTTCAGGGAGATGTATGTTTTGTAGAACTTTCTCTTTTTTGGGGAGGGTGAGGGGAAAGAACTCGGGGAATATGTTGATCAAATATTTGTGATGAATCTTGATGCCTCCTCTGCCTGTTCGTACAGGTTTTATTTACATAACGCTGTATAGACCCACCTACTCTACTATAACTCAAGTTTAATATGTTAAATTTCATTTTTTTTAATAGGAAGTATGCTTCCAGTTTTCTGTGTAGTGGAACATTATGAAAATGCCATTGAGTATGATTCTAAGGAGGAGCATGCAGAATTTGTGTTGGTGAGGAAGGATATGCTTTTCAACCAACTGATTGAAATGGCATTGCTGTCTCTTGGATATTCTCACAGCTCTGCTGCCCAAGCAAAAGGTAAATAAGATTATGAAATTGTACAATGAATTGTGTTTGTTTGGGGGGTCTTGGGGGAGGGGCAGGATTTCTTTCAGGAATGCAATGCAGGTTTTACTTCCTAAACTTCTTGCAGATTCTGTCTCTGTATTTTTTTTTCCTTAATGTGTTTTTATTTAGTTAGTGCACGTTTTGTTCATGGGGAATGTGGAGGTAAATTCCTTTTTTGAATTTTTTTTTTTTTTAAAGAAGAAAAAAAGACTTCAACTGAATCATTAGTATGCTTATTGACCTTAATAATCTGCTCCACTGAGGATCCACAAGGAAGTGTAAAGCATATTTGAGCAGATGGACTGTTGAGAGTCAACTTGCATTTATGACTGAATATCCAGCTCTGTTTCTTTTATTTTGTTCCTGATGGTTTTATAGACTGCAAAGTAATTTTTTTTGTGCTCAGTTCTTGCATTGCAAAATCCTTTCTAATTTATTAAGAGGAATGCTAACTATTATATCATGTCCTATTGAATTCATGGGAACTTAGGAAAATATACTTCTATACATACTAAAAAAATTTATACTGTAATGTATTTCTATAATTTTATAATATAGATAAAGCATATCCTTGGTGATATATGGGTGGGGTTTTTGGGGGGAGGGGGGTGTTCTTTTGTTTTGCCAGATTTAAGAGGCTAGAAACAAAGGTGGTGATCTTGTTAAAATCAGATATTTCTTTTGCCCCTAGGAATTAGGTAAATCACCTTCTTTAAATTTTTCCTGCCTTTCTTGCTCACTCCCCCTCCCCTCAAAAAATTACAATCCTGCAGGACTTATCCAGGTTGGGAAGTGGAATCCAGTTCCACTCTCCTATGTGACAGATGCCCCTGATGCTACAGTAGCAGACATGCTGCAAGACGTGTATCATGTGGTCACACTGAAAATCCAGTTACACAGGTAAGTTGTATACCAGTTCTGGGACTGTGAACTGTTACTTGTCTGCTCTTAACTGTTAATCTTGCTTGTATTTAATTCCCACTGTGTTTTCTGCTCAAACTACAAAGGCTTGCCTAAATTCCTTTTTAGTTACTCTAATTCTTCTTTAACTTACAGTATACTATTGCAGAAAACTTTTATAGCTCTGATACATAGATTTTCTTTGGATATCTCATTAAAACTATATTGCATTTTAGTCAATTAAATGATGCATTACAAGAAGGCATTTTACATAAAGTTTACTTAAGAGAAAAATATTTTTGCATATCATGAACAGTACCATCTGTGTGCATTTTGTAAAAGAATGACTTGCTCACACTTATTGTTGCTGTCTAGGTTCTTAAATTTCATGGCAACAAAAAAGAAAAAACGGTTAATATATTAATGCTTTTCATGATCAGTCGTGAGAAAGCATTACACCTTAAATTGTTTTACCAAGCGCATCAGAGCAGGAAGGTAGAAGTAACATGAAAAAATAGTCGCCACATGCAGCTGATGTATAATTCATGCATCAATACAGCAGATGTGTTGTATAAAGTAATTAACTAATCGGAACAATCAGGAGACCGAGAGCAATCTCCAGATGCATCTGCTTGATGCGCAAAATGAAATCTGTCTGTCTTAAAGGAATGTTCTGCAGCAGGATGCAATCTTGTAATAATCCCTTTTCTAATCTGTGTTTCAAATAGTTGCCCTAAACTAGAAGACTTGCCTCCTGAACAATGGTCTCACACAACAGTAAGAAATGCTCTGAAGGACTTACTGAAGGATATGAACCAGAGTTCATTGGCCAAGGAATGTCCCCTTTCACAGGTACTTAGCATAACATGTAATAAATAATAAAGCACTATAGGCAACGCTGATGTGAGATTTGAGATTTCTACAGACTGTAGCAAGTAGTACCCGTGGAGTGGATCTGCCAAAAATGCAAATGCATTTGACCACTTC
The DNA here is from genome assembly GCA_036630365.1 of Acanthiza pusilla. Classification (NCBI taxonomy): domain Eukaryota; kingdom Metazoa; phylum Chordata; class Aves; order Passeriformes; family Acanthizidae; genus Acanthiza; species Acanthiza pusilla. The sequence goes on from JAXCHO010000073.1 coordinate 17,757,300, forward strand.
ATGATCTTTATAAATATGCCTGATTCATTTTGAACATAGTCTTACAACGTTTCCCATGGGGAGTCATGAAAGGTTGTTTACACCACACTAAAATCATCTCACAGCAAACTGGATTTTAACTGGTTTTTGTCTTCAGTCTTTGAACTGCTTTGATGCAACTACTTTTTTCGAGCACGTGTGTTCAAGATGTTAAAAGGCTCTTTACTTACTGCTGTCAAAAGTACTATTGAATCTGAATGCTTGTTAGATAACCTACAGTAGTTTTAAATGCTAATTCATAAACTGAGACAGTCTTTGGCATGCTATAAGAGAAGAGAATAAAGAATAAAGCTCTTTGGGTGATATGTTGTTGTTGCAAAGAACCAAAGGAAAATCAGTCATTTATTAGTTCTAATCAAAATATACCTAAACAAAAATGAAACCTCAATTTATGCATTGCTAAATATTGAACTGATGTGTTCCTCGAGCCTTAGTCGTATTGTTCTATTTTTGCCATTCTTTTTGTTCTTCTCTGGTCAAATTACTGCAAAGGCGCGACTTATTTTTTCTATGCAGTATGGTGTCCAATGATGCTGTAGTGGGAATGTGGTATTTTTTTTACCTTTTAAATTTTAAAATACATTTCATTGTGGTGCAGTGGAGACAAATTCAGTATACAAATAAATGATGCTAGTTGTGGCAGGGAGGGAAAAAGAGAAATTAAGAAAGTAAAGGTATTTTTATGGGGGTTTTATTTCTCCTGCTTAGAGTACTGGAGTCTTTGTCTCTGAAAGACTTCAGTTAATCTACAGAAGACTACTCTCGTCCTCTGTCTATTTTTTGTGAAGGTAGATTAGCAGACTTGTTTTCCATCACTTTTTTTCCCCTACGGTTAGATTGTTTTCAGTGATGTGGCTCCAATATAGGAAGTTTTGAAGTGGAAATAATCAAAATTATCTTCACTGGTTGCAAACCATTCCTGTAATATGTCTACAAAGTTATCTTGTATATACCTACTGTAAAACCATGTGAGTTTTTGCAATGCTGGCTCATGGAGGCTGCAGATAACTTGGGATTTTTTTCCCTTTTAATCTAATAGTGCTACGTTTACTTGATATTGATAGAAAGCAAATAATTTCTATTGAGATGGAATATCTCATTTCTATTTGGACATTGTGCTTCACAAAAGAGTTTTAATAATTACATTCTTCTAAAAAATTTCTTTCAAACTATGCTGAATTTTTATGTAATAACTTTAATGGACAAAAAACCATCTTCCTTAATAGCAGCTCTTCAAGTTAATGCTTGACATGACTAAAACTCCAGACTACAGAAGTCTGATTTGGGACTGCTTGTTTACTCGTTTATATTTCTTTATTTGTAAAAGAATATACTTAAAGCTGTGAGCTTCTTTCTGTTGTTAAAAGTATGCTTATTACTTTTGCTATCTCTGTCTTCACCAGTGCTGCCATAGTTGGGTTGCAAGAACTTGAATAGCTTCAGCTTTTCTTTTTTCTTTAAAGACCAAATAATTTTAAGCTTAAAATATATTTATTTGTTCTTAACTTTTGGAAAAACAAGTGGTCACAGCAGTTGATCAAGAGTCAGTCTGACTCTTCCTGTTTCCCTCTGGGAGCTTGAGGGAAGATGGCTTGATCTGACAGCGTCCTCTTCACATGAGTAAATTGATCTGAATACTTCCTGTATTTGCCTTACCTGTAACTCCTTGAATATGACTTCTATGGAAGGGGCACTGATTTAAGAGTGTCAGTGTTTCATTAAAGGTATTAAAGTTTGTGAATTGCCCTGCTGTGGCGTGCTCCTGCAGCAGAGGTGAGACATAAGAGCAAGGCAGAGGTCAGGAGACAGTGTTTCCTTAGGGGATCCATCAAAGTTCCAGCACAGGAGAGTCTTCTGAGAGCGGAGAAGGGATCTCTCCCGTTATGTTCTTCCACGGGCATAGGTAATGCCATATGAAGTGCTTCATCACAAATGCAAACTAATGGAGTGACACCGTACCATAACTTATTAACACTGTTATGGATATAATTTATTAACCACAGAAAAATGACTCAAAGTGGAAACAAGAGTAGTTATCGTTTTCTGTCACTGTCATTAGCGATACTCTGTTTTGTGTAGGTATGGAAGGACCTGTTTTAAAGTAATTGAGCCGCTGTGCTCAGTGCATGGCATCTCTGAAGCCCTGTTTTCACTTAGAATTTACTGTATTTTCTGAAGCAATCTTGCGTTTTGTATATTAAAAAATTGCTCATATTTTTTCACAATACTGGCATTCTATGTACTGAAAAAAACTAAGAACAAATAAGCAAACTATTTTATAGCATAGATACACTTAGTAGCTTGAAAATATATGAACAAAACTTTGAGAACCACTCTGTTTCAATTATAGAGTCTTGAAAACTTAACAGCATTATTTCCTTGAGGTTTTTTTTTCTTATAAATTTTTTAGCCATTTATTTTTTTTGTCCAACTAAAATCTTGGGGCATAAAGGTACGAACTCTTCACGCCTTGCTTGGTAAAATACCACTGTGACTCTTGCTCTCATTAGGAGATTTGAATACCTGGTCCTTTTTGAAGCTACTGTTATTGTCTCACTCTGTGACTGTGTGGCCCCCGCTGAAGGTCAGGTTTATTCCTCAGTGTATGAGCCCACATCATAGAGAATCCCTGTCAACATGACTTGGCGTGCTTAGGACGGACTGGAGCAAACGCACAGCTCTGAATTGCTGTGGAATTGCAGACAGCCATCCATAGATTTAGTCTCAAATTTTTGGTATCAAGCAGTCAAGGTAAAAGGACACGGCAAATTTTGCGTGGCAAAGCCAAGCCTGTTCTGAATTACGCGCTGAAGTGCATATTTTCGTGCTTTACATCGGGTTTGCAGATTTTATTGCTAGAGACTGGCAGCATGTGCAGATGCCGAGTGAAAGACTTTTTGCGTTTGATACGCACAGCTTGCTTCATTTCTGTTTCCTCTCCAGACCTCTTTTGATGGGGAAGGTAACTTGGAATTTAATCTAGGGCTCAATTTTGGGCCGTCTTGTGCATTCCATTAAATTGGTCTATCTCGCGAGTGGCCTAGATCTCATTTCCCTCCTGTTTTGGCTCTTCAGTCTCTTAAGGGTTGTAAAGAAATTGTTCTACCATCAATTCTTATTTCCAAACCCTTGCACAGAAGCTCTACTCTACCTCAGTCTTCTGGGAGCTGCTCTAAAGTGATCAGGCAGGCAGGCAGCTCTGTTGCATTTACTTATTTAATGTTAGTCCTTCAATGTCTCGCCTTAGTCTTAGCATTTTCATACTTCACTTTCACAGTTTTGCTCTGTTTTGATTTTTAGTGCAGAAGTTTCTTCTTACTTCCACAGTTAATAGCTGAAATACTACAGGCTGTATTTATTCTGATATGAATAAGGGATTTTCCCTCTTTTGCCCCTATTGAATTACTGCATCCTTCTCTGTCTATGTGTATATATATATATGATATATATAGTTGGATCAACTTTTTTGAGGAAGAGAAGAGCAACATGGGGTATTTGTCTGAGAAAAGGACAGGAAATTCTTTTGATAATTCTGGAACAAACTCACCGCATGGTTTTGAACATTTAGATGTACCCCTTATCTTGAGTTCCTGTAACCTTTTCCATGAAAAGAAGATAACAAATCACCTACCGAATGAAGAGATTGTAAAGATTAATTAGTATCTGGGCACTGCATTGAAAATATGGCAGTGATCAAATGACATTGACTTTTCTACTGTTATTATCTTGCCTGATTTTTTTTCTACAGAAAGATTTTCTAAGTGATTGTTGTTAGTATTCACAAGCAGGCACTTTATCAAAGCACTGCAAAAGCACTTCTGAAGCAAGGTATTTTTTCTTACCCCATAGTATCCTGAAATGTGAAGGTATTTGGGATTTTTTTTTCTTTCTTCCTTTTGCTCATCCTTTGAAACTGCTTGTGTCTAGTCTGACTCTCAGGACAACCATGAGTCAGTGCATTATAGATGAGAAATTCTAGGTCTGATACATAGTAAAATCTCAAATCTCAGTGGCTTTTTGTTCAATATTTTGTAGGGGACATGCAATATTTCCAAAAAATATATGTAGCGGCTGTGATACTTGGGGACATAGTAATTTACAGACTATTTTAAAATTTTTGGAAGATATTTGTGTGTTCCCCCCTTCCCCCGCCTATAATGTCATTTACATAATTTTGCTCGTGGTGATGAGGGAATAGCGTTATTTCAGTCAGAGGGATATATGCTTGCATTCCATGAAACGTATGCATACACAGAGCAAGTGCTGGTTTGATACCCGAGTCTGAATAGTTTTGCACTTGTGACAAATATAACTATCCTGACTGCATTTTTAACAAGCTTTCATGCTGTAGTGAATGATTCTTTGCATCTGACATGGGCACAGTAGAGATCATATACTTTCCTTTCTGTTCTGATATCCTGCCCTGAATTTGCATGCTGTTTCGTGCAGACTTTATATGATCTGGCAGAGACAACAGACCGAAAGCTTTCTTGGAACATCAGTGTTTCTCAGTTCACCTGATCTGAAGGCACTTGGCCATCATAGCACATAGGCAGCTCAACAGAAATTCTCTCACATTTCCATGCTGCTGTTCTGATCCTCCCTTCCAAAATCCTAACCAAAAAAGTTGTGTTTGCAAAAATTAAAATTTCTATACCCATAGATAATCAAGGAATGAGCTATTAAGGGCTGCCAAAATACATACTTTTTATGAGCAGTTTTTGATTCATGCTTTACTAAACCAAAAGGTGTTTTTTGCCCCCTCCCCTTTCAATTTTACCTGCCTAGACCTGAGATCAAGTCTTCGGATTTCTTTGTTGCTTGTAAGTCTCTTCTGTCTTCCTCCCCTCCCCCAATAATTAATAACCTGAGTAAGGAATGCAGCTCTTCTTTCTGCTTTAGAAGTTACTGTACTTTAGATTTTAAAGATGTCATTAATTATTTCAGGGAAGTAAATCCTTGAGGGCCTGGGCTCAGGTTTTGGCAGGCAGGGCTTTTCAACCCACCCCCCACTTGTTCAAGAGCATTCACTGTGATGTCTCTTCAAGCTGACATGGTATATCTGGATTTTTAAAACATTTGCAATTAACTATTAAAACTTATGCCTATAATTTTTAGTCATCCAGATAGAATGGACAGCGCAGAGCCTATTGCTGATGGGATGAGCAAGATGTAATATGTGTTTTGGTAGAGCTGTGTGAGGACATTCACAGGATACTCCACCTTTCAATCAATTGATTGTTTGATTATTGATTTATGTTCTTCAGATGCACCTAAACACTCTGGGTGTTAAAGCTATGCCAGTCTATCTGCAACTGTTTTATCTGCGCAGCACCCTATTAAAGGCAAAATATATAGCTATTTTCTTCTGCCTCTTCATTAGAATTCAGTGTAATAAGGATGCAAAGTCACTTTCCAAAACAGTTATGAGGCCTGAAATTATTGTGGGAGGACAGGGAAAACATGCATTGTTCCCCAAATTAAAGCAGTTTCTGACTTCAGGGGAGTGTGTCAGGTGTCAGTGTGTTCCTTAGTATCTGTGCTGTAATGAGGTCTTGTGTTATAGCTTCTGAAAAGTGGAGGAGTCCAAGAGAGGAATGGTGCTAGTGTTGAGTTTGTTTGTTTGCTTTTGGTTTTTTGTTTTTTACACTCCTAAAGTCAGCTTTATGGACCAGCTTTATAAGCACCTGTTGTCCACCAGGCTCTCTTATAAACAAAGTAATAAATCAATGCATTTTTGGGACTGTGCGTCCCACTTCAAATGCTAATCAATTTTTATTGTATCTCAGCAATTTTGAGAACTGTGCCATGTGAATGATTATCTACATCATATGGACTTCAAGTTTTAGGGAAGTGACAGAAAGAAAAAGAAACACAGTGCATTTTCTTCTGATAAGTTTTCCTTCTAAAAGCATGCATGTGTTATAGAACTGAGCCCTACTTGACTTCTGTTTTCACTCAGTGTTCCTGAGAATGGTATATAGAATAACTTGCATTTTAAATACTTGTGGTGATATTCTTCTTTTTGTAGATACATGTATACACATAACCATGTGGTTTTTTTTTTTTCTGGGTACATTTAGTGTGGGTTGAGTCAGTCAAGAAACACACTACTACAAAATTCTGTATTCATTCGTATTTTTTCATGTTTCTTGCATACCTCTTAACACAGTCATGGCCAAGTGCGTACCCCGATTCATTTATTTTTTCCATAACTTTATTAAAGAGTTAACAAACCACTTCTCCAGTGTTCTTTAAAGCAAGATTGCAAATAAATCTTTTTTTTTTCTTCTTATTGGCAAATTTTTGGCTGTGGAGTACTGCACAAGTATAAACAACATGAGAGATCCTTTAACATAACATGAGAGAGCCTTTAGTCGCTTTGCTCCCTGGCTTTGGAACTCATTGCCAATTGAAGTAAGGAAAGCTTGGCTGTTGGGACTTTTAAATCTAGACTTAAAAGTTATTTGTTCTGTTTAGCATTTTTAAAATGATTCTGTTAGGAATTGTATGTGCTTCAGTTTTAATTTTAACTCATAATGATTGTAAAGCACCCTGGGATGCTTGCATGAAGGGCGCTACAGAAACCCAAGATTGTATTGTACTGTGTTGTAATGTATTGTATTATTACATGGTACTGGAGTTGGACCACGGACAATTCATATAGAAAGCATTTGAATACTTAGCTAAAGATAAGGACTTGGGGGGGGGGGGGGTACTGTCTTTTCTTGCTTCTTTTCCCCCTTTTCTGTCAGTTATTTTATTAAACTAAATTAACATGGCAGTTATTCCCTAAGAAATGCCAGCATAATTTACTGCTGCAAAGGGGCTCAAAATGTAAACCAGATGATAAACTAAAAATAAAAAAGTCCACATTAAGATTTAATTGCACTTCCCTTTCTATATTACGTTCTTATGTAAAATACATTACAAAACAGTACATTCTTTATAACTTCCTTCACTTTTAACTGAATTTCATTAACAATAAAGAAATATATTGTCTCTATTTTCAGTAATGTCACTTGACAGTTAATCCCTTAACTTGATGTACATGTCTTTAAGATTTTTTTTTTTTTTTAATAAAGAGCACGATAGCACTGACTGGAGCCAAGTATTGCACAATCATGTGATTTGCAAGTTTCCCAGCTCGCAGCTTTGCCAGTGCAGGTCAATTCACACCTGCCACACTTATGCCATTCTGGTCCTCATGTTGCTTTTCCTCAGTGATTGTCAGAGGTAGAGAGAGTTGTGCATGCGGCTCCTTCCTTCCCCCCTCCCTCCCCACTCCAAATGTGTGGTAAACCTTGTGCATTGGAAGTGTCTCCTCAGGAATTAAATGGAGTTTAATTTCTGTCCATTAGAAAGCTGCTATCCACATCTCCAATTAAGCCTTCTATTTAAAGGGCGAAGAGATACGTTTGTCTACATCTTAATCACTGCTGTGACTGGTTTGCAGAGACCTTCTCTGACTGGTTCAGTTATTACTAGCAGTGGTGGGAGGCACAGGGATCAGTGTGGTTATAAAACCTACCCAAAAGCTGAGCAAATTCTGTAGGTGCTGTAGCGTCACTGTCAGCAGATTTGAAGCTGAGGTACATCTGTGTTAGGGGACGCAGGGGTGTAGGCATAAAGATGTGCCAGAAGAAAATTACTTGAATTGGTAATAATTTTTACCTGGCAAGAGCAAAAGCAAACAGGACCCACTTGTTGAGAGGCAGTGCTCAGAGACATGCAGCTCTCACCTTGTTAGACCGGACTCATTGCATGCCTTCACTCTAATCATAACTTAGGAAAGAGATGAGTTTCTCAGACTGAGCAAAACTCTCACAGCTTGCTCTCCCACCATCACCACTTTTTTCTTTTTTAATTAGTAATTAAGTTCTTCCTTTTTATATCCAAGAACCATGGTAGGAGAACCCTAAGGCAAGGGTGAGCTTTGTCTCTCTTTCCTTGGACACTTCCTTAAGAACAGCACAAATGGTATCAGATTCCACTGGTGCCTTGCAGCAATGATCAGAGGACAGGTTTTTCAGGACAGTAGCAACCTCAGACGTGCCTCACTCAAAGCCATGGAATAAACTGCTCCAAAGGGAAGAGTTCTGTTCCCCAGAGGTGGGAGCACATGAAACGTTCTCCTCATATACACCTGTCTCTTTTATTTTTATTTTGCCTTTTAAGTACTAAGATTTCCTTCACTCAGAGCTGCAGTTCTTCTAAAAGCTTGCTCCAGAAGAGGGAGGAGAGTTTGCCTGGCAGTGCCACTCTTCCAGGGGATTTGATAATTTACAGTAAACTGTTAGGGAGAAGGATGAGCTTTGTGATGATGAAAAACCGAGACACATGCAAAGGATGTTGGTGTCAATAGCCTTTCTAGAGACAGAGAGATTTCAGCTCCATAAGTTTTCTTAGAGTGTTTATATTTCAGTCAGTTTATTGGGACTCTCTTAGAATTTTAACAGTTGTATATGTATATACCTGTCTCACAATAAAATTCCACCAAAATATATGTGCCAGCTAGCACATCCCAAAGCTCCTAAAGGTGTGTTCCTTACTCTGCACTTACTGTAAGGAGGATCTTTGTGTGCTAAATTTAATTCAGCTAATTTTTTTTCAAATGTATATATTTTAATACGAGTACTTAAGAAAAAAATTTTTAAGTGAATAGAACCTCAAAGTGCACATACATATTCCTCATGGAAAGCTAGCTGGAACATTTCTCTTTTGAGATACCTTCATTGAATCTTGGATTTTTTATGAATTCTTCAGAGCATTTATACTTTTTCACAAACTTTTTCTAGTGAAAGCAACACAGAGGCAAAACTGGTATCTTGGCTAACATAGCTGCTTAATATGTCACCTTAGTGATTTTACGTAGCAGAAGTTAAGAATCCATAGCAAATTGTGTACTATAAATTACTTTTCTCCAGACAAATTTTTACGTTTTTCTCATTACAGAAAGTAGTTTGTTCATGTGCTTTTAGCAGCACATCCCTCATAGAATTTGGGTCTATATAATTAAGAATAATCAGATGTGCGGGTGGTTCATAAGGAGGCATGACCTGAAACAGTAAAACTCACACTTAACCATTTAAACAAAGGATAGATAAGGGATGTGACATTTGACACTGGAGGGGTATTTAAGCAAGCAATCAGAGGCACAAGAAGTGCACTCAGTAGGAGCAGAGATCAATGAAGTTCAAACTAAAAGTTAGTCATACACTGAAAAAAAAAAAAAAGAGAGAAAAGGTGCATAAAAGGCATATATCTAGTGAAAGAGGATGTGGTGAAAGATCCAGCGCAAGAAGTCTTCAGATAAATAGCAGACGATTTCTCTAGCTCAGCCACTGGTAACTTGGCTGGACTCGGAAATTGCTACATGAAGTTGTAGGGTCTCTTTTTATGTAGATACCAAAATGGATGCTCAACATGGCCTCTTTTGATGTCAAAAATCTGCAAAAACTTATGTAGAAAATGGAAAAGAGATCAAAGAAAAGGCTTATCCTTAACACCAAAAGAAATTCAGCAAGACAACTGTTAGTGCTACTGAGTCTGATGACTTCTTGTCTGGACATTGTGCCTTAGGGCTCGACTTCATGCCAGACATCTGATGCTTTGCTTAGCAGAACAGTGGAATCCGAGAAGAGACTTGCTGAAAATCATGTCCTATTTCCCAGCAAGGAAATCTTCCGTAACGTCGTGGATAATATTAAGAAAAAGCCGTAGTGAGAACAACCATTGTGGCTGGTTGAAGTTAGAACAATTATCAGCATCTCTACCAGGAGAATGTATATATTGGCATTTTTGTTGGAAAGTTTAGTGCACACAAAGCTGACTTAAATGCATTAATGTGTCTAAAATGTCTTGTATCACACAAAGCATTTGCATTAGGTTAGTATTTGAAAGCACATTCATTAGGACAAGCATTCCAGATAGGAAACAAATCAAAAGCAGTCTGACCTGGCTGGAACAGAGTGATTGGAAAGAAAAGCAATCCACCAGAGAGGAATGCTGAAGGTGTCTCAAGATTTTCACCAAATCAGTCTGTGTGATCTCCAAGATCCCACCTACCTCTTTATTCCCATACAAGAAACACTGATTTGTGTCTTGGATGATTAGGATTGTTCTTCTGGGCTCTAGTTTCCTGTAGTCCCATTCATTGCATCCTAAGAAGTAGCGAGTGCAGGTGCACAGACTTCATATAGTACATTGCCTAGTGTAGGAGCAGCAGCCTTCTGCAGAGAGGCTGAGGACCCTGTCACCACGTGGAACTTGTGAGGAGGGATGGAATTTGCCCTGGAGTAGCTTAATTCTTGTCCTGTGGACTTGAAGTCCAGCCCAGGTTGGAGCATGGCTTCTGGGTTTGTCTTCATCCAGCAGAAATTCTGCCTGTACACGCCAAGGTAGTGTTGTGATGGACACCAGTGGGACGAGCCCTTGAAGACATGCATTCCCAGTTCAAGCTGAAAGAGCAGTTTAAAGCAATATAGTTATTTCATAACAGCTCTTTCAAATGGATTCCTGGCTAAAATGGATAGTGCTTTTGTTACCCATGGAGCTCTCAAACTTCAGAGCTCTGCTGGCAAAGACACTTGCATAATCAAAATCCTAGGGTGTCATAACTCACCCCTCAATTTCATTTTCATTCTGTGAAGTAAACCAAGAATTAACATATTAAATGCTGGTTATTTTACATTCTATATTTTATCTAAGTTGTTTTTAGGAATGACTTAGCCAGGACTTTAACTACTAAGTGCCTGCCATTTACAAATTGTGTGCAGTAAAATCCAGATTCTTAAAAAGATTTGTGTTGGACATCTGACAATGAAGACAAAAATGCGTTATGTCTCCTTATCTTTTATAGGTTGAGGTTGTGACTTCTTTCTCTTTCTTCTTTTTTTTTTTTTTAAGTCTAAGGCACTGTGCCATGAAGCTTGTAAGGCAGTTATGAAGTTCTTCAAATCTGAATTAACATTTCCCACCTACCTATCTTTCTCTCTTTTAAGCTTTTAACCTTTGTAGATATAAGAGTAGTATCTTGGGAAGCAGCTTTTTATTTGAGCTTTATTTATATCCATCAGTGGGAGATGCTCGGAAAACATTGGGAGAATGCTGCTCTGTCATGCAGCAACTGGGAATTTACATTACAGAATGGTAAAAATAGTGCAGGATCAGTTCCTTCAGATGCTGAATCCTCATTTCTGATTTTCAAAATCTTCCCATGTGTGGGTATATTTCTGTACATATATAAATATATGTGTATATATGTATATATAATTTGGGTTCTTTTAGTTTTACATCTTCCCTCATTATATTCGATGTAGCTTTATGTTTACATTAATACATACATTTATAATACTTAAAGACAACATAAGGCAGAAAAGGAGGAGGAGATAATTTAGGTTTTTCAAGGATAGGAGAAAGGAGGAAAGGCATGCTAATGCATTGGAAGAAAAGCTTGGGCCATCACTGTAAATCTGCCTTTTATTCCATTTTAACTTATATGACCAGCATTTGCCATGCAGATCCTTATTCTCCTGACCCTGGCAACAGTATGGAGGTCAGATAGCCATCCAAGAGCAATGCCAAAGGCACAAACAAAAGTTTTTTTCTTCTCTGTCCATCTGTGGGTTTTTCCCTAATCCTACATGTTTATAGGGCATATGACAACAAATTCCGTTGCATTATTTGCTGTAGTTCAAGCTAATGGACCAAGGAATTTAACATAATTCTTCATATGCAGTTAAACTGTCCATGTCATGATTCCTTGCCCAAAAAACAGCCAGTGGCTGGATATATTTGGTCTGCTTTTATTCAGAATGGCAGATGATATTTTTCTGCCATGCCAGAGCACTAGGAACAACATTTTGCCCTGGTTGGGTTTTTACAGTATGTGGGCTGGCGTAGGCTCAGGCAGGCTAAAATCTTTTGATTTGGGGATAATCTTGTGTTATCCAGTTGGGGCTTGAATGTTCCCTTCTCGTTTGAAAAATGTTAACGTGGAGCTTCCTGAGAAATAAGCACTCGTAAGAGTTTGGCTTGTGTTAGAACTGCTGCTTGCTATTTCCACGCAAACAAAAGCCACTGATAGTGGCTAGAATAGGGGAAACAAAGTTCCTCTGTCCTTTATGAAAAGATCCCCCCCTCCATCTGCCCCCAAATCTTTAAGTTCTGTTCTGCAACTTTATCACTATTCAAACTAGGTCTAGGGACAAAGGCTCATAGCTTTTCTCTTTTACTTTTTTTTTAAAAAGCCATGTTAAGTTTGCAGCATTGGAACATGCTTCCCTGCTGGTGTCTAGGGATGTAAAGCAGAGGATTTATGGAAGACAAAATAGAATAGAGCCTTAAAAGTTTGGCTTTAAAAAATGGAGCCAGTGGTTTGACAGATTGTTCAGTAAATGTTCATTTTATTGAGAATTATAAAAAAGGTGCTTAACGCCTCTGTACCATTAATATAATACATTAAAAGGGTACTGTCAAGATTAGTGTTTCAGCTCTGAAAATTGACTGTAGGGTTTATGGGCAGCACTGTTCACACTCTGCTTGTAAGATGAGGTATCTTCTACTTACCACTTCACAAAACCATTATGTTGTTACAGTGCTTTATACTGAAAAACTTGATAAATAGTAAAACGTAAATAAAATCTCATTTGAAAAGTGAGAGAATAGTTGCTGCCTGTCTTATAGCCAGATTTAGCAGATGCAGGTTTGAATGCAAAGCAGTTGTGAAAATAGCCAGTGTCAAACTACTGCAAAATTAAACTTGTGGGGTGTTCTGTTTTCAGTGTCTGTCATTGTTGAAGTACTCCATTTCAAAAGCATGCATTCCTTTCTACAGAAAAAAAAATCAGATTCCTTAGTTGAAATTAATTAGCATTCAGAAACCAGATAGCATGTTTTTGGGTATTCATGAGATCTCTGTTTGAAAAAATGTTTTTAACTTGTAGAAATGTGTTGCAACACACAGATGGGAAGAAAAAGAAAAAAAAACCTCTTTAGCAAGCACTGTGTGTAAAAGGAATATTACATTTTGCACGCTCCTGATTACCCTGTGTAAACAGTTTTTGACATCTGTCTTTATAGTTTTCGAGGAGAGGAAGACTTTGTTAAAAGAACCATTTTTATACAGCAGTCACCATTTCAGTCTTGCTTTACCTGTATTATGAAAGCAGATGGTCTGCATGTCTTTTGAATATTTATAACTATCAAAAACAATCTCTTGCTATTCACCCTTAGGCTTATGAGATGTCAGGACTGTTCTGGTTGAAAAAAAATCATCTTGGGTGTTTACAGAAAGGGGATTACATTAAGCTGAAATGACTATACATTTTCCAGTTTAATATTTGTCCATCAGCTGTTTAATCGTATTTAGATAATTGTGTAAATAAGTTGTTGCAGCCCTTGCCCCTTCCACTGAGCAGGCTTGAAGCTTTAAACACCGATGAATGAGTTGCGAAAAAGCTCAGATTTTTTTTCCTAGTTAAACGACCTGGAAGGCCTAAATAAGTTTTGGTTACAGTGCTCCTTTTGAGAGAAATGTTTAATTTGCAAAGGAATCCCCAATATCAAATTCAGCCGAGTTGTTCTAGGAAGCTGCTGCGTCTGTTACTCTCTGCTAAGTCTGTTAGCATGTATTTGCTCTGTGTAAATACTGCAGCCCAAGTACCCCTTCATGAGGCATGAAAACAACCTTATTCTGCCCATATAAAAATAATTTTAAGGTTATTTAGGGGAAGTTTTGGGACTGTGGGGGTTAAAAGCTTTTTTGACTGGAAGCTGAGCAATCACTGATAACAGATTTTGCTGTGGTTGGTTGATTTGGCAGAAAAGCATGAACAGTTTTGGTTTAGATGATTGAATTAACCTGATTAACATTGTTTTTGTTGTTTTGCAAAAAGGACAACAGTATACTTTTAGCCATGATCGAGCAGCACTTCACCTGGTTGAAGAGCAGTGTTAGAGGCAATGACTCAGAAATGCCTCCCCTGAAGCACCTGCAGCAGTGGCTGCAGCAAGGAGCCAGCATGAAAGGCTCGGGTCCTTCCCGTATCTTGCAGGACGCACCTTGCATTAGATTCTGGCACAAAACAAAAGGTGTCTGATGCTACCATTTTATTGGGTTTCGTTTGATGGGCATATGAAATGATTCCTGCTTGAGATTTATGATATTTCCTCAGGGAGTCCCCCAACTTCTTTGAGAAAAGATGGTGTCTGGTTTTCAAATCTCTGGTATTTAATCTTCCATAGAAAACGGGATTTGGTTCAATCTACACTGGGTGAACCTCAGCTGAACTTCAGAACAAATTCTACCCCTACCTTCACACAGTTGTTGGATGCCTAATTATAATTAACTTATTTGGCTAAAAAAAGAGCGCTTGGGCTGCAGCAGATGGTATCATTCCAGAATAGTGGGATTTCTGTGAAGGTGGCACCATTTCAGATGAGATCTCCCGATTCTCAGAACATGACTGAAAGTGATGTGGATGGGGGGAGGGAGGTATGCGAGAGGGGAAAGAGGGAAATTTGAGATCTTGAAGGCTCAAAACTTACTTCAAGGATAAACTACTAGGAGATAAGACTGCATATCTGTGACCTGTTTTTGCGTTCTCTCAATTTTATTTACAACATGAAAAAGAAATATGATTGTGAGTGATGAATGTGACGCATTTCAATATTTGTATGATATATTTATGTTCGTCATCCTTGTACGTGGAAGGCATCTGCCTCTGTGCCTCACAGATAAGGGGAATATGTGCCTTAGTACCATAATATGATGTGCTTCAAATACAATAATTTTGATTTTGATTATTGATAGTTCAGGACATGGGGAACTCTTCAAGTCTAATGACGCAGGTAATATGAAAAACATCAATATGCCTTCAGTCCAGATAGTGAATCTCTGAAGACCACTAACTCATGGGATTAATCTCAATTTTTAGGCCATAAGCATACCAGATATTTATATATGTAGATTGGCATTAGAATGTACAGGAATTCTATAGCAATAGGAAATTTCTATAGCAAAGTGCGTCTCTCTACACTGATATGACTGCACGTTTGATGACAATAAATAAAGCATAGAAACAATGAAATTCAGTGTTGTCAAGTTATTTTCTGAGTTAACAAGGTAGTAATATTTTATCTGGCTTGTAAAATTTTGCCTTCAGTGAATTAGTAAATAAATCATTGATTCCTCCTGATGAGGATTCTTAGCGTAGGTAATATCACTTGAATGTTTGCATGAAGTGTTCTCAAAGAAAATGCAGGATAATTTTTTCATTTTTAAATGTGTTTATAATGTCTGTCTTTTTTTTTTTTTTTTAAATCTACTTTGAAGAGCAGGAGTAACATCCCAGTGTTAGCCATCAAAGCTTGAAATTCACATTGTGTCAGAGAAGCTAAAATACCCAGCAGTGTTTCTCAAACAGACCAGTCCCCTATTCAGCTGTAAAGTAACTGCATTAAATTTATTCCTGAAGAAGCAGGGGATGTTGCAAACTGCCATGTCATTTGTGTATCCTCTTTGTGAAATTACATGGAAGGGAGCACTAGGAAATCTTAGACAATCTTCAATAATAGGTAATTTACTAAAATTAATATACGTGTTTTCATACTTAAAGTTAGTTGGGCAGGAGAAGACATCTGAAAGGGGCAAAGTAAAATGAGAGAAACCCACCTTAAAGCCTTAACGATGTCCACAAAATACACATGAGCTGGTGTGGGATGGTGGCCCCTGACAGGTGCAGTGCCTCTTTTTGCGCATATTGATCTGCGGTTTTTACATGTAGTCTGTGCAGTTATATAATTTGCCAGTTTGGATCCACAGGACTTTCAAAGTCATGCCTTATGTATCACGTGCCTTTGTTAAAGATGGTTTAATCTATAAAAGAGCTTAAAAGATAATTTTGTACATACTAGACATTAATTATACTGCTATTATACTGCAAGTTGAAATTGGATTCAGCTGAGCTTGGTTCTGGTCATTCAGGCTAGACTTGTGGTAGTCTATTAAAATTTCACTCTCCTTTTATACCACTGGCAAAAGGCTCCTAGCTAATTTCAGAAATGCCATATTAGTATCAAGAAGTAGCAAGAATTTTGGTGATTCAGAGAAACATTAAAATACTGGCCCTGTGAGTAGTGGGTATCCACAATTTGGCGTAAATAATGCTGCCTCACTCTAGCAGTTCTGAGGCTCCACAAATAGCTTGTTAATGAGTAATACCTTAGAAAATGGTTATCATGAACTTCACTAAGATCAATAATCAAGGTACTTTTAGTCAGGAACTAAACTAGCCTTTAAAAAAAAGACTAACAGTAATATTTATTGCATTTTTACTCCAGGCTCTTTCTTCCAGTGGCTGTTGTAGTTGGTGTAACAAAGGGTTGATGCTGTACATCATTTTTAAGATAGCACAAATATATCTAAGTGTTACATGCTGAATAGTGAAGAAACGTAATAATCAAGGCTTTGTCTTCTTGACTCTCATTGTTTTTTGATACACTGGACAATTCTTGTAGTTAAGCCAAAAGTAACTATTTTCCACATAGAAATTTAAAGGGTGGCAAAGTTCAGTCTGTTGAAATTATATTTGCTAATTTTGTTGTTCATACATCATATACTGAGTATAATTTTCAAGTTGGAGCATTATCTCATTTTGCAAGGCTTAGTCTTAATTGATTTTGTAAAAGAATGTACTGGAACTGAAAGTTTTATGCATTGTAAATTCCACTATTTTAAAATTGGTCAAAACTGAGCAGAAGGTAAATTTCTCACTGTAGCTATCTGATATCTCGAGAACCTTTGAGAAAAAAATCATCTTGATCATCCTTTGGTCTATTTTACAGCTAATATTCAGTTACAGAATTAGACATGACAATAAGCTTTTCATAAGCCTGTTTTTGCAAATCCCTTAAAATACCCTGTTTAGGAAAAACAAGATCGGGTTCATTTTGGGTTATTAAATACATACTTTATTCTGCTATGAACCCCATATTTTATCCTATTCATAGGTCATTCAGATAAAGTTTTATCCTATGATTTTCTGGGGTCTACTCTGTCATAAGTGACACAGAGAAACTGGACATGGGTAACCTGGGTCACCACCCGCATTTGTGAAGACAATGTAGGAATTGCATGCCTGTAAATTTGGGTGGGTATGTGAAGGGTCAATCAAATTTAAAAGCAGAAATAGGATGAACAAAATTCACTTTCAAGATTAGCATCTTCTGTCCGGAGCCCATCCCATTGTATGATGTTTCTTGGTTGATAACTTTGTTCTTCTCTTAGTACGTCTGCTATTTTTGCTGCCATTTACAATATACCTTCATTTGTTTTCATACTCAATTAATGAGTTTTTTAAAAGGCTTTGGATGATAGGATTAAAAATACAATATGGTTCTCAAACTTTAAAAATATAATGGTTCAACAATTGAAATAATTTGTGCTGTGACTTGTACTGCTCTGTATTACAGATTTTTTTTCTTCTCCCCTTTTCACACAGAGTATGATTTCTTCCATTGTGAACAGCACTTACTATGCAAATGTCTCAGCAGCAAAATGTCAGGAATTTGGAAGGTGGTATAAACATTTCAAGAAGGCAAAAGATATGATGGGTAAGCAAAAAAAAAAAAATTGCCTTGATGGTGGTTACATACCATTATGTGTCACATTGAGGTCTGTCACAGTCATATAAGAAGCCAGTTCCCTTCATGATAAGTTTAGGATGCTTTTGATGAGTAGATGTAGAAAGTACATATATAGTGAAAGAATTCATTTAAATAAATATTTGCTATTGAAACAGCCAAGCTGACTTGGGTTGCCAGAGATGTAAAGCTGTCATTCTGTAAATCTAGAAATCTTCTACCACCCAGAATAATTGTTTAGAAAACCTGTTCCTGGAACTGTGACGAACTGATTTTTTAATGTATGTGTTTTTTGCTCTTCTGGCTAACGTATATTTAAAGAAACACGCTTCTATAGCTATCACTGCCTTCCAGCAAGATGCTATAATTTTCTAAATTCATAATTCTTTCTAATCTTGGGACCCTAATTTCAATTAATTTTAACAAATAGTTGTTGTGACAAAAGTTTGCTTGTAGTAAGCACAAGTAAAGAATTGGAGAAAAAATATCTATCTATTAATTCTGTGATACCTTTTTTTAAACCCGTTCACATAATTTTGAACACTCTATGTCAGAAAATTTCTACGTAGATTTCAACAGAATAGAGAAGTGGGACCTCAATTTGGATTGAATTTTGAGCTTGACTTAGCTTTCAGTATTTGAAGTAAAATCATTCATCTACCAAAACGGGTTCCTTGCCTTTTATAGCTTAAGGCTGTAATGAAGACAATGCATCACTTTTGTGATAATTGCTTGAATTACTGTTCTGAGTGAATGGCCCACTTGGGTTGATCTCTACTTTCCCTGAGTGAAAAAAGGCAGCTTCTTTTCTTAATCTACTTTGTACCTTCTGTGCAACTCCGAACCCTTCTTCTGAGACCACTAAATGTGGTGGTAAGGCTTCACTTGGTTTCAGGTGGTCCATGTGTGAGGCAGCAGAGTGCCCATATGGGAGAGTGACTTTCCAGAGCAGCCTCTCCCACATCTTTTGCAGCAGTGCTCCCAGATGGGGCAACCCCTGCAAAATTTTACTTCCATGGCCCACCAAGACAGATTCACCATCCGTTCATTTTGGGTCAATGAAGCCACCGAATAGAAAATGGGCCTTTGTCTATTCCTGTGTAACCTAATGATGGTGGGAGAGGCAGCATTGCCCCCAAAGCCACATGGGTGAGGAGTAGCGAGGCCTCTGCTTGGGTGCTGATCCAGGCTATGGACACCAGAACTCTCTGCAGAACAACTGGCTTGTTTTTTGTTTGTCAAATTTCTGCCCATGATAGGACAGAGGAAGAAGATGGGCATGCAGGTGGGAATTCAAGTGCCGATTTTTTCATCCAGCTCCAACCCTAGTGGAGGAAAGGGTGGCCTTGCACTGATGACTGTTAGCGAAGATCATAATTGCTATGAAAAGCTCAGACACTGCCTTTTAAAAAAAAAAAGCCTTACTAGTATAAGAAAAAAATTACTACAATACTTTTCTGAGAATACTGGACTTTTGGTTTTTAAATAGAGCTTATTTTCTTAAGGCTATTTCCAGACCAGATCTGCTAAAGCTCTGGAATAAAAAAAGTGACATATGCTGTTAAAAAGGAGACTCCTTTATATCAACCTAGAGTTATTTTATATTGTTTAATCATGCACAAGAGGGGAACTGGAAGAACTCTTGTAGTTTAAAAAACTGTGCTGTTAATTAAAAAGGAGGGTGTGTCAAGGCAGATGAGTTAATATAAGAAAAAAATTCAACCATGTTGCAAGTCACTGAAAAAAACCATGCATACATGGTTGCAAGATAAAGCAGCCCATCTGTGTAATTTACATAAATTATACTAGTTCCTAGCAGTCCCATACAATTGATGCAGCATCTAGAAATTAGCAGAGCGTGGGGAGGTCTGCACCTCACCCTGCTTGTTACAGATTTCCAGTGGCTGGGAACTGCAGATGTCATGGCAGGGACCTGATGGGAGGAACAAAACCAGTCACCAGGGGCTTCTCTCTCTCTCTGGCTGGGGCATGTTTTCCCCAACAGCCCTACTTACCCTTTGCACAGATGCAATTGCTGTTTCACCTGCATCATCTGCAGCATGGAGTGTTTTTTTGTCTCTTGTCTTTGCCCCATCTCTAGTTGGTTACTGCTCTGTCTGAAGTCCCCTGTGTCCGTCACTGTGGGATGCAGCAACCTGCTCATGGTTGGGTTGCATTGCACCATTTTACGTTTGTTTATTTTTATTAGCATGTCTTGTGAGGACCGTCAAGTTTGTGATTTTCAGTCTGATGTTGGCCTTTTCAATGTTTCTTTTCTGCTGTAGTTGAGATGGATAGCCTTTCTGAACTATCCCAGCAAGGTGCCAACCATGTCAACTTCGGTCAGCAGCCAGTCCCAGGGAACACAGCCGAACAGCCTCCATCTCCTGTTCAGCTTTCTCATGGTAGTCAACCATCAGTTCGGACCCCGCTTCCAAACCTGCACCCTGGACTTGTATCTACTCCCATTAGCCCTCAGCTGGTAAATCAGCAGCTGGTAATGGCCCAGTTGCTGAACCAGCAGTATGCAGTGAACAGACTTCTAGCCCAGCAGTCCTTAAACCAGCAGTACTTGAACCACCCTCCTCCTGTCAGTAGATCCATGAACAAGCCGTTGGAGCAGCAGGTCTCAACGAACACAGAGGTGTCTTCCGAAATCTACCAGTGGGTCCGTGATGAACTGAAACGAGCAGGAATCTCACAGGCAGTATTTGCACGTGTGGCTTTTAACCGAACTCAGGTCAGTAGTTTTTTTTGTTAATTTTTTAAAGTCTAAGAATCCCTTCCTTCCCCCTCTAATTTGTAATTACTGTCTTCTAAATCTGTCTTCTCATTTCTACCTTGTCACTTAGCTCCTTTGAAGGAAACACTGTTCCTTGTGGGACCACTGTCCATGTTGATACAGTACTGAAATCTTCAGGGGTTGGTTTGGGGAAATACCCGCTGTCCTTACAGACAGCCTGCTTCCTCTCCAGTAGTGATGGTTTCTGAATAGTTGAATTTCCCAGGAAAGGAAATGAACAGCTCTATGCAGAACCATTGACAAAATCACCCAATAGATTGCCTTTTGTGTTGCAGAGTTGTACCCACACTGACCACCTGCACGCACTGAACAACCCGTCTTCTTTCACAGGTGTATCAGAGATGGTCTTTAATCCATACTTGCATTTATTTTTATTATTTCCTAGTGAAAGTCTTAATAACATCTTTTCAGGCTTCTGAAAAGATTAAAAATTAAAAGCTTTATCTCTAGATGATCTACTCTTTTCATGTATTTTGTAGTTTGTTGCAGAAACAGTAGTTGCTGAGCTTGCCGGTGTCCACATCAGAACATATACTTCAGCTCTTCAATGCAGAAAAAGCTAGCCCTAGCAAAGCTGATAAGTAACACTAAAATGTGTTATTTTTTACACCTGTTTTAGAAGCTAACCCTGTTATAATTTATTCTGCTCTATGAATTTAACTTAATGCCATGTTGCATGGAATTTAATCAAGCAGAAATTATGGAAGAAATGTCAGTATATTGAATGCAAATAATAAGATCTCAAAAATTTAGAATTATGTTTTAACAGAAAATAAAATATTTTTAATAGGGCTTTTTTAAATGGCAAATACTTCAAAAAGACATGAGTAAATTTGCTTTGGGTTCCACATTTTTATATGAAAACACATACTTAGGGAACAATTTGCCCATTGTAGATTATAGTATAACAAAAAAGATTATAATTTGAGCTTCTCTTAAAACATTTTTGTTTCTCCCTGCATAGCTTAGAGAATAAAAATTCTGTTTCAAATGCTCTGGTACCAGGTTTGAATCAGCATGTCATTTGTAATTGTTCTGAATTACTATTGCCTTACAATATTTTGCATCCTCCTTTAGCTAAAAGAAAGTAGAGTCATTGTGTGAATTCTCTGTAGGGCTCTGTGTGTGCGTGTGTCTTTCCTCTTTACAGAAAGGAGGTTTTCAAGATCTGGGCCTTTCATACCAAATTTCATGGGTTACATGAACTCATGCAAAGATAAAGTTAGGTCCAGGCAGCGTCAGTTGTTATATTTACAAATAAGTGACGTAGAGTCTTGTTTAATACAATGTTTAAAAATCTAACTATTGATACTGAAAAGTATTAAAGCAATAATAATAGCTTCATGTTACAATGACTTGCAGCTGCCATCTTACCTGGACAAAAAGCCAACAAGTAATTCAGAAAATAAAGTTTATTTTATATTTACTTCTTTCTCATGTTTGCCTAAAAGCACATTGTTTTATCTCAAATTTCCCCCTTCTGAAGTGGTCAGTTTTTGTCAGCTAGTTTTGCATACAGCTTTTGGCATGTCCTTTGTGCATGAGCAGTATTTGTTACCTGAAGTACAAGGATGATTGGTTCTGACTGGACATTGAATTTATATGACAGAGTATGAGAAAATGCTCTTTTGATGTGATGAATACAACTGTAGAACCACATTTCTAGTGCAAATACTGATTCTTTACTTTTATGTTAGTATTATTGCACTAAATATATATTAAAATATGTATTGCTCTGTATTTTTCTTACTACAAATGTTATTAAGTATTTGTTTAAAGTTCCTTTCTTCCCCAGACTTTGTGGTTAACCAGCTTGGTAAAATGTGTTCAGTGACCCAAAACTGGGAGGAAACCCCAAAATGAACATTGAAAACAATTTCTCTTAAGAGATCTGAAATAGATCTATATATTTTGTCAATTTTCAACCAAATCTATTTGAAAGAACACAGAGTAGTATGCCTGTAGCGTAAAAATTGGTTTTGCTAATCAAGCTAGTATTTGCAGTTAGCTAGGTAATATTTTGCAATGTTTGTTATGTATTGAGGCAAACATAAGGAGCAAAAAGGAAAAATTCCAGGAGCCTAGAGAGTGTCAGCCTCAGTTTTGCCAAGAAATATCTGAGCATAATTTTCATATTAAGCAAAGCCCCACTGAAATACAGAGGAGTTTGTTGTGGGGGCATTTCACCTTTGCAAACCTGGCAATTGTTAATTTTGACAGCTAATGTTCAAGACTAAACATGGGTACCAGCAATTCTGACATGAAAACTTTTTAAATTTGTTTTGGTTGCTTTACTTCTGAATTCCTCACAACTTATTCAAGGATACATCACATTTAGCTAAAATTAGGGTAGTACTTTAATAACTGATGCTATTTAGGAGTTATTTGCTAATAGTGATGTAATATCCTAAGTATTTTTCTTTTCTTTTCTTTTTTCTTTTCTTTTTTTTTTTTTTTTGGCCAGAGAAAGTGAAAGTGCCTGTTTAAATTCATATACTGTTTTCTGAGATAAAAAGCTAACTCAGGCTTACCACTGACATTTTTGAAACTGTCATAAGCATATTTGAGCCGTGTCCAGGGACCATATTATGCCATCAGTTTCTAAAGGCATAAGAACTTGCTGAAATCAGTTAGGAGTCTGTGCAGGAAAACTCTGGTGTCATGATACAGTCTCAGGTGATGGGAGAGATTTGCTTTCAGTGTAAAAGTTAAGGAAGGAAGTGATCTATAAATTAAGAGTGATTTAGCTTAATGTTTAGGCAATAAAATGGACTTTGAAATTGCTTGAAGATGCTCCTGTTTTTCAGGCTTATCCTCTACAATATGAATATAGAATTTCATGGTGATTTTGGGTGGGAAGGAGGTTTCTACCAGCGTAGCATGGTAATTCAACACTTGATCATAATTTTCAAGATTTTATAAAAAAATGCCAACTAGAAATATTCCTGTCTTTCCCCAATCAAAGTAGAGAATTTGGTAAAAATACTTCTGAAAACTAGAGTGTCTTTTTTTATTATTGCTAATTATCTATAAAGCAGAAAAAAAACCCTGAGCCATACCTTGGAAGTGTGTCCTGAAGAAAAAAAGGGTGTGACTTTAGTGTGTTCTTCTATGATTTCCCCCCTACCCTTAAGTTCCAAATGGTAATTTCAAAACTGAGTTCTCAGGAATGTGCCTTGTAAACTTTAATCAAAATCCAGATAGCTATAACTTGAATGAAAATTCTCATCTGTACAGGCACAATAGGACAACTGTTGCAGGGAGCAGAAGCAGTTTTGTTGGGAGGAATTTCTCTGCGGTCCTTCTAGGAAGTCTTTAGAGTACAGTCAGATCTGAAGTTTTGCTTGTCCTTCAGCAGTTGTGATTCCAACTCACTGGATGCAAAGAAACAGGTTGCATCCTGTTAGCACCCCCTTCCAGTGCACCATGGAGAGCTATGTTGAGTTAGTACTTGTGCTGGCAGATCTGAGTTTAACCTCAAGCAAGGCATCCAAAAGTCTCTTTCCAGTCTCTCTGTTCGCCAGGATAATTTTGGTAAATTGAGGTGCTTATGTGTCAGTTGCCAGTTCATCATAATAGACATAATATTTTTTTCGGGCTGATGTCAGTGCACTGTGTAGATACCTCTATTATCTTGAAAGACAAAGTTCAGTGTTTTCTTGTGCTTTGCAGGCCAGAAAATGGCATTTGTGATCAATTTGCTGCCCTGGGAGGCCCCGAGCAGCCATGGATGACAGTGATGATGCATTGGGGCAGCCCCCCAAAGTGTGCTGCCACAGCCCTCATCAGCAGAGAGGCTCTGCATGCTGTTTCTAATGTTAAGTTATACTGGGAGTTTCTCTCCTCTGTTTTTTTTCTTATAGCCGGAGTGCAGTGTCAACATTTGTTGGGCTGAACTGCCCTCAGACCCCTGAACAAATAAATAAACTCCTCCCCCATTTCTGTTGTGTGTTTTTAAATGTAAGCATGAGTCAGGAAGCAAAAGGCTTGGGTTCCCACAGCCAGTCTGGCATTTGACTCGAAGGTGTAGCTTAGCCTGGTGCATGGCAGGGTGATGAGTCCACACTGTGAGAGCAAGGGACTGTGTTAGTCATGGCTGTGGTTGGAACTGGAACTGGGGGCTGGCTGTCTCTCTTTGTGTACACTTTCAGCTGTAAGGTTTGCTGCAGGAGCTCGGGTGCTGTTGTACAGAGGTGACCTCGTGGCTCTGTCTTTGTGAAAGAAGGAAGAATGCTTTTTTTACCATGTCTGACTTTTGTAATTTTTCTTTTTCCCACCAGTGACAACATTTGATCTGAAGGTTTTTTAATATTTCTCAGTGTTTCTCACTTTTCTTTTCCCTCCTTTCTACTTCAGCCCCATGCTTGTTTAAAATATTAGCTGCCAGGACATACTGCCTTTCATTCATGTATAATGCCTTTTCTCATATGTGAGCTCTTCTGTGTATTTAGGACTGTGCTCATGCTAATTCTGGCAATTGCTATTTCGAAGGAGAATGCTTGGATGCAGTAAATGGCTCTGTGTAATTGTAAAAGAAAATCTAAGTTTACACAAACCACCTTCTCAGGCACTACTTTTTTTTCTCCTTCCACTTTGTCTTTGGCACACTTTATTTTCCAGTAAAATGAAAAATGAAGATGGATTATTCAAAATTGATAACAGTAATGGACCATCATGTAATGTTTTATTGAATTTGAGTTCTGTAAATTATGTGGTAGAGAGAAATTTGCCTGCTTAAGTATAACAGAAATTGCCACTGTATTCATATAATTCTTCGTAGTGTAATTTAAGAAAAAGTACACTATCCATATCACTATTGAATAAAAGGTAAAAAGGTGCTATTACACTATCATGACAGCTCTCCTCTTGCTACTAAGCGACATAGATAAATGTGTCTGCTTATAACTTATTTGGCTGGGATCCAGTCTTGGGGGTGGAACTTGGGAATAATCTTCCACCTGGACATGGGAGAGGAGCACCTCTGCAACCAAGAGGGGTAGTGTTCAGGGATGTTCTGCATGTTTTGGGAAGGTTTGGGCAAATTGCATTTTTCTTCGGGGAGCTTTGAAGTTCTATCACACTGATAAAATCTATTTGAATCAGTGATTACGTTCAAAGAAGAGACAAACTGGGGGCCAGACAGGCAGCGTTTTTGTTCATATTGGCAGACAGTTTAATTTATCTTAATTTTTAAAGAATTTGTAATGAGCTTTTGAAAGCCCTGATAATATTTATTGAACATTTTTGTGCCATTAGTAATGAATTATACTTGTGATAACATGTTAAATTTCTTTTCCTTTTTTCAATGAAACCTGGGAACATTTTAAGAAAATACCTTTCCAGTGTAAAAAGAATACAAGAGAGGAGCAGTGAGGAGCTAGCGGTGTTTGTAATCTGTTTGCAAAACAAGCTCAGTTTTTATGCAACCTGAGGTACAGTATCAGGACATCACACCAAGACTAGTATCTTGGAAAACCAGTTCAAGCCTGGTGAAATGAACAGTAAATCTGTGCATGTCAGCACGGGGCAGAATGTGAGAGCCAATGTTTCCTTTCTAGGATTTTTCCCACTGTACATCTTGTCTAACAACTTTGAGCTGAAGTTTTGTGCTCAGAAAGTGAAGCAGCAGCAATGAAGTAATATATGAAGCAGACAAACTGTATTCTAAGACTTTGCCTGCACTTACTTCTACCTCAAACTAAAACTACATCTTAGTTTTCATGATTTTTCCTCACATTCTGACCTTTGGACTTAAAGCCTAGAAGCAAACTCTTCCTTGCCTTCTCCCTGCTCTGTCATCTCCCCTCTCTCTGCATCGCTGTCCTCTGCTCTGCTCCCAGCTCAGGCAAAGAGTCATGACAGTGATGGGGGAAGAGAGGAGAATGAATACTTAGTGGCATTTCTAATCACCAAGAGGTGTCCCACAGCAATGGAAATGCAGGCAAAAGTTAAAATAAAACAAAAAAAGAACAACCCCCCCCCAAAACCCCCCAACATTTATTTTAATTACTCATTTCACTGAAGAAGGCAAAGTTATACAAAAAACCCCAGCCTTTTCTACCTCTTTTAGCTGCCCACTATGTGGCTAAGGCTTATACAAACAAATATTTTCTATTATAGGCCTAAGTATTTTTTAAGGACATTTCCTGTGGCTGACAGTGGGCTGGCTGTAAGGAGTCTCCTCTCCTGACAATGATCAATCCACTTGAGTTTAGTTTTTCTTGCTCATTTTTTCATGGAGAGGTGTCTTCAGCACAGTAACAGTCAGAAATCACATATGTTCACAATTACCTAGAACGAGGTTGTAGCAATGTGGGCCTTGGTCTCTTCTGCCAAGTAACAAGCAAGAGGGTGAGAGAGAATAATCTCAGGTTATGCCAGGGGAGGTTTTGATTGGATATTAGAAAAAATTCTGCTCCAAAAATGTTGTCCAGCACTGGAACAGGCAGACAGGGAAGTGGTGGAATCACCATCACTGGAGGTATTTAAAAGACGTATAAATGTGGCACTTTGGGACATGGTTTAGTGGTTGGCTTAGCAGTGCACAGTTAATGGATGGACACAATGATCTTAAAGGTCCCTTCCAACCTAAAATGTTCTGTTCCATTCTCTACATCCTGTGCTCTGCACACAGCTTTGCCTTGTCTTCAGTAGAACAAAATCCTTTTGAGGTAGATTGTGTAACCCTACCACTAACAAACATTGGCAATTGTGGGTTTCATTACTTAAAAGTAGAAAAAAATTATAGGCAAAAATTATTTTTTTCCATGTTTGCTAATAAGTAAATTTATTATTAGACTAACCATTAAGAAAAAAATTTAAAACTTGTACGTCACCCAAATGCCACTTTTGTCGCTAACTCGTTTATTTATCCTCTGAGTAATTTCTGCCTGGATACCAGAAAACAGGAGGGATCAACAAAAGTGGTAAGAAAGTATCCCCCAAGATTATTATTTTTTAATCCTCCTCCAAAATATTTTTCATGCTTAGTGCTTGAAATACTTTGGTTTTTTCCATCCCATTTCCCTGTTACATGTGCAGGTACAGACAGGGCCATGAGGACCACGCTGGCTGTGGTGTAGTGGTTGCTACCTCTGTCCTCATCGCCCAACAGGGAAATGCAAAGCTCACACACTGTGTGGTCTCTGGTCCTGCCTAAGCACAGCAGCTTGAGAGCAGTGGCTTTGCAGCATCATCTCCCTTAGGATCTTTTGCGTGATGGGAAAAGACCTTTGAGAGAGGTGACAACTTCCACAGGTGCTTTGAGCATCAGATTTCCCAGAAAGATATGTCTTGGCCATATCATTCTGTTGTACTCCCTTAGGAATAGATATATTCAGTCAGGATTACCTATCTTAGTTTTCACTTTTTTATTGTCTGCTTCCTTCTCTCCATTTATTCCTCTGTTATCCCGAATAACTGACAACAGTTCTTTAGGAAAAGAAACATAGGGTTGTGTTTTTTGTTTAAAATCACGCGTATGTTCCCTTGTTACACTAGAAGTAAAAGCCTCCCATAGCAATCCTCTCTTTCCGAGCACAGCAACATTTATTTTAAATAGTTCACAACTGCTTTTCCAAAAGTCAGCTTTCTTATCACCGTCTTGTTACTTCAAGACAGTAGAGCATTTTGAATGCTGGACATATTTAAAAAGAGGATTTGGCGGGGGTGGGGGGGAGATTCCAAGAACATGTTTACATTAAATATAAATATTGCAGGTGATGGACTGTGTGAGGTTTAGGGTTGTCTTGAGGAGAGAGGAAGGTGCAAGAAGGAGGAGTATGAGGGCATCAAACAGTGAGTTTCCTCACTTGTTAAAATCCAATATGCAACTCTTAGAAAGAAATATTGACTTATAAAAATACGGGCCTGAGTCAGTGAAGCAGTACTTTAGGAACATTGCAAGTTTATAGTCTCAGATTAGTTGTGAAATGTCGCTTCCTTTCAAAGAGCTGTTTAAGTTGCTAGAAATGTGGAAAGCCTTTTCTTAAGGTTGGGTATGCATTTTGTCAGTGAAGCCTGAGAACCCCCCAGTGTATCTCACTTATCCTTAACGTCTCATGATTGTCTGCGGACTGTGAAAGATTTCATGGCAAGTTAAGCCAGTAAAAGGAGGAAGAACTATTAGGCATATTCAGTTTATGTTGTATTTAAAACAGGTGCTTAATAAAATTAAGGATACAGTTGAGGCACTCTCCTCTGCTACCTAAAATACCATTAATATAATCCTATGTGGAGCAAATAGCGCATTTGCTGTTCTCATTCCCAGCCCAGTGGTAAGAATAACGAGGACTGATAAGCAGTGGCTTTGCAGAGTAGGGTTTTACAGACACTCACCTAGGCTAACTCTCCAGCCTATTTTTTTTCTTCCTTCCCTACAGGGCTTGCTCTCAGAAATCCTCCGAAAAGAAGAGGATCCCAAGACTGCCTCGCAGTCCTTGCTGGTAAACCTTCGGGCTATGCAGAACTTCTTGCAGCTGCCAGAAGCAGAACGAGATCGGATTTACCAGGACGAAAGGGAAAGGAGCCTGAACGCAGCCTCTGCTATGGGCCCGGCGCCTCTCATAAGCACACCGCCCAGCCGGCCTCCACAAGTAAAGCGCTCTCTCTGCCTTTGGGATTTGCTCGTTGTGTTTGCTCACTGTCCCGCTGGGTGAGACCTTTCTGAAAGAGAAGAAATCTTTTGCTGTCGCATTTTTTAAACACTCATAGAATCGTTGCGTGCAGTACATATCGCAAATTAAATTTAAGAAATATAATGGATGATAGTAGCAGTTTATTACTACCTATTTTCTAATTTTAAGATAAGTTCTATCCATTGTGGTTCCTACAGCATTTTTTGCTCATTTTACTGAGGTATGTGCTTTACTGGGCATGGAAGATGATTGCTCTTAGCTGTCATCTTTTCTTACAGTTCTTAGGTTCTTAATGTTATAGCTTCAGATAGGGGTTTTGGAGGATTTGGAGCACTAAACTGAGAGGGGATGAAAGCAGAAGTTGTGAGTACCTTGTAATGCCTTAAAAATATTTTTCAGGAAAACAAACAGGTAAAACTAAAGTGATAGGGGAAAGAAGATCCCATCCCAAAATGCTGGGAATGCTTTTGCCAGCTTGAGCTACTGACAACTGGGTAACATAACAGACTTGCTATATCCATCACTCTGAAAGATTTGGATATGTTCATTAAGGCTTCATTTAGTATTTGTTAAAATGAAACTCCTATTGATTTCTCTAAAATTTATTTGATTTAATTCTCCAAAAATTAAAAAATTTGATAGAGTGGGATGGAGAGATTCAGTGGGGTAGCCCTTGTGTCGATCAAGGAAACTTTGATGCTTGTTATAAGGTACATGAGAAATGCATGTGAGCTGTAGGAATGCACAGGATTTCCACAAAGAAGAAATATGGTTATGAGTGAAACACTCCAAAACCTGTATGTTTTCAGAAATACTCTGCATTGCTGTTGCTCAAGGTAGTACCTATGCAGGAAAAAACCAAACTGATCTGCAGATATGTGGGAATCATGCTGTATACACAGTCCAGTTTTGCTAAACAAAGCAACACTTTGGGATTGTGGGAATTTTGTGATGGTTGAGTATATAAACAGTAGGTTTTTGTTAACCAGTCATAGGCTTGTGACTATGACTATGTTCCATACCCATTCTGAATGCTATAAATTCCTCTTGAGATTATTTTTCTAATTTTTCTTCAGCTAATGGATACTAAGGACCACACTAAAGTAAGGAATAACAAAATTGTAGGTGGGAGGACAGAAGATCACCTTGACCTGCTGCAGTACTTTTCACAAGAGAAGAAACTTTTAGCAAAAAAACCAGACTGTACTAATGGTGTAGTTTTGTTATCATTAAGTAAGTTTAGTCTATAAAATCCACTATAGATATTCTTCAAGATAAAGAACAAGAAACTATTTACATAGTAATGCTTTAGTGGGAAACAGTTAAATAGAGATAACTGTGTTTAAAATAACAGTTGAGTTTGTTTTAATATCTGTACCTGCTCCCACAGCCCAGGTAATTCAGAGCCAAGGCTAACCCTCCTTCTTAACTTATCTCTTTCTGCCAAGGTAATGTCTCACTCTGTCTCATGTGGTCTTGGGCAATTTCACAGCTAAAGAACAGAGTTAATTACAGGACCTTCCAGAAGGATGTCAAGTCAGAGGTAGTCCTTGTACTGGTTTTAATTCACACTTTAAACTGTATAAATCCCTTGCAGCCAGAAATAAAGTGAGACTTAGGGGTTTTCTTAACTGACAAAACATACTGTAAGTCCAAATTTGGAGGGGGGGCGGGGGAATCTATCTGTCTCTACTGTGCTCTTGTTCATAATTACATTTCATATTTTTTTTTGTGTAAGTCAGGAGTGTAGTTGACCTAATTGTGACAGTTCAAAGTGGAAACAGCGTATGTTTTTGTTTTAACCCTTTTCAAAAGGAAAACAAGTTAGCAAAACCTTATAGACCAATACTTGAGGTCTACAGAACAAAGCACTTATTTTTCCAGTTGTTGTGCTGTTCTCTGTCATTCAGCAAAACACACACACTTTCCCTAGTGAATAGACTGAGAATGTAGAAACCTCTGAGTTGCGATTCTCTGTGACCTTCTTACATGTTTCCAGAATTAACCGCATATAAACATCTGAAGCACTTTTTCACCTGCTGCTAAGTGTTTGGAGTCCTAAGTTTGAAAATTGAAATATCTGTGTTGGTAAGATAACTACAATACTTGATGCTAGAAATAACATTGAAATTATCCTAGTTGTAACACTGGCAAGTATAACTTTACAAATCGCAGCAGAAAGAAATTATAGTCAGGATACTGAAAAATTTTTAATGTAAACTGCTATTGTGATACCTCCCCCAAAATGTCCGCAGTTTATTGAATATTTGATACTAAGGAAATAAAACTACTAGCCTCCTTACTACTAAATTTATTATAAGCAATTATTTAAAGTTCACTATGCAGGAATACAGCATAATATTTTTCTAGCTTGGCTGTGTGCTTCTTGGATAACCATTGAAAGAGAAAACAGACCGTTTATCCTGACAACAGAATTTACGCAAGAGCCAACATATTTAATATTAAATCTTTAGACCAGTGTAACATTTGAAACAATTAAACTATGAAACCATGAAAAATGGGAGCTAATATGCCACACATGAAGGTTTATTTTGCAATTGCAAGTTATCAGTTTCGGAAGGATGTGAAAATAAACATCCTGAAAAGGATCTATTTTGCATTTTTGTGTTGCCAACTGGTGGCCAGACAGTAGAGCAGACTTAACCATTTAGCAGCTGAGATTGTTCTGTGTAAATTTTGCATACTGTTGTATGCAAAAACAGAAAGAGTGACCTTGGAGGTCTGATTGGATAGTAGGAACTCACCAAGCATAAACCCTGGTGCCTGAGTTAGAAGGAGGAGTGCTGAATTTATCTCATTTTTACAGCATTCTTACTAGTTGCTACTTGAGCTAATGTATCTGGATTGTTTCCAATTCTTTTTTGAAATCCTTTAAGAAGCTCTTTGTCCCCCTTACTTCTCCCTTTCTCTCTGACTTAAACAAAATGCAAAATCTTACTTTTTTTTTTTTTAATTGAAATCATTAGCCTCTAATGCATGAGCTTTTGGGATGTGTGTATAGCCCTCTAAGCTGGTCCAGTTGTAAAAGTCTGCTACTATTTTCACACTGGTGGACTGAGCACAAGGAGACAGCGTACACAAGGCTTTTTCCTTTGGACATTGTTCGAGTTGCCACCCCTGGGGCAGAAGCCTGTCTGTCAGGCTCTTTCCTGGGGCACTGGAGTTTATAAGTATTAGCATCTCCATCAGGTAGGTACTGCATGTAGACGTAGTTTAAGCTCTGCAATCTAGAAGGAAGGAGAAAGGTCCTTTCATGTTCCATTTCTTTTATTAATTTCCCCCCAGTCTTCAACACCTTCATCTTGCAGATCACCCCAGAGGCCATTTTGGGGTGTTCCTAAGTCAAGTTCAACGAATGAATCTGTTGCATGTTATGTGGGAATGAGGGATGCTTTAGGGTGTGCTGAGGTGCTAGGGATGGCCTTTATGTCCCATCAGGGCAGTTCGGGATCTGGGGGGAAGATGACTCCCTCCTCCTTTGTACAGCTTGCAGGGGTGGATGGAGACAGGTGGCCAAGTTAGATTTTCTTTTCCAAAATATTCTGGTTAAAGGTTTTTAGCCATCCTGCAGTTATGGACACTTCCTTCTCAGGACAAGTAATGTCCATTTCAGCAGAGCTGAGGAGGAAATCCTTGCCACCCATATTCCCCAAAGAAAATTTATGTTAACCCTCAGGGCCCATCATCACCCTGTGTAAAAATAGAGTACGTGTAATTTTAACAAGGCAATGTTTTAAGAAGTATCCACAAATCTTGCATGAGTCATGGTTCTGGGTACTCATTGACCAAAAGCTTTATCTCATGAGTGTAATCCTGGCCTCCCTCTGACTGCAGATAAATTACAGTTCCTTCATGCTAAAGCAATATCAGGTTGGGTCTCAGAGATAGGATGTCACTCGTGGAAGACTGGTGTCTAGGACACTGCTTTGATGGTGTTTGAGGACCAGTGAATCTCCATTGCAAGGAGTTCTGGACAGCATCAGCTTCCATGAAACTTTATGGATCCCTGGAGTTTAAACACATGCATGTGCCATATATCACCCCCAGCAAATTTATTATTTTTAAGTTGGCAAAATTTGAGATTTAGGTTGATAATCTTTGTGCCAAGTTGCATTTTAACGAAAGTAAAAATGAACAAAATAATAAATGCAACTCTCTCCTCCCACCCCCACAAAAACCACCATGGAGGAGAGTTAATGGAAACCCTGACACTTAACTATAACTGCACTTCTAGGCGCCACTGTAATAATGGAGTAGTAAACCTTGTCCTGATAAAAGCTGCTCTGAAAGCAACAGCATTTATTGTACCTCCTCTGCTATTTGCAGAGCAGAACTGAAAAGTAGTTTGTTTTGCCTGGAATGAACTACTTTATGAATTTTAATGTACAATGTAATATTAAAAGCTAAACCAGGATTAAAGAAGATTTTTGTTCCCAAGCTAAAACAGTACTTATGAGAATGTGTTATATAAGATTTTTTTGTTTCAGTTTCGATGGGGAAGGAATGAGCTTCCATGTTTGTGAAAACCTCTTCATACTGGTTATTCCTTCTATGACAACTTACCCTTTTTTTGGAAAATTGAATTAATCCAGAACTTCTTGCTACTGTAATCAGTCTTATTTGATGAGAAGATATATCTGGGTAGGCCAGGAAGGGATGGATGTGTTATTTTTTTTTCAAGTATTCTTAGAAGACTAGATTGATTGGTGATAGGAAGATGGCCAAATGAATTTCTGATTCTCAGTGTGTTACATTTGTAAAATAATGCTCCCCTCTTCAGTTAGTGTTGGCAAAATTTGGTTACTGTCAAAAAAAAAAATTAGCTGATCTATGTTTTCTTTCCTAAACAGAAAATGTGGCTGTAAGTGTGGGTGGGGTGGGAGGTTGTGCTTAAGTGTGGATGAGATGAGAGATTGTTTTGTTTTGTTTTTCTCTCTGAAATGAATACTTTTTCCACCTCCTCTCCCAAGTCCTGAAGTTGCACCATGGAGAGCTTTTTTGTTTTCTGTTGGATTTTTTTGAGGAGGAGGGTGTTTTTTCAACCCAGCTTCAAACAGCCTCTGTCTTGAACTCAATTCTAAATTCAACACAACAGCCTAGATGCTTGCTTATGTATAAATTATGAAACAGTTTTATGTATGGATATTCTCCAAGAGGTTAATTAGCATTATTGCGTGGAATTCATCAGACCAGAACAGACCAACAGTCCATACAGACCAGCCAGAGTCTATACCTGAACTTTGAAGAGAAATTATTAAGAGGCAGGAAAAGAATTTTTATACTTGGCCAATGAAGTGAATTGGAGAAGGAGAGGGTATGACTGTGAACCACAGCTCTTGATAATCCCCAAACCCAT
This sequence comes from Acanthiza pusilla, assembly GCA_036630365.1. NCBI lineage: Eukaryota > Metazoa > Chordata > Aves > Passeriformes > Acanthizidae > Acanthiza > Acanthiza pusilla. The sequence goes on from JAXCHO010000073.1 coordinate 17,791,801, forward strand.
AATTTTATAACTTTAGGACTTTTATTCCCCTGAAGATCTTTGGACTAATACTGCTTTTTGATGCAGATATTAGTGTTTTCTGAATTCAATTAGTGTTCCCTAATTAAATATCAACAGAAGCCAATAGGAGTTTGTTTGTTTGTTTTAACTTCACTGACATAGTAGATGCTGTTGAATTTATTGTACCTGTGTAAAGATAGATGTGATTTGCAAACCAGAATGGGGATTTTCAGTAATTCCCTTGGGTTCAATGCATATCCGTATTAAATTGGACATTGAAAAGTGCGGACCAAGTTGCACAGTTTAAATTATCTCTACAGCGTGGTGTGTGGTGGTTTTTGATGATCTGGGTGTTCACAGTTCAGTTAAGTGATCTATGAAGTACTGCTACAATGTGAAGCTGTCTTTTGAAGCTCAGTAGCAATCAAAAAGGCAGTGTACTTGCAGAAGAGACACATTTTGATCAAGATCACAAGAGCGAAGTGTTTCCTTCCCAAAAGACTTGTGTATGCTAGCTGAATGCCTTCGTCTTCTCATCTTCCTGTTGGGTCCTTCAAAGATTAGTTGCAAGTTAAAATTATTTTGGGGGGAAGGATTGAAATTAGTTTCCCAAAATTTAAACCCAAAGTCCAAGAAGGCATTGGCAAAACCATCCCTTTTTCATTTTCTAATTTAGCTTAGGCTAATTTTTACATGCACACCGATAAGTCTGTCTCCAGTTGTATGTTTAACATCCGCACAGGTTGTCAGTTAATCTTCTGGCAAATCCATCTCATTTAAAAGTTATAAAATTACCACTGATTTTGTATTTTTAAATGATTTCACTGTATGATGTTCAGGAGATGAACCTGCTCTTGTGGCCCTGTGGCTGATTTGCCTGGTGTGAGGCATACCTTTTCCTGCTCTGCCATGGGAAGGAGAGAGTTTTGTGGTGCTGCTCCTCTTACTGCCCTCTGCCAGGTGCCTCAGATGTTTCTGAGCAGCCTTTGGTCCAGGCTTGGCCATCCTCTGCTGCAATGTCGCTGGTAAAATGACATTTCTACTGCAGAAAGGGGCATGGATGCAAAGTACTGGTTGTTTTCATAAGAAAAGAAATCATATTATTAACTATGTGCCACATTCTAGGATTTTCCTGCATTTTCCTTTTCACTTAGGACTTTTACTCTGGTTTTCAGACACTAGAAAGTGCTAATGCCTGCCAGAATTGAGGCAAGGAGAGCTGCTTGTGGACACCTGATTCATGCTGGAGTTTTGCCCCTTGTAGTTAATGGGTGTGTGTAAGCACAGTTCCTGAAAAGCCTGATAGACAAATCAGGCTCAGCAAAAGTGGCATGCACTCCCCATTTCTGGGCTAGATTATTTTATCTTAAAAGCACAATGGATGGTATCTAACACAAATTTAGCACGGCATTTCTAGGAAAAAATGGGCTGCTGATTTGCCTAGGTACGTCTCACACCCAATGCCTTCAACTCTGGTATCGTGAGACCTGTGACATATGAAAGCTCAGAGACAGTGAGATTATAAGATGAATTATCATGTTGTCATGATTTCCTTTTGAACCTCAAGGGACTTCAGAGCACAGGAAGATGCTGACTTGCACTGGATCAAACTGATACTGAAAGTGTGGGTTTAGACACGTACTTAAGAGTAGGCTGAATCACCTTCTGGAAGTGCCAGGCTCTGTCCATTAGATTTAGAATTAGGCTGAATGACTATCTGAAACTAGGTGTGTAAATTCTGAATAACTAAATTAATTCAGCTCTCAATAACCTCAGTATGAATCAGTAGGTTTGAAATGAAATCTTAAGGTTTGATTTTGTTTGCATCATCACCTTGTGGGTCCTTGGGAGAAATCCAGTCTTTCTTTTCCTCTGATCCACTTTAGGATTAGTGGCCCATTAAGTCCACTAATCTTGAGCAAGCCTTGCAAAAGTAACTGCTAAAGACAGACGTTATCCTTAACTACTGAGAATATTGTAGGATAAGATGAGTACCTGCTGATTTTTTGTACCTCTCAACTGATATTGCAGAAACTGCAGTCTAACCTTGGTGGGATGATGCTTGGTGTTGAAACATCACTTCCATCATTTCCAGAGGATGAAGGAAAGGATAGTCTCCTGCACATCATGTCGCTACTGATGTATTTTTTTTGTTGTTTTCCTTAATGCTGCAGATGCAGCATAGCGGTGGTACTGTAATCATTCTGTCTTGTTTACATGTTTGGTTTTTATTTAATCTGGACTGCAAGAAGAATAAGTATTTGATGTATGTAAGTGAAATATAACTAGAATCAGTAGCTTTAAGAAAGTCCTATCTTGGTTTCATGAATGAGTGGTTAAAGTATGCATTATTCTAAACTGCCTCTTTCTTAAAAACATCTTAAGAACTAAACTGATAAGATAAATTTTAAAAAATTCAACCTAAAGCCACAACTTTTCAACATTATCATGCATTTGAGTGTACTGGGCATAAGGCATGAATCAAGATATATCTGTCAGATTTCTATTTCATTAGAGATTTTTCTATGCTGCACTTACAATTTTGATTTAATTTGTGTGGGGCAAAGAAATCATGTAAGGATTCACAAGTCTCTACAAGACTGTTTGACAGGTTTCCACCTAATTTATTTTATGACATTGAAATTTGCAGTGGTCTGTTAATGGTAACTCATATTTTCAGATGCACTCACCTGTTACAATACACTGAACTTTCTTGTTTCCCAGTTGCTTGAACCATAGATAATGTATAATGTTAATTCTCTGAAAAGCTGAAAGAATATCAGAGAAAGATTGGATAAAAAGAATCAAATACAAAGGGGAACTACTTAGGGAGGGAAAGAGAGGAAAATAACTTTTTCATAATGAAAAATGTCTCATATTTTCTAGGTCAAAACTGCTACTATTGCTACAGAGAGGAATGGAAAACCAGAAAACAATTCCATGAACATTAATGCTTCCATTTATGATGAGATTCAGCAGGAAATGAAGAGAGCTAAGGTGTCCCAAGCACTGTTTGCGAAGGTTGCGGCAACCAAAAGCCAGGTAAAACTCCAGGGCTCAAAGAGCTCCCTGTCCTGTGCAATTATTCCCCCAGATCAGTTTCTCTGTGAGTTAAAATGGATGGCTGGGTCAATGTATCAGCCTGGTACAACAACTCAGAGCTCCTTGCTGAGTCTGGAGGTAACCTCTGGCTCCCCTGGACCAGGCAGGGTAGAGAAGCGGCTTCCTGAGATGTCTCACTCCCTTTTCCCCACCAGCCAGACACTTTCACTGTACGCCTGTGTTTCTTGGTGTGGCTCAGAAGGCATCAGGTTCATCAGTTCTTAGCTGGTGTGGATGTGCCAAAAGCTGTGGGCAAGCTCTGGGTATTACTGCCAAATTAATTTTGAGGCTTTGGTGTTTTGTGATTACATATGCTGCAACGAGGAACTGTGGGATGCTGGGTTTTTGCATAAAAGTGTTTAGTCAGACCCAGTGGTGAGACTGTGCATGAGAGGTGGACAGCACTGTCAAAAAAAAAACCAAACAAAAAATCCCCAATAAATTACAGTTATACAAGTTACAGCTGAAAAAAAAATGTATGCTCTTTGCAGAATACTATGTCTGCTTGGTTACCTGCATGTGTGCACACATATATGTTGCATATTCAGTTTTAAGCCTTTGTTGTGTAGGTTTCTTAGTCTGTTTTCTTCAGCTGAAGATTTTCTGTCAAGTTTAGTAGAAAGAGGGAGATCAGCAGGCACTTGTTGGGTGTGATTATCATAAGTGACATGTCTTCTGAGAAAGATCACTGGAGTATGTAAAAGCATTGATTTACGTGAGAATGTACTCAAGAAGTAAAGGAAAAACATATAGAAAAATGGGAAAGGCTAGAACTGTGATTATAAAAACACTTGAAAGAAATGGTGAAGGCACCAATAGTTGCAATGTTGAATTTTCATGTTAGATTAAATGTTAAATCTACTTAATCACTACTCCTTTACTTTTCTAAAATTGCTTCATAGAAAAATCTTCCAAGGAAAGCTAGTGAAACTCACTTAGACCGATGTTTCTTGGGCCGTCAGCATTTTAGTGCTGATTTTCTTTTTAACAAGTGTTTGACTTTTGACTTCTATGCTATTCACATTTTGGAGTTCACTTCATTGTACAGAAAGGATGTTGTCTCAAGTTATACGGTGTAAGGAGCATTTAAAGGGATATTTTGGAAATGTTGTATCAAAATGATTAAACTCAAGCTGTGGACTGTAAAAATTATAGCTTTATAGGCCACATGCCTGCCTACCCTTCAATCACTGTCAAAGTGATAATTTCAACAATAATATGTTTCTTTTATTGTGGGATTCTAAACACCAAGTGCTGTTTAAACATTAAACTGAATTGTTTATGTTAGTGCTGTACTCAGTGTGTCATACATCAGGCCACTATAATCTCCCATGGAATGTAAAAATTCTGTCATGAATCATGGCTTGTATATCGGAAATTACTGTAATTTTGATTGGAAATTACAGAGCTCTTGAAATGTTTCTAATTATGATAGAATGTTACAGCAGCTTCCAACCTGTGTGCTCCTCAGATGTCTTTATTTACATGTCAAAACTTGGGGTTAGAGAACTGTCCGTTTTCTGCACCTTCCCCTTTCCACTGCAGTCTTCTGTAAAGCTAAGGTATGAAGCCAGTCTATCAGCCCACATAATTTTGTTCTGACATGATTTGTGTGATAGTATATTTATTTAAGTGCAAAGCCTTAAAATTTCTAGATGGGTCAGCTCTTCCAATGCTGACTTTCAAAGGGACGGGTAATCAAAATGTAGCCTGAAAGCTTCCAGAGGATGCAGTGCAGGTTTATTTGAGCATTGGTATAAAATTTAGATTCTTGTAGAAACTTTGCTGTGAAGTACAGAAAACAACACTAAACACATAGTTTTTTTCCATTTTACTTAAGTGATTATATCTGTATTCCCAGGGGTTATTTTTCTCCTCAGTTTCAGCAATACAATGTTAATTTACTTGTCTAGCAAGCTTTCAGGTCTGTAAAGTGTCATTTGCACTAGAAAGCTGCTTTGCAGAAGTAACCTCCTAGGTAGACTGGATGTGTTGGGTCTTCTTGAACTAGCTGACTACTAGTAACCCAATTAATAATCTTTAAATTTTTAGCAATGTCACATATATTAAGGGAGGCAGGTGTATTGTAAAAGTTTCTGCATTGAAGCTCTTCAGTGGTACAAGTAAGCATTTCTTGGGGCAAAGAAGTCTCTCTTGTACAAAAAAAGAGGCTTGCTCAAATATATTCTCTAAGAGAACCTCTCTTGAGAGAGATCTCTTACTGATTTTTTTTAATTTGGAGACATTGGTTCCATGCTCACAACTGGAAATCCTGAGATAACCCATGTTATAGTGAAAAGTCTGAAGGACATGTACTAGAAAATGATGCATTGATTAACGTTTTGGTTTTTAAAATTGCTAAAACTGAACATTGCTGGTTTTATTTCATTTTGGATATAAAAACTTGATTAACTTCCAAGTGTAGTCTGGAGTTGTGGTGTAAAACCATTTGTGACCTAAAATAGCTCTGAGAGGGGACAAACGTAGCTGTTTGCTGGAGGGCCTTTTTACTATGTTTTTTTCCTAATAAACTGATTTGGGTCAACATGAGATTGGATGTCTAAGCAGCCAGTATCTGCAAGGTGGCTTGGCTTGCCTGAGCCAGGAGACTGCAGATAATGTTCTGCTGACTAGAGCACTTTGTACAGGATTGCTATTAAATGATGCGCTACAGGAGTTTCTATTTGGGTAGCGCCAAGGTAAAAAACCAAGCTTCTTCCCTTGCGCTGTGTTAGTGCCTTCGGCAAGAGTGGAATTGGAAATCCTGGGATAATCACTTCATTACAGTGAAAAGTCTGGAGGAAACATATTAGAAAATAATGTGTTGATTAACAGTTTTGTTTTAAAATCCTCCCGAGTGGCGGTGGCCCGACCGTGTGTGGACCTGATGCGCAGCAAAGCAGCTGTGTGCTGGGGCCTGGTGTGGCAGAGGTTGTAGGATCAGGCAGTGGTAGCAGGGCTGTCAGAGATCATGTTCTGGTTTAGGTGAGGGATGATTTTCACACTTGTAGTTCCACGGTGCGCTTTGCTGGCGGTTCCTTGGCTTTCCCAGAGAAAAGGGCTTATCTGGCTCATGTGTTTGAACGGGTTTGGAGACACAGCTAGGACATTCCTTCAAATGTGGAATTCTTTTGCCATATAGGAAGGCATACATTCTGTACATTTTTTAAGTTTCTGTGTTTTTAAGGACTGATGTATTATAGAGTAGAGAATAAATTCGAAATCTGTTAAATTCAAAATATATCTTTTAAAATTAGTGCGGTTATACTGAGGTGCTAAGGAAGATATTATAATTCAAATTCCTGGAATAAATCATATCTTTGGGGAGTTTTAGAACTTTAATTGGCAAAGCAGCTAATGTCAGTATTTAAAATCTTGCATTTTTATTGTAGGTTGTCTGTCTAATAGGCCTGCATTTTTTTTTTGTTAGATCATGTTGAAAAGAGAGCTTTGCAAAAAGAAGATAGAAAGGTTTACCAAGTGTTTTGTCTCTTCTCCCAGGCTGTTAGTTTCTAATGGTATAATGGCAATGCCAACAGTATTATTTGCTAAAATTTAATCAGCACACCTGAATAACTCTAAATTAAAAGAATCCACACATAAAATGTGTGGCATACGTTACTTTTACAATTTCATCATATTGGGTTTTTATTAAATTTATAACCTGGAAGTCTGATTCTAGTAATTATAGAAGCACATTCTTAATTTCGTTATTTAAAAAAAAAAAAAAAAAGTTGATTTGTGTAATGATCATTAAGGTATCATGGTTCAGTAACTGTGCAGTGGTTACGATGTTCTCATGTGGGAGCCAGGGATGAGTTTTTCTTGATGGTGACAGATGCTGAAATCTAATTTTATTCCATAAAAACAGACAAACAAGCAAACAAAAACCTCAAACCTAAGAGCCCTGAGAGATAAGGCAGGTAGAGACTTGTAGTGTTTCTGTATGTTTTCTGTGTTTTGAGAAGTTAGATTTATGTTATGGCTTATCCTGTAAAGCTGTGGGTTGCACGTGCTAGTATGAAACAGGGAAGGATGCAAAACTTTGCTGAAAATTAGTGTAAATTGCTAAGGCTTTCTTAGATTTAGGAAATTGCAGTTTGCAGAAACTGAATTAACATCAAGCTCTGTACCTCTGAGAGTCCCATGCACTATAGTTTAAGGCCACTAGCCTCCATTATCTGCCAAAAGAAGTTTAATTTGTAGTAAAATAAATGGGTGAAATTGATACTCTTCTGCAGCATCAGTCTTGCCGATGTCTCTTTATGGCCCTGAATAGATGCCGAATGCCTTCCCTTCTCACCAAATAAAAATGCCTCTATGTGGAAGGTGAGACACTTGGCTCTCACAGAATCATGCTTTGATTTTGATTTTAAAATAAATCTAGTGAAATACTATCCATACCTCCAGAAACCCCACCTAATGACATAGAGTTCTGACCTGTTACTTCTGAACTGTTGGGTTGTGTATCCAGTTTGCTGTCCTTCCGTCCCTGTCTTTCGCTTCGGTTAGTAGTAATTTCACATACAAAGCATGATGGTAAAATCACTGGTTTCAGACCATGCTAGAGACTCCATCCTGCGCCATCAGGCAAGTATTTTGTGCAGTGCTATTTAATTAGAAGTGTTTGACTTTTTGCCTTTGTACGCACCCGTAGCGTTCTCCTCAAGAGGGTACGTGAGGAGATCCAGCGGGCAGGCACTAGGCAGAGCATCAAGCACTCATGAGTAGATGGGAAGGAGTTAAATGGGAAGGGAATGCTAAACATTGGCACTAAAAATGCTTTTGGCATGCAAATACCATGCTTTTCCTGACATAAATATTTTCAGAATAGGCCATTAGAGTTCAGGTATATAAAACCCTGCTTTTACTGGAAATTTTAATGTTGTAGTAAACCCAGAGATTTATAGTGAAAAATTGATGTCTGTTATCTCACTTTTATCTTTTTAACCAGCAGTTTTATAAATGCTATATCTTTGATCTGGCTTTTCCATCTAGAGACTAAGCTATATACTCTAATAGGAAAGTCATTTTTAAACAGCTTCCCACACTGAACAAGCACGGTATTGTGGATCTGGCACAGAGATGTAACATGCCATTACCGCAGATATAGAACAATCTATTCAACTATTTTCCAGCGGGAGGAAAAGAAACCTTTTTATCACCAAGAGTAACCCTCCGGTAACAATGTGGCTTTAGGAGAGGATGTTGAAATTTATTTCCAAAGCTGTTTCCTCAGGGCACAGCACCTCAGGCTGCCCAGAGGGGTGCAACCTGCAGGGCGGGGGGGGCTCGGTCCTTTGCCTGTCACCCCACTCTCTGTCAAGTCCTCTCCTGCCTTTGTCTCCCTCAGAGCAGCTGAGTCACTTCCTGGGTTTAAATCTTGGCTTAAAAACCTTCTTCCCCCCCACCCCCTCCCAACCTCAGTGTACAATGGATTCTCTGTGGAGCAGGGAGGGATGCTGCACAGGGAGATGCGAGGTGGAAACACAATGTACTCCGAGGTCTGTTGTTTCACAGGTCCACCTGGAAATAAACCCCTCGCTCTGGTGCGAAGGCGAGATACAGTAGTTAGAAAACATTAGCTGCAAAAACACACAACAGCATCTATTTTTTATTATTTTTTTAATGTTATTTTCCTCCCCCCTCATTGCCTGGGGGTGATTGCTCTGGCAGTTGAAGAGGTGCCATGAGCAGCAGGAGTCAGGGTGGGATCGGGTGTCAGCAGGGATGGAAGAGGAAGAGTGTGAACTGAGAAAGCAAGATGGGCTTTTGCATGCAATCAAGAATTGCCCCATAAAGCGGCATGTCATTCAGTGAAACTGTGAAACTTGGCAGATAGAGCTGATTTGTTTCTTTCACAAAATATCGAGTTACAGAGTCATAGTGTGTTCTGTCTTGCCCAGGTCGGAGGGAAAAAGATTTTCAGGTTTCTAGTGGGGAGAAAAAAATGAATATTTAATGTCCTTCCTCTGCCCCATGTCCTAGTCTCTTTTACAACACCTTCTCTCAAAAACAAAGGTTAAAAGCTCAGGAAAATTCCTTAGCTTTAAAAAAAAAAATACTTCTCAGAAAGAGGGTAGAAAAATTGAGTTTAGTTGACACTCTTATCTCGTGATCTTGGAGACTGAAAAAGGGCTGGCATCAATCCTGACCATATCCCACATTATTGGTATGACTTCGGTTTAGTGGCTTGACTTCAGTGAGCCTTGGGTTCCCGCTAGTAAAGAATAGACAGCAACTCCATGAATCAACAGAGATGCACTGAAGAGAAACCACCTTAAAACCCTCGAGGTGGTTCATATCAGCATGCAATTGCCCATGTATGTAGAGGAGGGGGGGAAATGCATTAAAACCTGAAATAGTTCAAGCCAGAGAAACAGGTACAGAATGGAAAATACTTAACTGGTAAGAGGACTATATTGACCTCTTCAAACAGCTCCTTGGGGCCAGGTAGCCCTTTCAACACGTAAGGCAGAAGCTGTATTTGTTGACACTCCGATGAAAACGCATGCTTCCTGAGCATGGGGTCAAATCGGCTGGGGCTGGAGTTTCTCAGCCAGGCGGGTGGCAGCAGGAGCTGTTCAAACACTGCCGTTTAAAGGACTGGTAGCAGCTTCAGGAAACGGAGTGTATTTGAGCCCTGAGGAGAGCTTCCCTGGAGGGATGCAGCGCACACCTGCCCTGCGCTTGTTGGGAGTTAATGCTTAACGCTCTCGCGGCCGCAGCCTGCGGCGCGTCCCTGGGAGGCGCTGGGACCGCTGAGTGCCTGGCAGGATGCGGCCCGCAGGTGTCCAGGAACAGCAGAGCAGGGGGGTCTTGGTTGGATGGTTTTTGTCTGGTGGAAAGAGCATAAGTGAGTGAGAAAAGCTAGGAGAAGTACCAGTTGAAGTCATTAAATGTACAAATGAAAAAGGAGAGCCAAGAAGAGAAAGCTCTTTACAAAATATGAAATTATGTTAAAGCAGCAAGACGGCACAACATAAGGAATGTTTGGTACATGTTATTGAAACTGAAAAATCAGAGTATGGAATGAATTATAATTTAGCATAATCCATAATTTTACAGTTTTCATTTTGAATTATTTATCTTATATGATTTGATTAAAGATAAAACTGGCTGACAAGATCTCTAACATCTCTGCATGTCTTAATGACAAATGAAAAAACTCCACATTATAACTTCACCATTTTAAAATTTTTATTTGTATTGTTTCTATATAGCTCCCTTTTATTTTTAAAGCATATTTCAGCTACACATTGTGTACACGCGATTCCATAACCCATCAGGCTTCAGTGTTGCCTCAGTACCTCTGATTCAGTAAATCAGATCATAGGCAGCATGCTGTCATATAATAAGGTGTCTGATCCTTATTACCAGTTTGTTGATGCACAGACTCCTTCAAATTGACCATTGCAACACATGGTTTCCCCTGAAACTAGCTGTGATAATTAGCGTGGCTCTAATGAGACAGAATGTCACTGATCTTGTGCTGAACTGTCGAGTATCGACGCTACGGATGGGAACTGTCAAAGCTTGCCATCTGTGACAGAGCTTGGCATATTCCATTTGCAAGGTAGAGCATGCTCAATAGACTGTTTTTAAACAAATGGTCCATTTCTTGATTAGGGCTCTGTGTTCTGTTACTGTGGAAGACTTTATATCATAGTTAAACTTTTTGCTTTTTTTTTCCCCTTTTTCTTCTGCTGGGGTAAACTCGTTAGGAAATGAAAACATTACTGATTCTCAAACCAGTCCTTCAGTCTTCTGTTAGACTTTTGGGGAGAGGTGGGGAGGAGCTGATCACATACTTATTCTTCTTCCTTCCCCCAGTTATCTTAATGTATTTCTTCTAGGGCTAGCACTCCCACAAAGCCTTTTATCTGATTTTTTTAAGCATTGAGGGGTAGGGATGGCATAGTTGTGAAGTACAGAGGAACAAAAATTAAAAAGTCTCAGGTGACATGCGGCAGGAGCAAGTGCACCCGGGATGAAAGATTGAACTGGTCAGAAGAGTCGGGCACCCAGGCCTCCGGGACCGGCCCTGCAAAATGCCGTGCAAAAAGTCCAGCGCTGCTTATCATTCCAAAATATGCTTTGTTGCTTTTTATTTCCTCCTTCTCTGGCAGACCACACAGGGCTTGTTCTGAAGAACATTTTCACTAATCTGATCAGGCAGCCAAATACGCCGGGAAAACTGCTTTAATGATCCCACTAATTACCTCAAGTCAATATGAACTGTATTATTAGACTGAGGGAAAATATTCCATTAGGTCTCCCCCTTGGGAGTTTCTCCGCTTTGTGATGTCACCGAAGCCTTCGCCCTCTCGCTTGTAATTAATTTTATTTACACACGCAGGCACGCACAAGGTCACACCTGCACAACCGGAGCTGGCCAGGGAGCTAGTGGCACTCAGGCTTAATCAGATCTGTCATAATTACCATTCTGCATGTTTCTGACACACGCTGTGAAATATTTCAATTTAACTGCCGCTACCAGCACAACCAGATGTAGTGTGAGTGTGGCTGCATTGGAAATATTATTCCTCAGGATAAACTCTCTCCTCCTCCTTTTTCCTCCCACCCCCTCTCCCTTTTACAGCTAATGTGGCACAGAAGCTGATGTATCCTGTAAATCTTGAATGCAGTGCTAGATTGATAACAGCAGATTAGACAGTTTAACCACAAACAGCTTGTTCATTTTTCACAAATGAAAACCACATGTGGTGTAACTAAAATTTCAGGCTCTTTTTTTTTTTCCCCCTCCTCTTTGGTTGTTGTTTCCTTTTGTGTGTGCGTGTGTGTGTTAAGGTCTGCCTTTAGCTGTAAAGGGGTGAAATAAAAGAGTAAACATACAGGGGGAAGAGACACTGCTGTCTTTGGAGATTATTTCTCTCTGACCTTTATTAAAAACCTTCTCTGTTTTGGCAAAGAATTCAGATACTGCACAGGGGTTTGTCACTCACTCTGAGACTTTCTAATCTCTGGGGTTTATGCCCGTTTATTAAAGAAGTCATCCTACTGTGCTGGTTTTCAAAATAACATGCCAGCAAACACCTCGCTTTAAGAAGAGCTTCTAACCAAAAAATGTAGTCTTTACTGATACCTAAATTTAGCAGAAATAAAATTTTCTGCCAAAGTTTTTCACCATGGATTTTGTCTCCTTTCTAACTCTTCCCTGTGCCACTTCCTTTGGGGAAAAGATTATTTTTAAAATAGAATCCTCAAAGTCTTTAAAAATTTTGGCAAATGGAAAATTGATTGGTTTTTAATTAAAATACTCCATTATTTCTTTTGAAAACAGATTATGAAAAATTAAATATGTTCTTATGAAAACACCTTTTAGGAAACTAAAAATTTCTGTAAGTTGTTTCGCTTTTTTTCATAAATTCATTTTTTCCCAGGTAAATTGTTCAGCTTTCCCTAATTAAACAGCCTTCAATACTTGTTAAGGTGGTTTTTTTAAACCATCTACTCTTTAGTAGATCACAGTTGGCTACTTTTCCTACACAGAGAAAAAATTAATGCAATTTTGATAGAAAGTTTTAATTATAAGACTCTAAAACAATTCTTACAGCAAGGGAAAAAATGTAAGTGTGCAGAATGCAACCGAGCAGATTCTCCGAAAGCTGTTCCAGGTATTGTCAGGCGGGAGGAGTGGTGCAGTGCTTTGGATAGAAATTCATCAAAACTAATGTGTAATAAGGCTTCCAGGGGAGGTTTAAAAAAAAAAAAGTAGCTTTAGTAAGAGGTTGTTTTATCCATTGGCAGTGATTTGTGATGCAGTGGCAATACTGAAAGTGCAAGAGTCACGGACCTTGAAAGTGCAAGACTCAGTGTCCAAAGTCAGTCAGAGGAAGGTGAACAGGACAGGTTTTAAAAGCCACTGAAGGCACAGTTTGTAGCAGAAAATTTGGCTATGTAGATGGCCCCCCAGGCTGCTGCAGACAAGGTTAAAGACCCATGCTCATACCAGTTGGCCAGCAGCTACTGGCTGCATTACTAGTGCCCCAGAGCTGAGTTGGAGTAGGTCAGTGCAGGTGTGCCATCAGTGTTCCTCACTGCATGGCAGTGCCATCTCCTTTAGTGACTCCCCCAGGATCCGTGCAGGCCCTGAAAAAATGGAAAATCTCATTCTGGAGATGCAGCCAAAGGCCTGGAAGTGCTGTGGCTGCAGAAATCTCAAAAATAAGATTGGAGGGCATGACGGACTCATGTTGGACGAGATAATGCTGAAATGAACTGTCAAGATTCTTGCAAGGATCTGAAAATACAGCACTCGTTTCTCCTCAAAGCCATTCAAAAAATGTCATGCAGTTGGGAAGCACTGGGTTCCAAAAGAAGAAAGTACGGCACCCTCTCCCACCTCCTTTGAGTCATTTATTTTTAGTTTTTCTTTCTTAGATAGAGGTGTTCTGGTTCCTACACTCCAGATGTGTGAATCAGCTCTTCCCCAGGCAGCACCTGCTGTCTGCCTGACAAGAGGTGCTGTTTCTGGCAGGATGGATTTTCTTAATCTCTCTTCCTGCTTTCTATACCCTCACCTTCTGTTTTGTTTTTCTCTCACCACCTTCTCTTATTCCTCTCAGTATGGCTCTTCTTAGTTCTCCTTGGACTTTTTCCCACCCCTTCGTGGCCCTTATACACCCTCACTATCCACTCTCTCTCCATCTGCCTCTTTGTCCTGCCCTACCCCTGTCCCCTGCCTGCTGGAATCCCACCCCAGGCACATCCCCACACACACGTGGATTTTGGTATATGTATTCCCTTGTCTGTGGGGCACAGTGCAGGCACTCCATGCCCTTGGCCTTCTCTGGACTGGGCACCAGCACTGCTGGCTTTGTGGGTGAGGCATTGTTCCTTTCTCTGCATGGTGACATGGATTTAGATATGAAAAAAACATACTCTTGATTTCTCAGGTTGCTTGCACCTTCTGTGAGCAGATCACTGATTCTCGGGCTTTTGAAGATTGGTGTATCAGTGCCTTAGCTATTAATAAGAAGGGGGAAAGCTTGAGTGAGCTGTATGAGAGTTAACTAGGGGCATAAATGAAAACACAGCTGCGGTGGCAGAGGCGAGGAGGAGGCTGAGGAGTTAGCGAGCAGCCTGTGGTTCCTGGCTGTGGGGGAAGCAGGGTACCAAGTAAACAGCACAGAAAACAAAAACAAGCTCAACCCGTAACTAAACAGGAAATGACAGGGTAAAATTCCTGCTGAAAAACTGAGAGCTGCTAAACACGTAACTGCAAAGAATAAAGGCATCTTGTGCAAACAAAAATATACAGTAACAGTCTGAGAAGCAATTTGTTAAAGGAGTGACCAATTACAAATCAAGGTGAAGGGCTGCGGGGCAAAGGCAGAGTAAGAAAGAATAGATGTGTGTTTTCTCCCTTAATGTTCAACTGGGTAATTCAAAGCACATAACAGCTGAAAGAATGTTGCAGGATTTCTAGGTGCAAGGTGAGAAAGGAGATGATATTTTGTTCCAGATAATTTTTTATTTTGCTGTTCCTAAAAATTTCTCATTGCATCTATTTTTTTGCTTTCTTCAAATTCAACCTCTAAGTCAAACTTCAGGTTTTTGGTTATGCATTACCCCAAACTCTTGGCATCTAATGAATAGGCTAGAATAGACATGCAGCTAGCTAAGTGGGGAAAAATTCCAATTTGCAAATATTTATTTAATTTCAAATCTGCCAGATTCTATCTGAAAGCACATTGTTATTCAAGGGACATCTCGTTTTTATTCCTGTGCAGTGCCATGTTCCCTTACTTTAGGTTGGCATTTGAGAAACACAAATATAGTTTTTAGGATCTTTGTAAAGCAAAGATGTGTGGACTGAGTGGTCCTTAGCAGAATTCCCTGAAGTTTTGGCCCCCACTAAGAAAGATATGCACACATATCAGTTAACATCTGTGGGTTTACTCAAGTGACTGGTTATTTGCTGAGCCTGGTGCTTAGCATCTCTAGTACCTATAGCATGCAAGAGAAAACTGTACTGATACAGGAAGTTTCCACTGTTTATGTAAGACTAGTTATTTTAAAAAAACAAAAACAAACATGAAGGGCTTAAATTAGTTTCTTTTTATTTTTTGCTTTGGGGCAGCCAGTTTGCCTCTCCTCTGATAAATCATTTGCTACTCTTATTTTATATAAGGAGAGAGTCTAAAAGGATTGATCTTTTTCACCTGAGGAACAGGATGGGCAGGATCAGGGCAGGAAGGAGTGTGCTTCTCCATGCAGCCCCTGGTCTGGAAATACAGCTGAGGCTGGGATTCAGCTGAGCTGGCACTCCTCTTGGCCAGTGAGGAAAATTGCAACACTAAGAACTGCTCTCTCTAGGAACTTTTCCCTTGTGGCTGTTCTTGACCTCATCCTGACAGCAAACTACCTGGAAATACTCCTGTGTTGGTTCCCACCCAGGAGAGAGAAACCTGATCTCTCCAGCTTCCCTTTTGATCCAGCTTTCCTATTGTTTTAAGTTTCTGCCGCAAGCAATTGTGCTACAAGTAAGGGTATTTTCACTTTCTGAGGATTTCACTGCCTTTCTTTTTCCATGGGTGAGATACACGCTTCTGGCTGCTCCCTTCTCATTTGCTGGGAGGCATCTAACTCTCACAGGTCTGGATTTTAAAGATTTTTTTTTTTTTAACTGCTTTGAGATAATGAACATTATTAATTTTCTGACTGCTTCTGTGGTTAACAAAATCTGGAGGAAAGTCAGAGAAAAGTTTCTTTTCAATTTCCTTAAGACTCCCCTCACCCTTGGCATTATCAGGGCATTAAATGTTCTTCACTATGAAACTGAGAGCCACAGAATCCAGCTTAACTGCAAAAAAGACATTTTCTCAGAATATTTAAATGTCTAATTCAAATCTATACGAAAGCTTTTAGTTAGGCTGTGAAAATGTGAAGGGATGTCTGAGGATGCATTTGAGCTGTGTTATGTTTTGGAATGATGTCACTTTTTGGAATATCTTGTCAGCTGAACTGAATTTACAATGAAGTCCAAATATCTGTTAGCCTGTGATTCCTCAATGTGCCGTAGATCTTCCCCTGATCCAAAATGAATTCTAGAAAGAAAAAAACATATGACAAGAAGCTATGAAACTAAATTGCTCCATCTGGGAAATTATAATTTTTTTTTTAAAAAATATGTAACATGATGGGTAAACATATAAGTAATTACAAAAGTGACACTTTGGCCCAGTGGCTCTTTTACTGGAGGTCTTTTCCCCCAAAGCAAATGTTAAATCTCTGTAAGCAATGTAATAATAAACATTTGCTGTTCACTATAAATTGATAGTAGTAAAAAAGATTTTTAAAATTGCCAGGCTCTTTCTATTAAAGACTCTTCTCTAACTAAACTGCAGATACAGCTGCCATACAAAATTGATTGCATATTTAAGAATAAATAAATGTGGGCTGTTAAGGGTCGTGGTTGAATTTAGGGTTGTATTTACTTTCAAGGGACACATTGATATTGCAGTGAAATCAGTACTTCTTTCTGCTTAAATAAAAGATAAAGGGCTATATATTACCAGTCACCCTCTGTGAAACCCACTGACCCATTTTATATGACCATACTATAAAAAGTAATGTACCCAACCAAGACTGACTTATTTAATAATTATCAGGTGTTTTTTCTTTCTTCATAGCTTTTTTTTTTAAATTATTGTTAAGTACATTTTTGTCAGATGGCCTCTCACTGTTACAATGCCAACTGAATCAGGTGTGTGAAAGAGGAAGGATCTGAAGTAGAGGAAGGCAGAGTAAAGCTTCACCCATTATTTTTCTCATCTATTAATTTTTTCTCTTCTTTTTGCATATGAATGTAGTTGCATTTTATGCAAGATTTTCAAAGGCATATACATTGATGAGGGCTTGTGCCTATCTATCATTGCTAGACAATTGAAGGCAATACTGTAAAAAAGATACATTTGAACAGGGGAAAGAAAAGGTGAAGGAAGCTGAGAGCAGAGAAACCAAGCTTGGGAGAAACCCTTCGTTTAGATTATTGAATTTCCTCTGTACTCTACTAAAAAGTAATGATACTTATGTTTTCAGTCAGGTTTAGAGTTACAGGTTAGTTTTTTTCTGTCCATGAGCTGGTGGTGTCACCAGTGGTCATACACAAGGGACACACAGAGCAGTTTTGATACAGCCTCAGACCTTAATCCAGCTCATTTTTTCAAGCACTGGCTCTTGGCCACTCACCATGGCTTCACATAGAAGCAGAGGTCTGATACGACAGACGCAACTGTGGGAGCAGGACAACAACCCTCCACGTAATTTCACTTCTGTACTTGTTGGATGCTTGTCATTGAATTTTAGAGGTTGCTTTAGCAAGTTTCCTTTTTCAATTTATTTGTTTGGATTTTTGCAAGAATAGTAATTTGTATTTAATTTTGAAATGCTGTGGTTAGGGAGAGGAAAAGGCAGAGCGATGAAGAGGCATTAGGAATCATTTTCCCCTAAAATATCACTGAAAATTTGTGTTGAAATACTATCAGTATCACTGCTAGCTGTTTGGTCATTTGTTTTTCACCACACAGAGAAAAGGTGGAGGTAGCATCCAGACAGATGGTGCAGCTGAATAATAGGTTGGATAAGAAAGTTAAGGAAATGGCATAATCTTTCCCAGTGTTCTTCAAAATAAGTTTTTCTTGCTAGTGAAGTTTACCTTTCTTTTAAAAAGCTCCATGAGGTTGTGGGGTTTTCAGTTTGTTTATTTTGCTAAGTCTCAGCTATGATGATGGTAGATACAGATTTACTAAAATCCACATCTGGCTTCCCTTTTCAAGGTTCTAGTAATGAAAGCCAGTAAAAATGATGAACCAGGAATATCTGGAGATAAAGGACAGATTCAGGTTTCAAACTTTCTCTGATTTAGGAGGAGGTTTAAAGGCAAAGCCTGAAACTTAAGGCTGATTAGTGTAAATAAAATACTAAGGCAGCCATTGTTCTGGGGACATTTATTATCACTTTAGGCCACTTATCAAGAAGAGAATTCATATTCTTGTATCTCTACTCATCTTCTGGAACCAGGTGAAAATGGGCTTTTGCTTTCTAAGTTCAAGATGCACATTTTTCTTAGAAAAATGGGGAAATCCCAAAGTATTGAATATTCACTGCAGTTTTTAAAATTAGTCAAAACTATATGCCTCACAGAAGGAAGTGAGTGGTTAAAATTCCTTGAAAATATAAGCTAAAATGAATTCACTAACATTTTGATACTGTTGGTCAGTATCAAAAGTTTCTAAGTCTGCTGGATTATTAGTTTTCCTAAATTTTTATAAAAATACCCAGTGGCCTTTCTTTTAATAGACTTCAGTTCTTCTGTGAAGAATTTAGGTCTATTCAACTTTGCATAGGAGCTAGCCAGGACACTTTATGTATTTTAGGAAAGATAAACCTGCAGTCAGAATAAATTTTCCTACAGCAGAAAATTCCAGAATAACATCTAAGGGTAAAAAGGACTACTCTTGTCATCTAGACTTGTTCTCATGTCTGAGCCCACAGGTATTTCACACAGAAAGAAGTCAGATTTAAGTGATCTCAGCATGAAAATGAATTTTGAATTAAGCACTCTGTTCTTATCCTGCAGTGGGTGTTCCTTGTTCTATTTTTTCAGATAATACAAATGCAACACAAACAACATTTCCCAAATAAATTAAAACAGTGTCCATTGTTACTTATTGATGGTATTTTTTTGTGCTGAAGTGACATTTGCTTACTTTTGCTTCTCAATGCCATATGCATGAGTTTACCGACTCAGAACTCCCTGAATTTTTGATCCTGTTGAACACTGTGAAAAATCTCAGTTGAAGGGTTTAATGCATTTTCCAATCAATGTGTAGGGGAAATTTGGCCTTATCAATTTAAATGCTGGAGATCCTTTCATTGCATTATGGAAGAATCTTTTCTAAGCAGAGATTATTCTTAAGAACTTCATAACATTTAAAGGTTAATATGTTAGGTAAAGAACAATATCTTAAGACAAACATTTTTATTACAGGACATGAAGGGATAGTTCTGATTAAATTACACGATTATTTGAATGGGAAAGAAGACAAAGTGCATCATTTCTTGCCCTCAACTTTAATGCCTTTAATCAAATAATGACCTTCTGGAAATAGTTAATTTTAAGCATTTGGAAAGATCAATACCACTTTGCCACCAAAAAATGGCCCAGATGATGAAATTTGATGTATTTAAAGTACCATTTCACCCTTTTAACCTAGTAAATAATTTAAAATGCTTTCAGTACTCCTTTGCTACCATTATGTATCTCGCTCA
Organism: Acanthiza pusilla; assembly: GCA_036630365.1. Classification (NCBI taxonomy): domain Eukaryota; kingdom Metazoa; phylum Chordata; class Aves; order Passeriformes; family Acanthizidae; genus Acanthiza; species Acanthiza pusilla. Next base: position 17,811,202 of record JAXCHO010000073.1, read on the forward strand.
AAGTATTATGACTTTTCCAAAAGCAACCTTTCTGTGCAATGTGCAGCTTACAAGTTTAATAGTAAAGACTAATACTATATGCATATATGGTAGTGGTTATGTTGGCCCTTTTTCTTCCCTTATATGTGTAGAATCTGTTTTGTAAAGAAATAGAAATGTCTGAGTGCAGCCATTTGGAACAATAATGAGATTGTAAAGCAAGTTGGATGGCTTTTGAAGGGGAAAAAGTCAATATTTAAAGTTTAGTCCGTGAGTTCTTTTCCTTTGTTTTGTCTATAAGCTTTCCTGTTAAAGGTGAGGGATTTGGATTGCTCATACAATTAAGAGCCCATTTTACCAAGTGTAATTTCATATCTGTGTTCTATGAACTGAAGTGCCTTCAGCATTGAAAATAAAAAAAAATTGCCCTCTATTAGCATGTTAGTGGGCAGATTAAAAACAGTCTTCATTAGCATAAGTAACACTTACAGATTCTTTTAAAAGTAGAAAATTATTTGTTGAATGATAAATTGCTAGCTTTCTAGTTAGTTGCTGAAAATGTGCTCATTCAAAATGCCTACTTTAGTTTAGTCTACAATACTCAATTTTTTTTAGTTAGAAGTACTGTTAAATGGATTATGTATTTAGTCTTTGTTCACAGTAGATACTGAAATGCAATTCACACTTTCTGCTAAAATGTTTGTATCAAATACCTCTCTATTTAGATTGATTTATTTTAACATCATATATTTTTATTATACTCTATGCCCCAGAAAATGATGCAAAATAATGTTAAATGTACTATACCAAAGAAAAACTGATCATGTCTTAGCATTGATACTCTAAAATGTTTTCCCTTCTTAGATTTAAATTACAGCCTTTCCAAAAAATGCCAAAGTCTTTGTTATTCTGTAAGAAATATTCATCATCTGGCAAATTATTATCCCTCTAACAAACTGACCAAATGAGTTCAATTGCTTCACCCTGTAGCCTTCTCTTCCCAGACTAGATCTGTTTGTTGCTGATTTGGAAAGCTTTGGACAGGGAACGTTTTTCATAATTGTAATGTTATCCTCTTTGATATAATTAGGGTGGGTATTTACACTTTAGGTGTAGATTTCTTTTTCTTTCAATAAGAAAATACGAGAATGGAAGAATATTTTGTTAGAAACTCTATGTGAAAGAGCAGGAGATTTTATTTAAGCGTGGCACCGATCTGACTGAATAGAATAGCATTTGGATATATAGATAAAATGCATAGATGCTTTCTTTAAAATAAGCATGCTCATGGGTATTGCAGAGCCTAAGTTTTGGCAGTTATCCTCTTTGCGCTTTTCCTGCAATAATTTGGCAGTTCGGCTTTCACAGGTTTTTTTCCTCTAATGTCTTGTGTTTCTTTACTAAATCCCTATCAGAAAACCAGACAGAAGACTCTTATTTATTTTAAATATCTTAGGTTTAGCATCTTTTTTTTTTCACCATTTTCTTGCTTACTGTAGCAAGACCTTTGCAGATGGTACTTGGTTACTTGAAAGTGCATAACAGTATTTTCTTTGTAGCAGATGGATTTAAGACTTTTAGTTCCCAATAAATGTAGGTTTACAATACATAACTTTACAGGATTTGTGTTGTATATAACAGGTTTGAACATATTATCTCAGAATTCATCTGCATGGCATTTTCAGCTTATCCAGGGCCCATGCCAGTATTTTAAGTAATAGGGAGAGCATAGTGATTGATAGCAGCTAAAGGCGTGATTTTGAATAGAAACAAAGGTTTTAGAACAGAAGGTGTCAAATTAAACTTTGTCAGTTTGAAAAGTAGTAACATCCTGAAAGTTCTCCAAACATATTTACATGTGGCTAATGTTTATATTTTGCTTTGTACTCTCTTTATATTCAGTGCAATGTTGCCTGGCAAATTTACTCTGTTTTAAAACCAAGGTTGTTCCCAATGTCATTGCAGAGTTTTTGGGGGGTTTGCCTTTCTGCATAAATGTATCAGCTTCATTATTTTAACGCTGTTTTTTTAACAATGTACTCTATATGCCGTATAAACCGGTTGTGATCTAATCTGAGTTATAAATATTTCCTTATTATTTTGTGGTCATTTCCACTTCCTGTAAAACTATAAAGACAAGGAAAAAAAAGAATCTAGGCAGAAATTGCTCTAGACTTAAAAAAGCATGAAAGGAGAAAAACCAGCCCTGTTACATTCAATTGTAAATTCAACTACATTACCTGCAGCAGTTCATACTTTTTAGATCGAATGGAAACAAAACTTCTAAATTTTGAAGAACTTAAAATTAACTATTAGAAAAGTCTGGATGATTACTTTCCTAAATTTTATAAAAAACATTTCATACTTTCTCATGTAAGTGACTTTTATGAATTAGCTTTATTTCATGTACAGAATTCTCAGCCTGAAACTAAATGAAGTACTTATATTTTTATTTGTTTTTCTTGAACCAAAAGAAAGCATATTGGTATAAAATTCTTACTCTTTTAACAAAATAAGCCCCTACAGCCTCTCTTGCTGTCCATCCACCATCTCTTCTGAGGAAATTGGTGAGATGAACTTATATAAATATGTTCAGAAATAAATAATGAAGATCAAAAAATTGTTTCTGTCGTTGTAATTGTAAAAGAATTCAGTTGGATGTTTCCATGTTTTCCATCAAATGTTTCATCAGAGTGTGTCTACTTCTTTAAAAATGTGCCAAGTGGAATAGAGACATTTTGGTAGAATAGCAATCTTTCCTGTGTACCCTGTCAGAAATATCTGTCTTCATTATCTCAAAATCCCTGAAAGGCTAGCAGAAACATGTTTCAGGTTACAATTCATCAAATAATTTTAGATAAGGAATTAGAAGTATTTTTTCAGTGCAAAAATTGAGAGAAAATATTGGAAATACAATGTTAGCTATCAGTAATTAATGAAAATAAGGTCTGGCCTAGTAAATAGAGAAACAGAAAAGACAGGGGAGAAGCTATTTCTTAGTTAACAAAAACTGTTATTGTGAAATATGTTTAATCAGCAAAAAATGTTATTGCCTAGAAATTATTTTTTCTACTGGACATTTTTTAATTATAAAGGGTTTCTACTGTCTTTTTAAGAAAAAACAAACCCTGTGATTCATGTGGTCAGCAGACAAAATATGTGCAGCTTCTAAATGCATGGTGCAACTTCTTTTGCAGCCTGTGTGTATGCCTTAGGTGTCATGGGGGGAGACAAGTTAGCTTGTTTTTTTGTTTACTTTCACCAAATTGTCATGATAGACAGCTGTGCTCTTTGTTTCACCAGCATTTGAAGCTGGGCCAGTCTGTTCAGTGTAAAGCAGTGCAGATTCCAGACAACCAAAGGACAATTCTTACACTTTGGCATGGGATGGTTTGTGGCTTTGGGTTTTTTTAATTAAGAATTTTATAATTGTGCTTCAGTTAAAAGATCTAGATTGGTTTCTCTTCATCATCTTCTCTCCTCCATCCCCAACAAGCTCCCTCTGAGTGCAGCACTTTTAACTTGCTGCAGAAAACTAATACTGCTGTTGAGCGTAATCCAGCATTCAGTATCCCCGAGGATACAAGGTGAACAGAGAACCGCGAGTGACATGCTGTTTTTGTTAGGGGCAGGGAGAGCTCGCACATTACCCTGCTAATACATTCCAGTGAGATTCCACAGACCCTTGCCACTGTTTTGAAAACATGCCATACGATTCCAGCCGGGACAGGCTGAGCGCTGCGTGCTCTGTGTGAAGGCGTTTGGCCGCGTTTCCCAGTCATGTTGCTAAACCCTGGGGCAATACCCAGCATCCCCCCTTAGTGCATGGTGAAGGAATGGGGTGTGCTCCATCCCTGGGGTATAGGGGAGCCCTTCCGCTGCCCCCGCTCTCCCCTCTCTCTGCTCCCTCCCTAGCACACCTTGAGAGCACCTGGCAGATTTTGGCCCCGTTTAAGTTTTTGCTTTTTTGGCTCTGCTACCACCATCTCTATAACATTTTTCATTTTGGTTGTTTCTTGGGGGCATTGTCTTCTGTGTCATTTGTTCAGTTTTCCACTTATATGGAAGCAAATATACTTCAAATTTTTATACACACCTCACTAAATATTTTCATATACAATATGAATGCATTAACATTATTTGTTTACTTCTATTCTTCCTGTTGTGGCAATATTTTTACACTGCATTTATTAACTGTTAGCTAAAGATATGAGTATCTTCAAGAAAATACATATCTATATCATATCTATATGCCTATTGTATCTGTTAGTAAACCAGTCTGGATAAACCATTAATCCACTACCAGTATATATAAAAAGGATCTAAAAGCTTCTGTACATTTATATTATTTGTTGATTCAATAAAATGTCACATTATCTTTCCTACAGCATTAAGAAATAAAATTGCATGGACCTATTTTTGAAAACAGATCCTTGAAGCTAAAATAAAGGAAATATGCATGTTTTATACATGTAATATTTTGTTCCTAAATTTTAATATATCAGAAAATTTCTGCTGATGCACACTGTCCTAGCTAGAGGGTTTACACTCCTCTTTTAGAACTACCAGTGTACAGTTACGAAAAAAATCCTCAATTAAATTTTAAGAAGACGTAAGGAAACATTACATTTTTGAGATGAACTCATATGTCTCTTTTGGAAGCAAATTAGCAACTGCTTCAGTTCTTGCAGGGGATTCTGTAGCTGACTTCTTATTATATATTCCAAAAACTCGTAGGCACCTTGCTGTCCTTGATGTGGAAATTATATAAATCTATCAGAAGCTAGAGCACATCTTCCTTCCCCCCAACTCCTAATAATCCTGGATGCAAAACTGAGAGACTCTTTTTTTTTCCGGGTCTGTAAGGACAACCTGGAAACAGAGTTAAGTATCACTTGAAATAAGTTCACCTGCAGAGAAACCTCTACTTGTAGTAGACATTAAGAAGCTATTGCTTGACTGCATCTAGTCATAGGATTCCTGTCTCTTGAAAGGATGTTGGGGAGCTCCTCTACTGCTGATTTATGTTAGGCAGCCCTATAGTCAAGCAAATGAACAGCAGCACAGTGATGTGGGACCAAGGGGAAGGTGCTTTCCAAAATGCCCATGGTTGGTAAGGGTCTGGGAAATGGCTGGGCATCCTCTCAATGTGTTGGTGTTTGCTCTAAGCCCAGACTGTGCAGTGAAAGCCCTTTCGATCAGGTGAGAGCACGAGAGAATGCAGCACCTCTAAAGTACACATTTCACCCTCATTTTACCTCTTGCAAAGTGATGAAAAAATTAACATTTTGCTGCTGTTGTCTTCAAGGGGTGGCTCTGTGAGCTGTTACGTTGGAAAGAAGATCCTTCACCAGAGAACAGGACCCTCTGGGAGAATCTCTCCATGATCCGAAGGTTCCTCAGTCTTCCTCAGCCTGAACGCGATGCCATTTATGAACAAGAAAGCAATGCAGTTCATCACCATGGCGACAGGCCTTCCCACATTATCCATGTGCCAGCAGAACAGATTCAGGTTAGTTTACCTTGGCCAATCCCGCAGAGCGCTAAGTAAATAAAGCTTTAAACGGAGCAAAGGAAATTAGTGTTTCTTCCCTCCCGGTCAGGCTAAACACAGGTCTCCCAGTACGAGATGAGAGTGCGCTGCCGTCCAGCACCGCAGTTCAAAGGAGCGCGCGCGCCCACCCGCAGTCCTTGTCTCGGTTCATGGCTGTTCGCAAACGTGTGTGGTGCTGGTGCCGAGGCAGCTGTGTGCGGCACAGGATGAGCCCCGCGCTGGCTGTCCCTGGCTGGACAGGCATCAGGACCAAAAGGCAGGGCCATGTGGCACCGGTTGGCAAAGGCCTTTCCAGCAGTGCAGGAGGACCTTGTTGTGCCACTGTTGGAAAACTAAGCAAGAACTTTCAGCAGTGGCAGCTCGTCCTGGGTAGGCGTGAAGGGAAGGGGATTCCTCATCCCACTTTAACCCCAGCTGAGACTGGGGTGAGTCAATATTTGTTTGTTTTTCCTTCAGAGCCCCTCTCCCACCACCCTTGGGAAAGGAGAGCATAGAGGCGCTTTCCTACCAGGCCTGCTGACCGCTGGACCTTGGCTGGGTGCTGCTCCGCAGGTGAGCTGGCACAAGGGCACTGTGTCAGGGACAGAGAGGAAGGGACACAAAGCCCACACCGTGAGGCTGGGAAACATCTGCCCTCTGCTTCTGGGCAGCCCCAGCAGTGCCTCCTCCAGGGGCTGCACCCACCCTTTTTGCTGGCACAGGCGCTGCCTGCCGGGAGCAGAGCTAGCTGCTGTGCTAAGCTGTGTAGCCATGGCTGTCAGTGGGGACTGCTGTCTCTCTGAGCTGGGGATTCTTTAATCGCTTCTCACAAAAGACCCGAGGTCAGCCTTGTAACTGCTCCTTCCTAAAGGGCAGATATTACCCTGTGCTTTCCCAACCTCAGCTGAGACCCTGTGTATCATTTGTATTACCTATACAGCAAAATATTTACAAAGCTAGGAAGGATAAAGTTATCTCGCAGCCAGAAACAACACGAGTGTATATTAAAGATAAAGCAAACTGAATAAGACAATCCCTTAGGATATCAAGTACTAAAATAATTGTGAAAGCCTGGAAACTTGCTGTTTGATTTAGCAAAAAGAGAGAGAAAGATCTATATTAAGTAATAAAACAGCGCTTGTTTGAAAATGTACATTGTTTTTAATAAAATGGCTTCTTAAGGGGATAAAAGGAGAAGCTTATGCACAGTATAAACATTCAACCACTATGCCACTTACTTAGATTTTCTTGCCTTGTTGATAAAAGTTGTGTGTTTGATCTCATAAATATTATTCACATAAGCAGTTGCATTGTAATCTCTTAATATGACTTGTAAGAGTAAGGATTGGGAGATTGGGCCTGAGTTTTGTCTCTGCTCTTCTACATGGTAATTGCTGTAGATGCATAAATATGTAGCTCAGACACAAGTTCTCAAACTGTATATACAAAGCCTCTAGTCTTGTAAGAATTTAATGTGCTGGGAGTAGTCTTGAATCTCTTCAGGACAGGAGCCTTGAATGGGACTGCTCACAGACCATAAAACATGAAAGGACGTGAATAGGGATGAGGAAGGAGCCCTAATTCCACTAGCATTTGTGTCAGATCTTAGAATATGAAGATCACTTAAAGCAGTGGCTTCTAAATCGGTTGTGGAGATCTATGTGAAGTCTCCACAGTCACAAAAGTCCCTGTGAAGTGGACAGAATTATAATCCCTCCAGTATTTATAACATTTGTATGGCATTTTGTGCTTCTTAGGGTTTCAAAGAACTGCTACTGGAAGCCTGGAATCTAGTACCAAAACACAAAAAATTGTTGAGGGGAGACTCTCAAAGGGAAATAAAATGCAGTGATAGCAACTGCTTGTTTTGCTGTGGTTGTTTTTTAATAATAACTGGTGGTTTGTACCATATGACAAGAAATTTGCTGATCCAAAAAAATCTTACTAACCAGTGCTTCCTGTGCTGTGCAGCAAAAGAATTGTCAACACAAACAGTAGCTGATAAATCTACTTTTGATTTTAAGCATGATCTTATAGTGTACTGTACTCTGGTGGTAGATGAGAAAAACATTTCTGTCCCTAGGGCTCAGTGCCTCACCTTTTAAGAATGTTTCTGAATCCATGCTTGCAAAACTTCATTTTAAGCTCTTGTTAATAATTTACATCATGATTTGCTTTATCTTATTGTTCTGATGTGCATATTGGCTCATTTTTATTGCCTGAGTTTTTGGAATGCAGCATGTTCCCTTCTAATAATAATAGTGCAACTTATTTAGAGCTTTGCATCTTAGTGCTTTATAAATATTAACTGAATAATCCCCAGTACAAACACAGAAGCAGGTAAATAGGTCTGCTCCCTGTTTATTCCTTGGGATACAGGCAGTGCAGGCCTGCTCAGAGACCACAGGCAAGAGAGGTCAGAGCCAGAAGGGGAAATACAGATTTCCTACCTCCAGCTCCCTTTGTCCTTGCCGAGGCTGGATTTGACAGTGTCACGTTGGGTGCTTCCAGCACAAGAATGCGCTCATTCTGTCGTAATGTTTGCAAGTTTGACGAGACTTTAGTGCGTGCCGAGGTCAGGTCAGCAGTGAGATATTTCTGTACTTAAAGAGCTAAAATGCTCTCCTTCCCTCTGACTCTCCAGTCCCTTCATCTAGCTGTTGCTAGAGATTTGCAGCCCTTGTTTTTGGGCAGCAGCTGCTGTTGCTGGCAGAGCTCCGGCACGTTTGCCCTCATCTGGCACTTCTCTCACTTTGCCCTTGCTACAGTTCTGGCTAAGCTGGTCAAGTTAATCCTACACTATGTCACCTACTTAGCATTTTGTCTTGTCTGCACTTGACTCATGGAGCATGTTCATTAAAATTTGTCAGCTAAACCGCACCGATGTCGTATCATCAGTGCTTTCGGTCCGACAAACCTACGGTGTTCTTTTTGTTCTTTCTTTTTTTTTTTCCCTTCCTTTTTGTTCTTTAAACTTACTAAGCCTTTGTTTGCAGCTCTGCAATTTCTTCCCCCGCTCCCTCCCCAGGATTTTCTCAGTAACAAAATCTGAGCAAGAATACATGTACAAAAAAATGCTGTTCTTTGTGTTGCAGCAGCAGCAGCAGCAACAGCAACAACAGCAGCAGCAACAGCAACAACAGCCAGGTCCCAGACTACCCCCAAGGCAACCGACAGTAGCATCACCAGCTGAATCTGAGGATGAAAATCGTCAGAAACCCCGACCGCGAACAAAGATTTCTGTGGAGGCCCTAGGGATCCTACAGAGTTTCATCCAAGATGTAGGCCTGTATCCAGATGAAGAAGCAATCCAGACTCTCTCCGCTCAGCTTGACCTGCCCAAGTACACCATTATCAAGTTCTTTCAGAACCAGCGATATTATCTCAAGCACCATGGGAAGCTGAAGGACAATTCTGGTTTGGAGGTGGATGTTGCAGAATACAAGGAAGAAGAGCTGCTCAAGGATTTAGAAGACAGCATCCAAGACAAAAATGCAAACACGCTTTTTTCAGTTAAACTAGAAGAAGAGTTATCAGTAGAAGGGAACACAGAGATTAATGCTGAATTGAAAGACTGATCTAAAAGTATTATTTTCTTTCAACAGTGCCGCTGGTATTTACTAATGAAATGAAAATTCCATCTTGCGTTCTGTCGAAAACCCTTATTATTCATTGTTTGGCCAATGAATCTTCCAAAACTTGCACAAAAGTTGAAAAAAAGGATAATGCAGACTGCACTAGATGTTTTACTCTGTTTTACAAACTGCTTCGCAGCAACAGATGAAGCGTTGAGGATTGTTTGATATTAATTTGTGTTCACTGGATACACTGTGAGTGTACCCAATAAGCATGATACCAGTGATTTTGATTCTGGAGCCTTCAGACAAGCATTACAACTTTTGTGATTTACTGTTTTTTTCGTTTCTGTTTTGTTCTTGTTTTTTAATTATTACTGTAGCACTCCACACTTGATCTTTGGAAACTCACATTTATTTAAAAAAATAAAATAAAAAGAGTTTGTTACTCTTGTTCTATTGTATGTTACAAAAGAACTATAGACTGTGGAATGCAGTTTAAAGATAACATATGCCAACAAATGCCTTGTATTATATGGCACTGCCGTAATTCAGATTTGTTTTCTTTTGGAAATAAAGGTCACTGTATTTTTTTTCCATTCTCATTGTTACATGGTTTTAGAGAAAATGAAAAAGAAAATGTGAAACACAATTTAGTCCTCATTATTTATTTGTAGATCCTGCAGCATCATGTTGTAATTAATTTTTTTGGAAGTTTCCGTTAAATGTAATATTGCTTCTCTTGTTACCATACTGATTTTTTTTTTCTATTTATAAATGTATTTTGATGGGCAGTAAAACAAAGTGTCTTAAAAGTTTTAAATAGAGAAAATGTGCTTTACACAGTTGCCTATAAAAAGTGCTCTATGTTATCCAAGCAATTCATACTATAAGCTTCACTCTTATTGTTGTATGCAATTTTTACTATCATGCAAATAAGCTTAGGTAAATAAAACTAATAGATCACCTTAGAAACTTATGCAATTAATGTGAAAATAATTGATGTTTGCAATGTGTCTTCCTTTGGTTTACAATCAATTTTAAAGCTACAGCTGTATAAATTTTCTGTATAAAGGTGTATTTCTTTTTTATGAGTTTATTGCTATGAAAACACCAGTTATTTTGTTACAGCTGGCTGTTTTTATAAGTGTATCACAATTTTCTTTATGCAGAAATGTTCTGACTAGGAGTGGTTATTGACTGTAACTACACAATTAAAATTGTTTGTATGGTATGATATGGCAGGGTTTGTCTGCGTATGTGTATATCTGGGAGGAATAACTTGTTCTTAGTGCACATCGTACCTTCTTGCCACCACTTTGTTCTCCTTTAAAATCACAGGCAGATTTTTTTAATGACCTTCTTAAAATTTGAATTTAGATAACATACTTCAAAAAGAAACTCAGTTTGGTTATGAAAATCATAACCTGTCTTTTCTTGGTTTAAAAACTTGCCTGCCCAACAGAGATAGCAGGATATTATTGAGTCAGAAGGCTATCAGGCATAAACATATTTACAGTTCCTGGCAGTAATGCACTTATAATGGATACAGCTGGTTTTATTTTACACTAGAATTATGCTAACACTGTTCCTTGCACTAATGTATAAACATTAAAAAAAAACATTAATAGTCATAAAGTAAATAGGAAAGATGGGCTTTGCCCATAGCAGTCCCCTTCTAAGCAAGATTATTTTTAATGATCACTAATAAGGTTCTTGATAAAGCCATAACAATTGGTGACCTCTGAATTTATGCAAGGCTCATGTCTAGGCTAAAGAGCAGTCTGCAGCTAAAAGTTATGGAGTACACACTGTTGGTCTCCTAGGAGAGAAAAAGCTCACACCCGGTGTGACTTGGGATGGGAATTCAGCTCAGTTGTGAAATGACTAAAAGTTTGCAAAACTCAACATGGGTTCCAAAGGCACAAATGACTCTTAGCAAATTTCTTGGTTTAGTTCCATTAAGTTCATTATGGAGATACATATTAGGCAACAAGGTGTCATTCTACACATTTAAAACTGCTGCAGGTTGTCCTTTGTCTCAACATCCTTGCGGGGCCATCGAGCAGCTCTCAGCTGCGGCACCTCTTGGCTGCACCCAGGACTGTGTTGGGGCTGCACCGTGGTTTGGGCTTGGGATCCAGTCCAGTTGAAAGAAAAAGCCTTTGTAGCACTCTGGGAGGGAAATAAACCTTAGGAGGGACACGTATATGTAATTTGGTATTGCATTCTAATAGAAAGGCAGTAAAACCATGCTCTCGCTTAAGGGACTTGGAGTAGCTATAAAGCTATTAATAGCCCAAAGCTATGCTGGTCACAGAAGGGCAAAATTAAGCCTAGTCCAGGGAAGTCACTGTGATCACCACTGGATTTCTTCCCTTATTTCAAATGGCATTGTTGCTTCGTAAAGCCATGCAGACAAAGCTGGGCCTGATCCCTGTTCACAATCAAGGGGCAGGATCTGTAGCCCAGGCAATGCAAGCTCATTTGATGGGCAGCACAATACTGCTGGCACCCGTGGGTACACTTTACAACTAACAATGCATGCATATACAAGGGAGAAGGGGAAGTGAAGGAAAGGCCTTCCTGGAATGTACCTCTCTCCACACTAAACACTAATACACACAGCACTCCTAATACCAAAAACAGGGCAACCCTACAAAAGAATAAGAAGAAATGTTTATAAAGCTGTCTTTGCTATTGTGCAAGCAATTTCCTTTTCTTTTATCCTTTTAAGTTTTATGGGTACTGAAGTAGAGGCCATGTGTGCTTGCAGATGGTTATTATAGCTGTTTCTTTTCCATTATCTTTGTTTTTCTTTATCCTACTGTAGCTGAGGTTACCTTCCAAATAGTTCAGCCTCTGTAGTCACACATTACCTGCACAGGAGTTCGAATCATTGCCTTTTTGTGTCCCAGTGGGGGGGCTCAAGTGCAGTCTTAACTTAGCCTAAGTGACCAAAAGCATTTTTGTTAAATCTTCAGCAGTGTTTTCGAAGGTGATGTGGGTATTAAGGATTCAGCTTTCTGTGAATACAAGAGATTTGTACTGTTAGGAGTTAAGCTACAACAAGCAAATGCCACCTTGACTTATGAACCAGTTAGACTACCTAGAAAATTACCTTATGTCCTTTTCTGTTCCTTAAATTCCTTTTTCTCACCGCCTAGCAGAAACATAAAAATTTAAAAAAACAAACAAACAAAAAAAAAAACCCCAACAAACAAACAAACAAGCACACCTTTCCATTTTGGAAAAGATTAAGAAATCTGACTGGAATTCTGTAATGAAGAATAAAAATTGAGACATAAAAACAATATTAGTTGGGAAGTTGTTAGTAAAACTCACTGAGAAGCTCTACTCTGACTCTATGAAATGAGTATTTCATATATACTTAGGGAAGAATGGGGAAAGAATATAACTAGGAATAGAACTTAAGCTGCAAAGAAAGTGAAATGCCTAAGACAGAGGAAGCTGAAAGCTGGGAGGGGATGGCAGGACTTAGTTTTTGCCACAAAACTTAAATATTTACCATGTTGCATGGCATTTACCAGAAAAAGTGGAGTGTTTTTACTCCTCGATGATTCCCCATTGTTCTATATTTAACTGACAAGATTTATGTGTATATTCTAGAGTCCATAGAGTTTGGTTTTCCACCCTGAAAGAAACCAAACTAGGTCCCAGATTCCAAGAGGTCCATGATCTGGGGACAGTCTCAAGCCCCAGTCACATCTGCGAGTTGCTTATAAAGACTCACTACCCTACGATGCAGGGGTTTAGATTTGTGTTTTGTATAGCTACTTTCAATTGGTAAGATGACCCAGCAAAAACTGCCCATGTTTAAAGTAAATTATTCCACTCATTTTTTTCTTTTAGTTGGGAAGGTAAAGGTGCAGCAAATGGAGAAAGAGGAGAAGGTTCCTCCAAACCAGTGGTTTTGTTACAGTGATTTATAAAATCAGTGCTTTGATTGTGTGCTGGGAAGGCACCAAATATTACTAAGTTCATTTGCCAAAACAAATGCTCCATATGTTAAAAGCAGTATAAATTAGATATTATAGAAGGCCTACTAGAACATTAAATATTACCAATTCTGCTTAACTTATTGAACTTGTGCTTTGAAGTCAGGTACATTGCAGAGACCAAAGGTATTTTGATTTTTACATAATGATTTATATTGTGCTTTGAATAACAGTCCCATAGCAAAGCAAGGATATAAATATACTCCCAGGCCTTTTTTTGCACACAGAGGTAATTTAGGTTGGTCTCCTCACAGTGCCTTGTGTCCACACAGTCTTTTACTACAACAAATGAGCTAATAATTCAAACTGCAATAAGTGATCCTCCTTGGAGCAGGAGTAGTGCTACTTGGCAGTGAGTTTGTTTGCTTTCAGGTTCATACGGAAGCCTTCCCCCCCGCTCTGCTGCTGGCAGCCCTCCCTCTATCTCATGCTGTATTGTTTCATTTTGGCCTGACCCAGGCACTCTTCCTGCTCCAGGTCATCTTGGCCAAATGTCACCTCTGCTGGTTATGTGCCAGTATTCAGGTGGATGTGCCACAGTTTAATATGAGGCAGCAAGGACTGTATGTGTCTGATGTCCCCTACCCTTTGCCTGAATCACCATTCACGCTGTGAGCCCTGCAGAGCCACTTGCATTGGAAAGAGAGTGACAACTGCAGCAAACCCTCCAGGAGACAGGCTGCTTCTGAGCTGATGGAGTAGAAGGGGGAAGGGGATATGCCTTCCAGAAGGGAGAAAGAAGGAAGGTGCCAGGGAAAGATGAAAGAATCAGAAAGGTCACAATGGCTGCCCTTGCATGGGGGATGGAGCTTTTTTGCAAGGCGTGCTATGGAAATACCCAAAGTACTACAGAGTACTGCCAAGACTCCATGGAAAACGCACAGTTGTCTCCAATTGTGGGATTTGCCCTGTCAGGCAATATCTAGGTTAACACAGAAACCTCCTCGGCTGTCCATGGCAAGAGAGGTCCCCTATCAGTTTGTCCTCTGGTACCATCCCTGTGCGTAAGACATGCAGGATTCTTTTTGTCAGCTGCTGACATGTTACCATGGCAGATGCAGCTGGGACTCTCTTTCTAGGTTACTTGCTTACCCATACAGTGTGCTAAAGCAGTATCCAGGCTGTAAACCCTCTCATTTTCTTCCAGGATCACATCCAAACACAAGTAGTACATTTGCATCCTCAAACCTACTTTTTTGGTGCTGTCTCCTACAGTCTCCTTCTCCTTGGACCAGATGTGCCCTAGGACTTAAAAAAGAATCAAATGTGTTGTATAGCTCAGGTATTTATAATCGTGCAAAAGAATAGAAAAAACATGACCTTTGTGGGTGCAGAGATGTATAAAGCACACACAGTTCAGAAGTTTTAGAGCAAGTAAGTTGTCCCAAGAGGCTTCAGAGAGAGATTTCATACTGCTGTAGCCGTCTCAAAACAGCAGTTACAATGATTGGAAATTGTTGGGGGCAGAAAAGTTCATGTAGAGTCCTACTATATTTGCAGAGGACCTTCTCCCAGAACAGAATTTGAAACAAAGGGTACTCTCTTTCATTATTTGCATTACAAAACAAACATTCTTTGCAGTACAAACCTTGTTGCTCTTCCACATCTACATTAAAGCAGAGCACTGACCTGATAATGAGCAGCACGGCCTCAGCTATATCCCACATATGCGCCCCATCTGCAGGAGTTTCCCCTGGACATAGCATGCCCCAAAACAGCTTAACTCTTCTTCACTCTCCCATCATCAACCTCAACATGGCCTTTCATGTGCAGTGAACATTTTCACCTGGGGAAAGCAATTTAGGAAAAAACCTTAGAGCAAACCAGGGCAGGGGGAAAGGTAAACTAGGCTATCTTTTCACAAGTGAAGGAAGAGTGATTCTTTATCATTATCAGCATGGTAGCTTGCACTGTGAAATAGGAGGTGCTGTTGGTGGCTTGCCTTAGAAGGAAAAATGCTATGTCCCCAACCTAATAAGGATTTCATATCCGTTGAGACAGTGAAGGAGACAGAAAAGGAGGAAAAGTGAGTGAGAAGAAATATCTAGATAAATCTTATTGGGGGCAGTCATGCCTAGAGATGGCTGGAGAATTACAAGACTAGTTTAAATTTAAGGAAATCTGAGTTAGTCACTAGAAAAAACTGAGGACCACTTTTTAGTTCACATATTGGATGTCCTGTGGAAATACAGAACGAATGAACACAGTAACAGGCTTGTAAAAAGGTTTCTTCAACAAATACCTGCACAAGTGATGTATGGAAGGTGAATTCAAAAAGAAAATTTGAAAATTCTTGTAACACAACTAGAGGGAATGTTTGAAAACAGCAACTAGCAGCATTAAAAATCAGGCAATGGTAGCATTTTTCTGCACATCTAACTGCTGAACTCACTGCTATACACAACCTTTCACACCAAAAAGCACAAATGGCTTTTAAAAAGTGCAAAGAATTTGTGAAAACAAAGGGTTGATCTGACCTGCTTTTGAAGGGGCCATGGACTGTGTTCCACTCTTGTACTGGACAATTGACAACCAAGTGATGGCATCCACATGGGCAGTGTTCAGCATCTAACCAATGGCATTGGATCTTTCATATTCTCAAGTGTGACAAATTTCAGTGGACTGAAATTTGCTGTTTTCTTGGTAAGATATGCTTAAAGCAGTTTGTGTACTTTATTCCCTATATTGTTCATAACCAGATTTTTAAAAACTGATTTGAATAATTTCATTGTGGAGTAGGTCACCTCATATTTACAAAACATTCCCTCCCACACACGCACACATAAAAATTTATACCCAAATTATTTTGGTCATTGCCATGGTACAAATACAAGAGCTGTTCACAACTGTTCTCCAACTGCAGCAAGGGTGAAGTATGGCTCCTTTAACCCCATTTGCCTACAAAATTGGGCCATTTTTTATCACTTGGTACCACCTTTCTCTCAGCTTTCCCTGTGTACATTCCACTTTCATTCAGGTTTAGCTGACCTGCTCCTTTTTCTTCTTCCGAAGCCCTGAGGAAAGGTTCACATGGGATTAAAAATATATATACATTTTTTTTTTTAAAAATTTTTTTTTTCTTCATCACCTCCTAAGATGTCACTCCCAAGCTTTTTAAGGATGCGCTACAGGATAGCTGGGAGAAGAATCACAGGGATGCACCAGTTTGATTCCAGGTCTGTTGCAGATCTCACTGGGCTTTCTCGAGCACGCTCTGGATGATGGGATGGCCACTGCTGGGGGTACCTCCCCAGGGCAGCACGCAGCCCATGAGCCTGACTCCGCTTGCAAACGCTGTTGGATGAAACGAGTGCAGTGGGAAAGCAGATCAAAGCAATGTGATTGCATTTCACATTTGATGCAGCTCATTCCTGAAGCCAGGGTGAATTGCCTAATCCAATGTATCATTTCTGTGCAGGCAGACCCTTGGGCTGGCATCATGTCCCACGGAGCACTGCTCCAGTGTGCAGCATCTGCCACCATCTGCCCTAGGGCTTGGCTTCAGCTTGCCCTCCTCCTTCCCACCTCCTTTTGGGAGACGCTTTGCACAAACTTCGAAGGCCAGAACTCAGGCTGTTTCAGGCCCTTCAGGGCTCTTATTCCCCTCCCACTTCCTCCATTACTTGATCTTTGATGCACACTACTGACCTTTAAAGATTCAAAAGGGCACATTTCCAGTGATTTAGCTTCATTTTCGCTTGTTATTATTTTTGGAAATACAAGTCTATCTGCTTACCCGTGGTGTCTCCTGTTTAATCAATATGTCAGCTGTTGATCACAACCTCTGCCAGCCAGCCAGTAGATGGGACAATTATTCTCACAAGGACTTTTAAGTCCAGACTTTTAACCCACAGGGTCTAGCACAGAGCAGCTGCAAGAGCTCTGAGTAGCAGCTGCCCCTTTTCTGCTGCAGCTGCTGAGCTACTCTCCTGATGGTCTCTGGCTACTTTACTTGGGCAAGGGGAGAACTACTTTTTTTCCTAGACATCATAGTATAAAAGCTTAGCTCACTGCGGCTCTAACTAAGGAGGTGAAATGTCACAGCCAGCTCCCACCCAGCATGGTCATGATGCAGATTAGTCTGGAGTAGTTCTTTCTGCCTTGTACCCAGCCAGCAAATGAGTGAGAGGCACAAGACACAACAGGAAAGCTCTTCCTGGCCTTATATTCACAGAGTGCGGAGGCTGGGGATAAAAACATTTGATTTAAGGCCATTTTACCCCACACCTCCTTGGTTTTGCTGTAAGAACTGGTCATCAGTATCAAACCATCTGTACTGCCATAGCTGAGGGATATAAAGTTATAGCTGCAAAGTGTTACTGCTGCTAGTAAGAAGTTAAGTGCCACATGCAAGACAAGCAGCTATATACTGCAGTTTTCTGCCTGGACATGTGGTCTTTTATCCACTTCTTCAGCACTGGCGTCTGGCAGGGTAGGCAGGAGGGCATTCCTGACTTCAAGGAAATTCCCTCCTTCTGCTGATTTCTCATTCCTGGATTCTGCCAGAACCTGGCTCATGTGATTCATTAAGGAAAAGCAAGACACAAAGTGAATTCACATCCACATGCCCAGTCTTTTCACAATACCTCAAAGTGAGTTATATGGCAGGCTGTAGGGTCAGGAAATTGTTTCAGAGGATTTGTGCTGGCTTTTTTTGAAATGTTCTATCCAGCTGTGTAATCAGCTGTTACATCAAGGCACCTTGCTGACCCCCAGAGGGATCCCTTCCAGCAGGCAGAGGAGAGGGTCCTTTGGCACAGAGCAATGTCCAGTCTGCTGGGCCTGCGTAACACTGTGAAAATGGCCCACCACTGACAGTGCCCCACGAGAACAGCATCAGAGGCGAGTGTGGAACAGCATGGGGGAGAAAACATGTGAATGAGAAGGATTGCCTTGGTACTGAAAAGATGGAAGAAACAGTAAAGAGAGGAGGGGAAAAAAAGAAATAAAAGGCAAACAGATGACAGAAATACACACTATTATCAGTAAAATGTCCCACCCCTCATCTATACTAATTTTATTCACGTATTTCCTGTCACATCTTACACAGACTGGCCAGTTTTACACTCAGACAGAAAAAAAGAAACAAAGAGAAGCTATTTCTTCCCTGGTGAAGGGAGAGTTTTAAAGTTTGATGGAACTTGGATTCTTTTAAGTTCTTTTTTATTATTATTCATTTTTTTGGGTCCATACGCATGATGTTTATCTCATCCACGTATGGGAAGAGGGGGAGGAATGGGTAGGCTTGACTTGTGCTAACTGTTGACAACAGTTGTTTAATTTTTTGCAACATGCACCCAAGTATCATGAGACTGAGTAAAATATAAATAAATATGGTCTTTGGAAACCCCATACATCTTTATGGCGTACAATACCTTCAAATCATGGAAAAGCACATGTTTATTTGTTTGTTTGTTTTAAAAAAGATTTTGGTGGCAATGCTACCTCCCATTGCTGTAAACAAGGTCAGGAGGCCAAAATTAGTCTGTCCTATTTTGCACAAAATAGTCAACAACTTAAGATGTTTTTGCAATAATCAGAAAATTATTGACCGGTGTCAACACCCCCTTTCTGATAAACTGTTGAAATGTTAATATTCTTGGCAAAATTGTTTTTGCTCTAATTACTGTATCCATCTGCTCTATAAGATTGATTATACTGTGAGAATGTTTGTTCTCTTGTCTCCTGCAATGATGGGCCTCTCCTTGGCGCAGAAATAGTCCTGCCTCATCTTTACACAGAGACGAACGTGCAGCAGAAATCAAACCAACACTCAGCTTTTGCGATGTTGAATAATAATTCCTTGAAGGAGTTAATACAATAAATATCCACTGCCTCTTGGATGGACAAACCCTTGGAAAACTCTTGCCCTGGCCCAAATGAAAACAGCTGGCTTTCACCCAGCTTGGGTATCAGTGACCAGGAAGGCCACCAAAAACCTGGGAGCCCACAAATGCTGGCATATCTGCAGCATTACTGATTCAGCTGGGGAGAAGTTTGGCTACTTGGCAGTGCCAGGCCCCCTCTGCAAAAGCTCCTTGGCAATGAGCAGCTGAGTTGTCCGAGGAGAAGCATTTCCTGTCCTGTCTTCCATCAGCACCTGCAAAGGCTAATATTACCTGGATTGGATTGGTTACTTCTGGAGCCAATGTGTAATATTTGTGCTAACTGTGGCACATGCCAATAAAGACCCAATAAAAGTAATGTCAGGTATTAATCATTATTAAATCTGATTAAAACACAACAAAACCCCCGTATGTTTTCTTATAGGAAAAAAAAAAAAACAACAAAACCAACAACAAAAAAACACAAAGCCATTGAAAAATATTGCTTTATTAGAAAATTCTGCTTTGCCATGGCAAGGATGAGAGAAATTAAAAATTGCGTTTGATTTTGTACTAGTATTTCAAAGTACATGCACAAAAAAAGTCATGCAAACTCCAAAAGAAATTATTCTCTTTGAGCATTCTTGCACAGCAGCTGAAAGTTTTCATTGGAAGATGGTGTTTTCTCTCACACACAAAATAAAATTCAGCCAAAGTATTTCTTTCAGAAATACAATTTTCAGTTAAAAAATAAAAAAAGGAGCGATTATTTTCCAGATAGTGAACTGTGTAGTCACGTCTAAAGCATTCAAAAGCCACTGATACTCGGGCTAAGATTGCTTTCAGGTTTTTCATTTTAAAAAAGATTTAGGGTCTTTGTAAAAATCTTCCAAGTTCTTGACTCCACAGGGTGTACTCAATGCATATGATTATCCTTGCAGAAAGAAGCTTAAGGGCTAGAAACTTCCCAGAAGGAAGAAGGACTTTCTAGATATTGGAGGGATGGCTTTTTCAGTTTTAAATTCACTATGTATGAATACATATAACTTTTCTGGAACTGTAATACACCCTGAAGAGCATCTGCATTCATTTGCACCTTTGTGTTAACCCTTCATTTATGCCAGCAGAGAGTATAAAGTTGTAGTCAACTAATACAGGCTGCTTCCAGCTTCTCAGCTACTGTACCATGCAAGAACACTTTCAGAGGAGTTTAAGAGAGAAGGGGGAGAAGACTAGCAAAAAAACTTTTACTAGATTTATTGGAGATAGTATGGGAGAATGAGGTTTTTAAGTGAAATTCCTCCTCAGAAAAAGATGTTGTACGCCCACTTCCTTAATGTGCTGTTACACTGCTTAGCAATTTTTTTTTACACCTGAGAAATATTTCAGTGGGGACAGGGGGATGGCAGTCCAACCTTTACATAACACCTCTCCTGTCTTCTCCTGGGCTTACCTTCTTTTCCCATTTCACAGCAGTTTCCAGTCTTAAGAATGGAAGCACAATGCCATATCATTCCTTCCATTGCGTGAGCAGGAGAAATTCAGGAAGACGTCCTGTAGGAGAAATGCAGTAGAAGTTTCTGCAGACTTCTTGCTTCAAATAGAGTTTCTCAGGTCTGGCATCAAACACCCAAAACTTCTATTCTGCCAGCAGTCCCTCATGTCTTTGTGTCTGGTGACCGCCATTCAAAGGACTTCCCACATGGAAAACACAGGTTTTGGCTATTGCCAAAGCCAAGAAGTAACAAGATTCCTTTCAAAATGACCCAAGTTGTAATTAGGTACCTGGGAGATATACGTCCAGGGTAGCTTCTGCTGAAATCAGAAGGGATTTCTAATCAAATTTTGAGCTGACATGGACTTTTAAATTATTATTTTTCTTAATTTCAAGGTGTTTTTATCATACATTTGTTTAAGCCCCAAAAAGTACAGATATGATTCTAGCAAATATCATGGTAAATATGTTACAGAAAGGTTTGGCATGAAAATCTCTAAATCTCAGTAAGGAGAGGAGT
Organism: Acanthiza pusilla; assembly: GCA_036630365.1. NCBI lineage: Eukaryota > Metazoa > Chordata > Aves > Passeriformes > Acanthizidae > Acanthiza > Acanthiza pusilla. The sequence goes on from JAXCHO010000073.1 coordinate 17,832,148, forward strand.
TAAAACTTACAATTCTTATCTTGAACAAATACAACTACCTCAGAAAAGGACACTGGCAACAGTGAAGACCCCACACCCCACAAAGAGCCACTGGGGAATCCATAAGTCCACAGATAAATTAGGGGTTTTCTAAACATTAACCACTATGGTTACTCTTTGTGCAGGGACCTGAGTACTTTCTCATTTTCCCCTGCACAAAATACGTGGAGGATTGCAGCGACTGAATTAGGCTTGATAATTTCCTGTCTGCCTGCAGACTCAGACTGACATCCTGACGCTGTCCTACACTGGAGGACTATTTTAAAAGCTGCCTTTACAGGCACACTGGATGTAATGCAGTCTTATTTTTAAATGAAATCTTTGATTATGGAAAACAAACCCATGGCTAGGGAAGCATGCTACAGAGCCACAGTCTGTGGGGGACCATGCTTATCACAGCAAAATCGCCTTCTCAGTGTTCAGCATTGCTGCCGTGTCATGTTACAGTAATAACTGCAGATGAAGAGCTTTTAATTCATTGATAAAAGCAGAAGGCTGGAGTAGCTGGCTAGCTGTAATGAAGCTTATTATTCTGCAGCTAATTTGCCGATTATGTTAGAGTTTTATTTCTGAGCACTTGTACCAGAAGACAGCATTATCAACATAACATCTAAACATAGAAGGTCCTGGGAAGAATGTTAATGAGCTGTCACCTATCTCAGCAAAGGTCCCCATTATTAATAGTGAGTGTCCTAAGTATAGATCAGAAACTCTCCCTGAAGAGTGTGCAACCTGTGTGAAATACGATTGCTCATTTGGAACATAACCAGAAAGTAATGGCAAAGTCATGTCTCGTTTAAAAGATTGTGGTTTCTTTAATGATGGTAAGTGGAGGGCTCAGATGAAGCACCCTGGTCTAGCAGCGGGATTCCCACACACCTCAGCAGCCCCAGCTGGAGCCTGAGCCTGGGAAAAAAGCTGCTCATAAAGGAGCATTTTATTGCTCCCTATCTTCTACTTTCTTTAACTCTTCTGTTTCCTTTTTCATACTCTCTGGAGGCCAGGAGCCCCTGAAGGCTACTGAAACCCAGCAACTCATCCTTCCTCTTACTTCCACCACTGAGATCCTCCAAAGGCCTGGAAAAGGGTAATAGCACATCTTCTTTTGTGTCTGGGAATAAAAGTAACGTCCTGATAGATGCATGGGTAAAGGATGTGGCATCTGGGTACCCACCCATCACCAAAATCCAAGCTGACCTTTAGTCAGTCACATATAATCATGACACCTACCTAGGAATACTGAGACAGGTTTTTGTTTCCCTAAAATTCCTTCAAGATCTCATTGGGAAAAGGAATTCTTTCATGTCCTCTTGCTTTGCTGTGGCTGATCTCCCACCATTCTCAGACACATGTGTCCAGCTCCTTCTGTGTGCTCGGCAGAATATCACATGTTAAAACAGCATCTTCTTGGACCACCCCCTTCCAGGAAAAAACATCACCACTGAGCTTCCTTGTGCCTTAGGAGTGAGGAAGAGCAAGAAGTGCTTTAGCTGTTTGAAAAATTTGTAAATATGTCTACTTGTCACTAAGCTGATGAGAAAGTCATATGTTGAGTTAGACTTCATCAGGTTCAAGCTAGACCAAAGCACAGCAGAGACTGCTGTAGGACATTCTTTGGGTTTGTACGTAACAACACTGTAGTCCAGAGAGGTTATTTATCCTAATCCACAGAAGCCCATAATTGCTTTGCAAGCTCACTGCCTGTTCAAGGGAATTACAGGCCTGAGAGTTTCTCTCCTGTGTTGTGTCCAGCCAGAAAAACTGATCTTCTACCTTTAAGGAAAAAAAAAAAAAGAAAACAGAAAATGCAAAACATCTCTCATTTTCTTTAAAACGCGATACTCAGCAGCAGGTATAGTGTCTTTCTCTTTCTTATTCATTTAAATATTGCTGTCAAAAAACTTGCTGTCATTTCCTAGTGGCAGTGTGCTCTGGTTGTTAAAATCAGTTTAAAATTGTACTTCATGACTGATTTGTAAAAGCATCAATTGCTGGAAATATTAATGTCAAACTGATACAGCTGACATCAGATAACCATCCTCTGTCCCCACAGACAAAGCTGAGGCAGGCCAAGGGGTGAGCAGGGTTGGTTCTGCAGGCTTGCCAGCCTGCTGGCTCTCCCGGAGGGGCTGTGCACAGGGGTGACATGCCATTGGGGGCTGGGTTACAGGGGGTCCACACCTGATCTTGCCCTTCCTTTTGGGCCTTGGCCATGCTAGGGGCCACCTGGAGCCAGGAGCAAGACTAAAGAGAGCTACTTCAGCCATGAGGTTTACTTAAATCTGACCCTTGCTTTTTTTCTGAAAAGGGACATTTGGGGGTCAATTCCACTCTAAACTGTGCTGCCTGTGCTCCAGCACATGCTGATTAGCCATGAAACACCAGCCTGCCAAGCAGAGCAGGCACACTGCATGCCAAGCAGTTTTCTGGGGCGATGCCTGAGCTACATTAGCCCCAGTCCCATGCCAGGGTGCAGAGTTCCTGCATCCCAGGGCAGGACTGTGTCCACACACCCACAGAGGGGAGAGACTTACCACTGTGGGTGGTGGCCGTCTGATACAGCAGATCCACAGCCTTTGCAGAAGGGAAAAAATGTTCTGCAAAACAGCTGAGGAGATGGACAGCGATGGCAAATCCTCCTTCCCGGGCAAATGTCAATGAACCAACAAGACCTCCTCCACATTTAGGATATTTTGTCAATTAGAGACCAATCCATGTAGCTACAGGCAGTCTAGACTCCTTAGGGAAACAGAAGGTTGCCTACTTAGACTTATTAGGATGGGAAATGGCTGAGCAGCTGGATGAACAAGCAAAAATAAACTACCTGATATTCTTCCAAGTGCTATACAGACACCATCCCCATTTCTCTTCAGCACTCTTGGCTTTGCAAAGCCAAAGGGATTTAGATGCTTAATGTTCAGGACTTAGAAACCCAAATCATCAAAATGTAAACAGGCAGCTTTGAAAATCTGTCTTAGGAGACAGTACCACTGATTTTCCATTAGACTTTCAAAAACAGATGTGCTTAGGTCTGGCAAGGGCAAGTGTAACTGCCGAGACATTTTGAAGATGTTTACATTCACAATGGCCTGGCACGTGGACAGCAATGTAGAATATAGGACTCACCCCCAAAACCTGGTAAGATCAGATCACAAAACCATTCCTAATAATATCCAATTCAGTGAGGAAAAGATCTCTACTGCTTACATCACAGAAATCTAGACAGATCAGACATCAAACTGCAGCTAATGGAAGAGTCATCATTGCGTCATGTGCCATTCAACCATGACAGCATTTTAAGGAATTATAGGATCAGCTCATATTAGTGTGTAGTTAATTTTTAATGTGTTTTTTTTAGATCAAAACATTTTTTTAACAAACCACTCTTTGGTATTCATGGAGTTGTGTAAAGATTTTTTTTCTAGAACAGTTACAAAGGTTTTGGAACAAGTGAGTTTGTATGAATAGTTCAAATAGCTCATTCTTGTAACTGTGCATTACCTTGAACTCATGTCCCACAAATTCAGTGGAACCAGTGTCTTGATTTCCTTTTCAATCTTTTCAATGATTCTTTTTTCTTCCTTGAAAGAAAGAAATTTTACCCAACAGTGTATACTGTAGCTTACTGTGCATCTTTATTTTGGTGGGAGGTTAAAAAAAATGCTATTTAATTTTCAGTTCATCTCTAAAATCTCTTATTCTGTGGTATTTGAGCGTGGAAGCCAACATTTTCCAACAGACTGTGTAATGTTAGGCATTTGAATCCATATCTATACACATAAATAAAGTTAGCCCTGCTTTTCAGAGGACTCTCAGATCCCATCAGTGGGAGTTTTTATGGACAGAAGACTGAATAAGCATTGCAGGATTTAATTAGTACTATTACCCAAAGGAGTGCTTTAAAGATGGCTATATCAGAGGACGCTGATACAGTTCAGCAGATAACTATTCTTTTTTCTTCTGTGTATAAGCTTTCAGTGATGCTTAAGAGAGGAGAATATTGTTCCTTAAAAATTAAGCTCAGCTATGTACTTCTTGAAGTAGTATTTATTCGATTAACACATCATGCATTAAGGATGTCGATAGTCAGAAAAAAGGAAGCATGAAAAATCAGAGTCAGAGTAAGAAAACTGTCTCTTCAGAGCTATGCTTAACTGCTGACTTAGAAGAACAATCAAGGACAGTTAAAAACACCTTCAGGAGTTACACATAACACAAACCCACACAGCTTCTCAAAAGAAATGGCACTCATCACACATAACCTTGAAAAAGGAGGAAGTCCGAAGTCAAAAACCACCATAAAATTTACGAGCATCTTCAGCTGGTGCCTCAGCTGGTGTAAATCAGTGTAGCTCTGCTTGTTTGGAGGGAGTGACACTGATCTACACTAGCTGTATTGGACTGCTGTGCAAATGTGTTTCCTACATACCTAATGAAAGAAAAAAATTGTGAAAAACAAGAAGGGGGAGTAGGTTTCTAAATCTATAGTAAAAAATGAGCCAGGAAATCTGTATCTATGTTTCCTATAGGAACACGGGTACTTTGCTGCTTAATAGCCCCATAATAAAAGTAAAGTTTCAACTTAGAAGGTATCACAATGACAATTTAAAATATTTGTGTAGCAGAAGTAAATCGCATGCACATGTATTGCTGTGATGATTTGACATATCAGTCTTTATGGAACTAATGAGCTCAGCTGGACATTATGAACTCCGCTTACACTCTTGATTTTGCTACATGCTTAGTTTTTACTGTATTCTATATTTACTTGTAGTGAAGCTAGGAAGCCTGAGGCCTAGATGTCTGTCTGTGAATAGGTCAGGTATTATATTGCTCATAAACTGAATAAAATAAATATATCGAACAGATCAGCCCTAACGAATAGTAGGGTGGTTTCAGCCCAGCTTTATGTAGAATAAGGTTTGGTGCAGTGGAAAAAAAAGTGAGTTTTTTCAGAAAAAAAGACAAAGAAAAGACGTGCAGAATAGGCATTTTAAAAGAATTCATGTAAGAGTAAAGAACAAAAAAGGAATGACTATGTGTAATTTCATGTTCAAGAAAAGAAAGTTGAGCTTAAAAAAATTAGGAAGATGTTACAAAAAAGAATCTTCTAGTGTCCCAAAAGGACATCACTCAAAATCCAAAGGCCTGTCAGGAGAAATGCGAGAACAGCTGAATTAATTTTGCAGTGAATTCAGTCATTTTTGTCCTGACCATAATAAAGAGAGCTATACTTGGGAAACATTCTGCAAAGTGTACAGCTTATTTATTTAGACAAGTATTTCTCCATAAAAACTACACCAGGAAAAAAAGAGTGCAGCAAAAGTCTTTGGAGGGGGCACTTGAGGTCTTTGTGATGATTCCATTGGGGTGGGCTCTTGCAGGGGACAGTGGCAGAGCAGGGCAAAGAGCCTCTCTGCTGGGGCTAGGCAGGGACAGAGCACAGGGAAGGTAGGGGGCTGCCCACAGAGGAACTGCTCGCCCTACAGTCCAGGGCATCTGTCCAGCACCAAAATCTCTGCAGTGACCTTCAAAGACCACGTACGGTCTCAGGACCCCCAGAGCTGCTTCTCTGTGAGACCTCCAGCCACATTCAGAGAGCTTGAGCTGGTCTAAAGGCAGTCCTTCTCTAGTTCTGCTAATTCTTACACCTTGCAGATAGCTGAGCCAGTGGGATCATTTCTCAGTTCCTACAGATTTAGTCATTTAGTCATATTAATTTCACCCACCTCTCACATTACAGCCCTGCTTTTCATCAGCTCTGAATTTGTGTGGATGCACAAGCCCCTCTCCATGCACTGAGTTAGAAATAGAAAAGTAAAGCAAGAAAAACAGCCAGCAGAAGAATATACAATGGTTTATGCTGAAAATTTTGATCAGTCCTTCTTACATTTTCAACTTTTTCTAAGGTTTTGGGAATTGGAGTAGACTAAAGTGCCTCACAAGTGATAAAGTATGGAAGGCAAGGAGAGTCTGGTTAAGAATGAGGTAACTGATTTGAGTAGAAAGTGATTGAATGGGGACTAAGATGAAAAAGATCTTCCTGACTCCAGCATAAATATTTCTCTGGCATGGTGGGGAAAACTCCTGCAACAGTGAGTAAGTATTGCAGCCATAACTAGTGACTGCAGTGGGTGTGCACATGTGTAAGAGACAGATGAATGATTTAGTAGATAAATGGCAAGACAGGTGACACGACTTCTGATTCTGACTTATGGAAATTGATACCTCTGCTGAAGTACAACCTGTTCTCCAAATCCTGACATTAAGACGAATAGCAGGCAAAAGTCAACCCCAGCATTTGATATTTGCGAGAGCTCAAATATTGATTGCACTACTTATTAATGAGTTTCATTCATAATAAATACATGGTATGTTTGCACAGAGGAGGTGTTTTCTAGGGGAGGCATTACATGCTGTATTAAACAATGAATAATTTCTTAATCTTAAATGTGAGTAAACAGCAGGAGAGTAAGTGTCATGCTTATAGGCAATTTCAGAAAGGTGCAAGTGTAGCAAGTGCTCCAGCACACCTGATGAGGCATCTCTCACTCCAAATGAAGATTTCTTTGATAATAATCATTATGCAGGGTGTTAGGAGCTAGAAATTACTGTCCTAGGTTATAACAGATAAAACATTGCTTTTTAAAGTACTGAATCCCATGTTGTTTCATTACTGTATTTGTTATGGCAATTTTCTGTGTTGCCCTTTTAGAGCTTCTTCTAACTTAATTATAATTACTTCTACAATATCTAGTCTTGGACAAAACCCCATTTTTATATTCTCCATGTAGATCTATTTCAAAGAAAGTGTTTCTTTTATAAGAGAGATGACACATTTGAAATCTAGAGAAAATAATGCATCGTAAAACCTACACAGAATGGACTTTTTAAAAATGGATGTTCAACATTGCCTTTCATAATGGCTGTATTCCCCAAGTTGCTGGTCAAGTTGCCATTTACTGTAATGAAAGTGAAGATGAGGTCTTGTGTTTAGGAACTGAAACTCCAGAGCCCTCAGCATTCACTATTTCCCCTATGTATTTCTCACTTCAGTTCCTAGGCATTTAATTTCTATGATCAGCTTTTGATATAAGAGGAAAATAGGTGAGTATGGATAAGCAGAACATCCAACCAACAGTAAAAATTATCACTGTTTTATACTAAAAGTGTAGTTCTACTTGCATAAATGATCTCTCAGAACACAGATCATTACAACTGGGCTATGCGAAAAAATTAATATAAAACTACTGTGGAATGTTTTCTTTCCTTCAGAGTTAATACTCCCAAGCAAGTTTGCATAGGTGTCCAGGAGCTCATTCTAAGATTCCCGGAAGGAAAAGGAAACTCAGTAATCATGGACATATCTACGCTGTCCTGCCAGCTCAGACGCTCCACTGGCCCAGCCTGCCTAAATCCTTGGCTGAGACAAGCCACCCTTGTACCGGGCAAACCTCACCCCTGGAGAGGATGGAATACTGGGCTTAGCTGCCACATGAACCATAGTCATGCAGTGAGGCAGGCACAGCTCTTTTAGACCACACAGAGAAGCAGCTCCTGCCTGCAGACAGGCACAGCTAAGAGTACAGAGCTCAGCGGAGCTGATCCACTCCGTGCTACTGTGAGAGGAAGACTTATATATGAACATTTGTGTATAAAGGAACAAACAGACAAAACTCTTCCAAGGTTTGATATGATTCACAGAACAAACAGCAGACTAGTAAAGTGTTCGCCTGTTTCAACATTTTGCCATCACCATAGGCACCAAATTTCCCATTGAATACTAGCAAGCAAGATTGTTCTCAAGAGGAGCAGGCAGCAACCCTTGCACTTGTGCCTGGAGCACTGTCTAGGGCTCGCTCACACAAACATTGGGCTGTATCTGCAAAGTGGCATCTTCAAAATTACATCATTGGCTCCGGGGAAGATCCACTGAGACCCTGAACACTTTTATTAGCTTTTTGACAGTGGTGGCAGCCTCTTGGATAGGAGAAGCATCACTTATTTTTGAGAAACAACATATGGTACTTAGAATCCAGTGGTTGCCAGCTTGTGATGTAATTAGCCATGATCTCTGAACATCTGCACTCATCAGTTAGCCTTTAAGTTGGTGATCTATTGTTGTACATCAGAACTGAGATTACTCTTTTTTGGGCATGCTTTCTTCAAGAATGCTTAATATCTTTAGTTAAAGTTCTTAGCTTCAAAACCCTGTGAGTACTCTGTAGGCAGAAATCCTATTACAGATTATCACCTCGTCACACTTGAAAAGTTCTCCTGAGACTGGAGAAAGGGGACTGCTTAAAAGGCATTGTAGGACAGTGAAGGACCACAATACATGATGGTATTGTCAAAACAGAAATGGTCTCCTCAGAATAACAATGTTTACTAAATCATATTTGTAGCCTGATATTGTCAGGCTTACTGTCATGCATATGCATGAGGTAAGTCCAGTAGATTTGTAATAGAGAAAATGGAGTTTAAAAATACTGGTTAGAAGAGCCAAGAAGATCGAAATATTTCAAAATTTTGCTAGAGCTTTTCATTAGAATTAAAATTTTCATTGGATTTTTTAATGTGAAAGAGTGACAGCCTTACAAGGTGAGCAAAGAAGAATCATTTATGCAATGTTTGTTTTTTTCTTTTAGAATTACAAAAGCAAATTAACCCAGTATTTGTGACCAGTTATAACCTTGGATTACCAGATGGATTGAAAGAGACAGTAAGGCAAGAGAGAGAAACTATTAGTTCAACAAGTAATCTCATTGAAGCCATATGGGCTGTTTAGGCAATTAGGATTATTCATAGAAGAAGGGACTTAAGGAGTCTTTCAGAAAGTCCATTATCTTTGATAGCAAGGTTACAGTGGGCAATGTGAACTATCTGGAAGAGAAATGATGATGGAAGAAAATGGAAAAGAAAGAAAAAAACTGAAAAGAAGGGAAAAAACAGGAATAACAATTACACCTGAAATAGCAAAATCAAACAATAAATTAATTGATACATGGTTTCCTGAGATGTCTAGAAAATAGTATTAATTAGTCCTGGGGCAGCAGAAGGAGAAAGGAAAAATTACTGCCATGAATGTCAGGCATTCAGCAATGAATCGATTTTTTCTTAGCCCTGTGTTAGTAGTACTCATGTACATAACTGTAGGACTTCTAACACAGGTCAAGGACATCGTTAACATTCAAGATTGTCAAGCTTAGTGCAAATAATAGTCCAGATTCTCAGTAAATAGGAAAATGCTACCATGTGGCATATATGGAATTTTCTTAATGCAAGTTGAAGAGCTCTTGTCACACTACATTCCCTGACAGAGTTTCTCTGTAGCTCCTGCAAGGTAACTAACATACATTGAATTTTGCATTGAAGCTTTATTTCCAGGCCAAACACATCCATTAAGTGTTCCTCAAAAGTCACACACTGGACAATGTACCTGGAAGACAAACAGACACATTCCAAACAGCCCAAACACAGACTGGTACAGACTGAGCTGGCTGAACTTTCAGCACAGTCAATCCTGTTGGTTTGCCCAACAGTCATTAGGTCTTTCTAGGGAATTCCAAGCAAGATTATCTCTCATCGCCACATTACACCACCCCTAACAGGTTTAAAGTCTCATCCTGATTCATGGTGGAAGCTCATTAAGAAGCATGAATCCTGTCTAGTATCAAGATTAAAATCCTTCCATATGCGAGGGATGAAAAATTCTTCCTTTCTGAAAAGTTTTTTCTGGAACAAGCAAGTTCCTTCAGGTGAAGAAACAGTTGAGCCATGTAATGAGGCCCTGCAAAGTGCCATTCAGCTGAAATCAGGTTAAGATAACCTCAAATGACAAGCAAGAAGAGAATGTTTATTTTCCCTGATTTGCAGTGGCTTGGCTATACTTGGCTGCGACACAAAGAATTGAGCTCTGATGAGCATTGCAAGAAGAGAAGATGATTGTTTTACCAGCTTGAAAGAGAGGGGAATCTGGGGAATTCATTCTTATTTATATTATTGCAAATATCTTTTGTTTTTTGGCCTGAGAATAAAAAAGACCAAAGGACATTTAAAGCCGGCACTTTTTTCTGTAGCATTTTCATCAGCTGACACAAAGCTGGCCAATTTATTGCTCTGACTGACAGCAGCTGATCAAGTGTTCCCACAGCCACTATCACAGTGTGAAACATTGGGTTCAAAATTGTGATGGGTTCATTTGCTGTAATTCTAAATGGGACAGAGCCCAAAACCAGGATCCCAGCTCCCTTGAACTCGAGCTGTTCAAAATTCAGATCCATATCAAAATCTTGCTGCTCAGGCCCATCACTACTTAATTTACCAAGGCTGTTACTGGCACAGCACTTCATTCTGGCTGTCTTCACTGTCCCTCACGTGACAGCCACAATAAATTATGCAGCTGGGAATGCAATAGTATGCAAAGCGATTGACCTGTGCAAGGATAGTGATACCTCTCCCATGGCTTTGCTGCAGCCCCATGCTGGGCAAAGCAGTCCTGCCCTCTGCTAAGGGGACCTGGGGTGGGTGCCTTACTCTCTTGCATGTGAGTAAAACTTGCCTGTTTGGCAAATGCTACCTCCCTCCTTTTAGGGAGCGGTAGCACTGGATAACATTGACCAGAGAAGGTTTCCCTTCTCGTGTAGGGACTTAGGTCCCTTAAATGATGTCTTCTCTTTAGTCTGCTTGTACACGTGCTGGAGAGCTGGATCCAGATTCAATGGTTAATGGAATCAGTATTCCTCCCTCTAAAGCCAGCAGTGCAGTGAAATGCAACTGTGACTACCTGAACCTGAAGCCCAGAGGATGGCTGATTTGGCTGAGACTCAGGAGATGCATGACAAACACAGCAAAAAGGGGTTAGAAATGGGAGCCATAGGAGCCAGCAAAGTGCACCTCGTGGCTGTTAATAAAGAGTATGCAGTAGTAAAGGCCTGTCCCTAAGCACTGAGCAGCCCCAAACTGTTTCTTTATCCTGGTTTTTATGAGAGAGGATCCCACTGCAACAATCCAGATGCCACGCACTGCAGTCTAAGGTCCTCAGGAGATGAAGCCAGTGCAAGATCTCCCTACCCTGGGGCTAACCTGAGTTTTCTTCCAAGGGTGGCACTGCACCACTTCAGCAACTGCAGTCACACACTGTTCCCAGTAGTGTTTCCAGCTGACAAAGCCCACCACAGATGGGGACTCCTCTTCCCTCCTCACCACAGCCCCACAATTAAATGCTCTCATGCCGCTGTTCCTACTTCCTCAAGCATAAAACCTCCCAAAGGAGCAGAGAGGGACAAACTACAAGTTCCTGGCTTAGCTCCAGAGCCTATATAGAGCTGGTGGCTTACAGATCACGAAATGACCTTCCCTCTGCAAAGGGAGAATGGGGGCAGCTGCATTCCCTATGAGATTGGGAGCTTTCCGTCTTTCATAAAAAGGTGCTTCACAGCCTGCCCTTACCTCCGTGCAGAGATTCCCAAGGGACAGGCACAGATCAGCGATGCCTATGGTAATGCTCATTGCTAGTTTGCACCTTGCTTTCTATCTGAAGCATCAAGTATTCACCACGAGTGCCGAGCTACATATGGCGCAAGGTATACATTATTCCACTGGCAGCCGTTATATGACACTGTAAGTAAAATAAAGTAACAGGTAGATATATTTTTCTTGTTAATCACAAACCTAATTTTCTATTAAAATGTATGAGATGACAAAATCTCAACAAACTCTTTAAAGCTATTACTAGAGGATAAAGTATTCCACCAAAGTATTAATATTAACATCATTAAAAGAGTTTTATCAAGTGTGCCTTTATCTCCAGATTGCAAACAATAGCAGCCTGAAGGAGAGATATGCCCTTGAGTATTGTGGTATGAAAACCAACAGCAGTTTTAGAGCCACATAAAGTCTTCTTGTGGCTTCAAAATTAGGGGAAAAAAATTCTTGGAGCCACAATTATAAGAAGTAATAGAGTAAATGAATCTATTTTTCATCACCTTGGGCTCTGAAAAGAAAACATTTGAGAATTATATTGATAAGAGAAAGAGCTGAGATATTCAAATGCATTTAATGTTGTTTTAATTGATTAAACTAGATCAGGAGCATTTGAGAAAGCATAAAGGAGCTGTTTCTGCATAAATATTCAAAATATGTCTGGTTCAGAAGATAGGTGATGCTTTGTACACCTAAGTGATACAAGATATCTATCTTCCATAAATCCAATAATGTCTTAGAGTCCAGAAGATTAAGAGTCTTACACTTTTAGGTTCCATTTTCCCCCCAGTCATTTGTTCATATCTCAGAACTCTTTCTCCCTCCTTTTGGAGAGGGAGTGCTTCTGGCAGTCCAGAACTTTAGAAAAGGGATTTTAGGGAAGGGAAGACAAGGAAAGATTTTAGTTCTACCATGACAACCCATGCGAGGTTTGTCCAGGTCTGGTGGTGTCAGTGAGTTACAGATCAAAACCTGGGAAAGCCTGGACAAATCCCCCCACTGGCTATTTGGAAAAATATATCTGTTTCCCAGCATCTGATTTCCAAGTGAGATCAACACCATTTCAGCTCTGAGGGTAAGGGCTCAGTTTTTGAAAGCACTAAGCCATTGACACACTGATATCAAAAGCACCCATTTGGGATCCCCAGCTCTCAGATCCTACAACACAAGTTTAGTAGAGCCTGTGATGTCCACTGCTCCTGTCCAGGTCCTGGCGGTCCTGTGTCAATGGCCCAGAAGCAATTCTTCTTCCTTTTGCTGAGATCAGTTTTTGTAATAATTCCCAACAGTGGGTTACTTCAACAGGTTTACCAAATGGGTCTTGTGGGCACAAAGAGACGGTCTAGGAAGGACAACAGGGGTAACCAAAAGCCGGTGCATTCGAGGGCTTGTACCAATATCAAAATTCCCAATCTTGACAAGGTCCCTTTAAAATGTTTCTTTGTTTCATGATCATAAACTCAAAATAGTCCCCTTTGCCACATCACTATAACACTGCTCTGAGATGAGGAAAATAGAAGAATATTGTACTGTAGATGTCTGTCTCCCAGCTGCATTGAGTGATGAGGCTCTCTCTTCCCTGTATGTTCATAAGAGGTAATTTCTTCTAGAGTCTCTCCATAAAAAACTCCTTACAGGGAGCCCACCATTAATCTTGAGCACAGTAAGTATTAGCCAACATGGTAAAAAGAACATTTAAAAAAAATCTTGTCCCTAAGCTGTGGAAGCCTAAATAATGACAGTAATAGCATAATCTCACTCTCACACACAAAGTTGTTAACTGACAAAAATAGAGTTCATGCAAAGCAGAGTACACAATCAGAGCAGAAAAGCACAACTTTCTTCACTAATTCCCAAATAAATAATACCAAATATATTGCTTTTAAGTGCTTCATTTATTTTAAAGAAATACTTCTAAAAGGAGTGTTCCAATGACAGACCATGAAGAGCACTTTATAAAAGATTAATTATATCCTGAAAGTTACAAGTGTCATAGCGTAAGAGGACTGCTGTATAAAACACCAATATACCATCCTACTCAGCCACCCATTCGAGCTAGGCCTGATCCTGAATTTCCAGCTGAGAACTGGAATTATTTAGCAATTATTTAGCTGAACATAAATATTTAGAGACAGTTTCTGCTAACAAATCTTGCCTCTAGGAGCCAGGCCCATAACAATATTCTTGGCATTAGTTTTCCACGTATAAATCACCCCCTAACTTCACACCTTCCTTATTTCATTTTTACAATTTTGTAGAATACCCAGTCTAGTTTATTTATGTGATGCTGCATCTAGGAGTCTCTATACGAACACTGTTATTAGATCTAATTCTGGCTACATTGTCACCATTAAAAGCAGCCCCACGGTATTAAAACAAGAGACAAGGGAAATAGGATTCTTAGAAGCAGCGGTTGAAAAAAAATTAAAATGGTTTTCTAGCTGAGGAAAGCACAGGCAAACAAAATATCTTCCTTCTCCACGAATTCTGCATTGCTTCCCCCTCTTTTATAGATAGAAACCAGCCAATCAACTGGTTCCCCTTGGGGGACCAGCAAAATGTATGGAGGACTAAATCTGGTAATTTAGGTGCTCATCAAGCATGTGGCCAGGGAAGGCCTGACTCCGGCTGCAGCAAGCAGAAAGCAGCTGGTGCCCGGTGGCTACCCCTGTCCTCTGAGATTTGCCTTTTCCAGAGGAAAGCCCAATGAAAACAGCTCAGCATTTGCAGCTCCATATGAATCATGTTGTTAGGAAAGCAGCAACCAAGGAGGTGTCTTAATCCAGGATGAAGATTCACTGCCTGAAGTGGCCAAAGAGGATCTGCTGGAGGTGAGATTGAGGTGTAGTCCATGGTCTGCCATGGACCTATAACCACCCTCCCTTCCTCCACCACTGAGATGGGTGTACTGGAGCAAAATTATAGTAATTCAGCTAAGATGTGACATGAAAATATTTCCCACTACTAAAGCTCATTTTAAATGCATCGTTGCTGGCACAAGCCTCTTTCTATTAAGCTACACAGAAATTCAGGGCATCATGCAAGTTATTTCTTGAATCTTCTGCAACCTGGCCATTTTTTTTTACTACTGTGGAAAAGCACCTTTTTTGACAGCAAGCCCATAATGCTCCAATAAAATTGGCTACTTGCCTTGCTTTGTTTGTTTTGCACTTTTTAGACACAAATGGAGCATGCCACAAGTTCATTGCTTTCGTTTACTAGAGCAGGGCATGAAGTCTACAAGAGGAAACAAGCTTTGAGGATGAGCTGTTTAATTTCAAGTGGGGAAGTGTTGAGCAGGCAGGGAGAGCAGTGGCCACAAGCAACAGCCCTTGGATACAGGTGATCTGCCTGTTCCTGGTGGGGGAACAAAAGCAAGTCACAGTTAAAAACATGACTCTTCAGGCTTTCCCAAGGCTCCACAATGTATTAGGGAGAGAAAGAATCAGAAAGCCCCCAAGCCAACCTCTGCTGCATATGTTTGTTCAAACAACTGTTTCACACTGCTGCAGCTTGAACCTTGCAGTTCCAGCACAGTTTAATTCATGGAAACATGCCCCAACAAAGAGCTTACCAGTTTTCAACTCTAAATGCAGAGGAAAAAGTAGCAATAGCAGCAACACCACAGCTGAGTTCTCTATAGATGGTAAATAAATCATGGGAACAACAATCCCCAATTTCACATTAATTGTTTGGAAATCTCTACAACATCAAACATTTTGTTAAAAATCTAGGAAAAAATCAGCACGGCTCTTTTGTTGTTTCTGTTGTTGTTTTGCTTAAAAATGATTTGTTCTAAATACAGCTTAACATGCAGATGACTGGTTTGAGACTAGTGTGTTTCTTCAAGTCAGAAAAAAACCCCATAATAATGGTTTGATATGGGGATATCAGCAGAGAGGCTATTTAATAACAGGGGTACCTGGAAGAACACTAAGCTCTCACACAAGGATGGGGACAGCCAGGCCTTGGGTTGGTCCAATGAATTTGCCTCTCTTTGACTTAATTTGGGCAAGAGCACTTTTCAAATCAGACTGTATAGTCCATCATTGATTATGAGGCATTGGAGGACAACAGCTAAAACAAATCTGAAGTTCCTTACAAAAGAATGAGAAAAGTTAATGACTTAGTTTTGTTTGTTTGGTTTTTTTTGTTTTTTTTTTAATTTGCTAGCGTGATATTCAGAAAGGAAGAATCAATCCAGTTTTTTAAGAACCACTGTCTCTGCTCTTGTTGCACTTTGACATGTACAGCCTGATCTTGCCCTTGTGCTTTTTTCATTTGTTTATTTGTTTGGCTGATTTATTTGCAATTCAAACCCATATCTAATTACTGCCCAGTAACAGCATTTCCTTTTTTACAGAGCAATTGCTTTCCATATTTTGGCTTTCCATTGAATTTCAGTGTTCTGGATCACTTGCCTCTATTGTTCTATCTGAGCTACTGTTTTTCCCCACACTGAATCCCTTTATGCTGTTTTTGCCGATGATTCTAGCCTCTCTATAGCCTATTGTAATTTTTCTATCTTCACTCAGATTTGCAACTTCTTTTGACTTTGTATCATCTGACCATGAATTACATTAGCATAACTATTTCTTTCCTCTTCCAAATTTGATGCCTAACAACCGGCTTCTTTGTGTTGAAAACAAAGAAGTAGTTAAAATATAACTCTCCAACGTGTTGATAAAAGCTGTCACAGGATTTCCCTAATTTATTCCCAGCAACTACCTGGCCCATATTAATAGATTCAAGGTAGGCTTATATAGCCCTGTCCTTCCTCAATGTTTATCAAAATAAAAACCCTGGCAAAATAAGGAAAAAAACAAAACAAAACAAAACAAAAACCCCCACATTTCATTTCTTTATAGTTTTCAATTTTGCCCGGATTCTTGCTATGCTCCTCATTTTAACCTTTCTGGCTAAATTCTTAATGGTGAAGTGGAAATAAAAAGAAAGCAAATTGAACTAAAGTCTATAGTGCTGAGTCACTGCTCTCCTCCCACTCCTTTCAGCTGTGTCTGTTACAGATAGATGGCTTCAAAATCAGCCTCTGGGGGCTGGTAATTACGGGAGATGTGGCAATGGGACTTAGGGACAGGATAGGTAGTAAATACTTTTTTTGGGTAGTGGGGGAGGTTTTCTCTAGTTATTAAGGATTCTAAAATAACCTGAATATTCCTTTTAAGTGAAGAATTCTGGCCAAATTTTCTTGTGCTACGCAGCATTTTAGGTATATAGTAAGATGAGAAGGGATTGTGGGTTACTAAAATCCCAGAATAAAAATGCTGAGAATGAAGTGGCTACATCTGGGAAAGACTTTTTCAGAGGAACTGAGCATAAAACAAATGATTTACTAGTGATCCTTAGCTTAAGTTGCTTTTAGTGCAAGCAGCCATACTGTATTAAGGGAGCTTTTGGTATGACTGTAAGATGTGAGTTTATAACTGTGCTGAAATTGAACTACATTTTAAATCTTTATGAGACAGTATTAAAGATTCACTGATATCAGAATATCTACCATCTGGGCCATTCTGTAGTAGTTGGGAAATGGCTATTTCTTGGAGCCTCCAGGTCTATTTTAACCTGCCATCGGCTGTAACACCTGTTCCCCAGACCATTTTGCAGGCACTACTGTCTTTTCCTATTCTCATGGTGTTGCACAGGCAGAAATGAGTGAAATTCAGACATCATGTTCTCCTCGAGGTTTCACATGGTCCTCAAAGTTCCTTCTACTCCAGTACCAAATCCTCAAGTTAATGCAGCCAACGCTCCAACACCAATCTTCGTTTCAGAACGTGTCCCAACAAAAGGTGTTTGGGAAAAATACTTCTGATTAATAAAATGTTTTCCTTCACTACCCGTCTGCCTGCAAACCAGTTGGTGACATGCGCCAACTGTGTCTTGGCTGCCCGTTGCATCCAATAATGTATGGCCCCAGTGTGGATAGGGGACCATAATTCACTTGCAGGACTCTGCTGATGTCAGACAGCG
Organism: Acanthiza pusilla; assembly: GCA_036630365.1. Taxonomy (NCBI): domain Eukaryota; kingdom Metazoa; phylum Chordata; class Aves; order Passeriformes; family Acanthizidae; genus Acanthiza; species Acanthiza pusilla. The sequence continues at coordinate 17,849,662 of JAXCHO010000073.1, forward strand.
CCTGAGCAGTTTATGAACAGCCGCAGAGCCTTGAGAGTGAATTACGACCCTGCATTCACTCCTAGGACATCTGTTGTTGTTCAGTATAGAGTATACTTTCTGTAAATTAAAAAAAAAATAAAAAAAGGCAACAACTGCACTACTTCTTCACCCACTCTTCGGTTTCCAAAGTATCTTTTCTTTTCCCCTTTATTTGGAACCAAGCAGATTCACTAGAAAAACTGAGGTTTGCCATGGCATTTTCTTGCTAGAGTTGCAGGGCCGTCGTTCATGACTACAGTAGCTTTGTAGCACAGGTAAAAGGACGATTTCTGTTTCATGCTTGTGTATGCATAACCATTGACTCTACAAAACCAAATTCCAACTAAACCAGTTTAAAGCCACTGTTATTTGAGAATTATCAACTCCCATCAAATTTCTTAGTTTTTGTCTGATCTGAATGTAAAAGCCTCTTGCTGCATTGCTTTAATTCTATTTCCATAGTAGGTTCAGTTGCACTGGGGCAAATCTGAAGTAATCTGGTGCATTTTGTTTCTTTGCCAGTACAAGTGACTCAAATCCTTGGAGTTATTCCAGTTTTTCAGAATTTGGCCCAGAGAAGCTAGTTACAGCATGTGACATCAAAAAGGCGTTTGTGAAAAACTTTGTTAAATGGTCTATTTATGAACATTTCTGGCCATGTGTCATGTTTTCTGTAGGTTTCCCCCCTCCTCCTATTTTATTACTGGGGACATTTGCCTGAAAACAGACTATTTGTTACTTAGCAAGTTCATTTGCTCCTGCTGCTTATTCCTCACTTGAAGTCACTCCTGTGATTGTGGCATCATAATTAGTTGCTCTGGAGATGATTATGATGTCACAGAGGACTGTGTGTTATACGGCTGCAAGTGATGAATAAGCAGCAGGAGCAGATGATCTCTCAAGCAATAAAGACCATGTCTTTATGAAAATATCCCTGGAAACAGAAAGGCTTAAATTCTATATCAAAGCAATGGAATAGTTTCTAGTATGTCAACACTTTCCACAAAATAGCAGTGTTTCTTTTAAGGGGGGAATGGTGTTGGAGGGGAGGGGTTATGCCCTTCCTATCAGCTATGTGCATCACTTTAAAACTACTTTTGAAATATTTGGCCTTCATTTGTCCCTAGTGAATTACAGAGAGATGGAACAAGTTATACCTATCAATAAAAAGATGATGCATCCTACATAAAATAGCACATTTGTTTCTGATGGTCAGTGACCATTTACTACCTCTCAGTCATCACAGGAAACAGTAAATTAAGTGGGCACTGACGCCCAGCCTAAATCCCACCACCGTCCTGCTCCATGCAGAAGGGTCTTTGCTGAAGGAGTGTCCTGTAGGCTGGAGTAGGCAGGATCCACACACACCCTGCCCTGTACCTGCAGCAGAGGTTCCTCACACAGGACACTTCCTCGCACAGAAAATTGTCTCCCAACCAGGCACTTCTTGGTACGTCAATCTTCTACTGAAATCTTTCTGCTGGCACAGTGCCCTCAACTTTGGAGCTCTTCTTGGGTCTGCTCTAGGTCAAGGAAATAGTTCATCTCACCCCTTTCCTTTTTTACCCTGTTTTATTCTCACCTCTACCTTCTTCCCAGATGCCTACAATGGACAGGAAGCAGGAAGACTGACTGCAGGTCACTTACATAACAACAAATTACATAATACCTAAAGAAGAGGCATTTCTACCAAGCATAGTTGAAGATAGCATGCCACCTTTTTTGCTTTCTGTTCACTTGGTTTTGACCCACCTGCATACTAGAGTTGCCCTCTCTAATCCTCTAAACCCCATAGGTATAATTCCCAAATAAGACCTTATCTCCATCACGGCCTTTCAGTCTTTCCAAATGTCAAAGCTAATGAATTAAGCATTCCTAAAAAAGTAGGCTTTAATTTATTGTTTAATACATTTGGTGTTGCTCATTTTATCTGATTGGTTAATCTAACTTAATCTAGTGGGACAAAAAAATCTGCTTGGTGCCACAAAATACAAGGGAATGCTTTTCCTACTCTGACTACAAAGCTTGCTGTTTAATTGTACAAATATTTGTGGGTTTGGCTAAGGTGAGAACTAATTTGTTATTTTAGCAAAAAGCTTCAAATAATTTAGAACATGCTAAGAAAATATTCACTGCCTTTTTGCAAACAGCAATGTGTTAAATGTTTAAGAGAAACTACCATGCTACTGAAAGAACTTTGCAAGTAGATGCTTGCAAAAAAAAAAAAAAAAAAAAAAAAAAAAAAAAAAAAAAGCAAAATTTTCAGTGGTTATTTTCAGGAATGTTGAAAAATACAGCTTGCAAGAACCTGCCTTGTGGGCAGGCAGTCTCACTGTGTCCCTAGTTATTTATTTTAATTAGTGTTTTGGGCTTTTTTAACCTCTGACACAGGTTTTTGTTTCAGAGGGCTCTACCCTTCCAGTCCTCAAGAATAAAAGTGTCTGCTGCTGCAAAAATAAGAAAGGCAGTGATTGAGCATCTGCACAGTCCTGTCGCCAGGCAAATGGGGACCCACTGAATTCAGATAAATACCCCTGGCTCTTGAGGAGGGGAACTTCAATAAATCTCAGCTTCCTCCTGATTACAGACCATGCTGTAAGTGATCATTTACAGCAGCACTCGGTGAGATCAATAGCCACACGCCAGGAGAGTTTCTCTGGGAGCTCTTCCCTTGCCGGGCAGGGAGAGCCAAGAGCACGGTGGCCGCTGCCGAAGGGCAGTGTGAGTTCTGGGGGCAGCGGGGCTGTGACACACCATGCAGGCTTCTCCTCCCACTCCTTGCATCAAGTCATGGAGTTGCAACCCATCTGCCAGGATGCTTTTTGGCAGCCGTGAGGGGCCTCCAGGGAATTCTCCCAGAAATGTTTAAACCCTGGCATAAACTCCAAGCTCAGAAATCTCAGAAAACCCATGGCTCTGGGTGCACATGCAGCAATCTTTATTTGCCCCCCTCACACGCCATGAGCTAAGTGCATGAATTTAAATGGCAGAGCATCTACTGAAAAAGGGAGAAAGGAACAAAAAAAAGAAGAAAAATATGAGCATATTAGTAATGGCTAACTACCAGCCTCCAGAACATGCTGGCCACAGTCCAAGCCTTCCCTCCACAAGGATGAGTGACAGCATTGGTGACAAGTTGCTGCTTTCCTCCTCCAGCCATTACCCTCACTGAGGTGCAGTATTTCCACAGCTATCACCTCTCTGGGTGCCAGGCTGCACCACCTTAGCCAAGAAACCACAGTGCCAGCCCCAGTGCTCCCCTCCACTACTGCTGCTCACCTTACTCACTACCTGTTGCTCTCACCACCCAGTCTGCCACACAGCTCTGTGCTGCCAGCGTGTCCTCCACCAGGCCTTTGGCATGCTGAGCTGATTCTTCACAACGCTGCTTTAACTCTCTCAAGATTGACTTCAGGGCTTCCTTTCCCTCCCTGCTCCCCGAGGCTGCCAACATGTGGCATCAGGCTGTGGTGGCATCTCCTCTAGGAGCCTCAGGGGGAGCAAAGGTGTCCAAATTTTTCACAGAGTCCCCCCCTACCTCATCTGTGAGCTTTAATAGAAATAACCTGTCTGGAGATTAAACCCATTGTCCTTTCCTTTGCAAGTCTCCAAGAAACACTGAAAGAGCTCTCCCAGCCCTGGGGCCTTGCGGCTGTTTCTGAAGCTCTTCGCCAGAAATTGCTGCTGTGCTGTGGCCTCAGGCCCCACCTTTCCACTGTAGCTGTTTGTTTGTTTGTTTGTTTGTTTGTTTGTTTCTGCCAAAAGCAGATGAAACACACATCAATTTCTTCCTTGAGGGGAAAAAAAGCAAAGAGATCATCAGAAATTCACTGTGGCTCATGTCAGCCATATTCAGAAGGAGACATGAAGTTAAGTCTTTAGCTGGCTGGAGGAAGTTGCTGAAAACCTGAGCATGAAGAAGACATTTCTAAGGTCTCTTTCTATGGTGCTGGAAGGAAAATCAGAGTCTGTGCATTGCTTTCTGGGCTTTCTGCTCAGAATCACAGCAAGGTTTTGAGTGAAGCAATGGCTGGTTGATTGAATATGATAGAAGCATATAAACTTCACCCAGCTAAAAAGGACATGAAGAGAAAGAGCTGGTAATAAAGGAAGAGAAGCTGGGAATGACAAACTTCATCATGAGGGGGACAAAATCACAGGTCAAACCATCTCAGGCATTCAAACATCACCTTGATCGATCCCATTCAGAAAATGCCTGCCTACAAACTTGGTTTTCTGTCACCCAGAACTAAAAGAACAGGGCCATCAGCTTCACATCTAGCAGAGCTTTGCCTTTGCTCAGCCCCAGTTCACACCTGTGTGCCTTGTGACTTGCTGTACTCTACAGACATGTGGGTGTGCCTGGAACCCCTTCCAAACCATTCCTGACCCGACCTCAGCAGAGGCAATTTCTGCCCTTCATGCAGTAACCTGCACAGATGCACAGATGGATTAAAAAACTGTCTACTGCCTAGTGTTTGTTTCTGAGCATGGCAAGGTGTACAACCTAAAATTGATGCCTTCTCTTCAAGAAAAGTTGGGGTTTTTTGTTGCTCCAAGTTAAACAAGGAGAACGCACAAAACAAGGAGAATGCAGGTCCTGTGGATCCCCTCAAACTGATATTTTTTACCTCCTGGAGGACACAGTAACTGCTGAGATTGCGGAAGTATTATCTTGCTTTCAGAGAGCTCTCTGATGAGGAATTCAGTGCTGTAGCTGTGGCACGGCACGAGACACGTGGTTGGGATGTAAAAAAGTGAAAAATAGGGCCTGAAGAGCTGGAATGTCTGTGATGAAGCTCCTCCTTCAGCAAAATGGGACGTGTTAAAGCTCTGAATATCAATCAGCACTTCCCACAGGCAGTGGGATTCACTGGCAGGATCTGCCAGTGTCTCTGAGACACTGAATCCTTTCCTTAAATTAAAATTGTGACCAACTAGAGGCAAAGCAAATTACTAAGGTAATCAAAAATGAGTGACATTACTCTTGTAAAAGAAATCTACCAAGTGAAATTCACTGTAGGATGCATGAAAACTCCATCAGTTCTGCATTTTATGTAAATGAACCCCCCAAACACTTGCAAATCACGGAAAATTGTAAAAATGCACCACAGAGTTCAAGTTTACAATTCAATAATAATAGTGTAGAGTATAATAATAATAATGTAATAGCAATAATAATAAACATCCACTGTTTTATTATAACTACAGATTGTGTCTGATTGAAAGTCATTAAAAACGTATGTAAAAATATGGAGAAAAAAAGCAAGTAGTTTTTGCTCTAGCTGTTTATGTATAGTATACTTAATTTCTCTAAAGAAAATCAGTGGAGAGAGGGGAGGAACAACAGGAAAACCCAAAATAATAAACAAACCATTTTTAAGACATGTTATAAAACTCCTGAGATTCAATTGTAAGGGCACTTTCTCCTAGAAAGATGACAGCAATTATCTTCCTGCAAAGAACAAGAGAAAAACAGGGACACTCTCCTGCAGTTCAAAATACTAGTTGTAATTCTCATTCTTCCTTTTTCTCTGTCCTCAAGAAACTCAGATAAAGGAAGAGGCATGCACTTCCAGATACCACCAGAGGAAGAGGTACACAAATTATCCAGTCTTGGTCAAATACCAGTGGCACAGACCAAAGCCCCGTGGCTATTAAAAGGACATTTCACACAATGGTTTTGCCCATGCTTCATCTGTTCACACTCTGGGGCAGATCAGGGCCGGCAAGCTCCTGAATACTTTTAAGGGATGATTGCAGAGGCTATGGGAAGACCTCGGGGGTGTTCAGACACATCAGCGGACTGCAGTTTACTGGTGGGCTTGGCTCCGGGATTGGTGCTCAGCAAGAGGAGGCATTGAAGCACATAACCATGGTGTTGCTCCTGCAAGTCCTCCCTCCCTGCAGTTAATGCAGCTGGAAGGGTTTCTGCTCCTGCCCATGAGCAAGACGATAGGTGGCATGCCAGAATGCAGCCTCTTTCACATCCAAATGGGTGGTGGCTTCACTCTGACCCACCTTCCCATAGCAGCAGTAAGGGGACTCGTTCCTTTCCTCCTCCTGTTCCTCCTCTTGAATTTTTCTTCCTGTTTTCAGATAATCCCCAAAGTTAGATTTAGAAGAGACTCGTTCATGCATCCTGACTGTCTTCCTGGAAAGTTTGCTCCTTGTAATGTAGTGTCCAGCAGAGCTTGTTTTCCTTAAACAACATGTTAGAAACTCGGAGGGCAAAGTTCTGGGTAATTGTCGCTGTAGTGGTAACAACAGCAGAAAGGACGTGTGGAAAAGCAAATTATTCTGGATTTCAAGCACATGAACAATTCTTAAACCTCACTCCCATTATTTCATATTTCTGATTTAAACAAGGCACAAGTGAAAATCAGAGGATACCAACAGATGTGGATCATCTGGAATTTAAAATGAGAAATATGTTTTGAGAGCTAAGGAATTTATAAGATATATTTCCCAATTTATAGTCCATCACTTTATTATATATGCAAAACAATAAACATTTCTCTTGGGCAACAATTCTACAGATTAGTACAAATAGAAAGAACTTTTTCAAATATTCAGCCTTGGTTTTCCATTTCCTATAATTATCCCAGGATTCTTAGCTATACCCTAATTATACCCTAGGTATATAATTAATACCCTAGGTACTTGCCTAAAATAATCCTCTCTATCCTTGCTGTCTGCACCCATCTAATTCTCTTGGGAAGAAAAGATGTTAATAAAATAGATGAACTATTGTCATTTTTTCCCCAAAGCTTTAATAGAAAAGAGAGGACAGCTGAAGGGCAAATTGAGATTCTTACTAATTCTAGCATCTTTTTACACAACGGCTACCTTTCTTTCCAAGCTTTTGTAAGCTGTAGGCCTTTTTCTCCCAGTTCTCACTGCCCTCAATATGAATGCTATTGAACTTAGTCTGCCGTTTATACTTTACTATTATCGTGAAAAATAACATTTACCCTGTGGACAACATTACAGCAGAGATGCTACTGAGTAGATAGAGAGATGCCGTATGAACCATTCATTTCTGTCCTCTGGATCTCAAGGGAGTGTGAATGGATAATGTCTTTTTCTTTCTGAATGTGCTGCAGTCCAATACATGGAGTAACCCTTCTACAGGAGAAAGCCTTTTGTACCTCTCTAGTCAGCCAGGTGTTATCTGCAGCTGTGAGTAGGGAGAAGCATGAAGTACAGGCTGAAATGGTGTCCTTCTAAAGCAGACAGATGAAAACCTCTGTTGTTCTTCTTTTCTTTCATTTGATCAATCATCTCTGCAAGATATGACATTAACACATTGATCAGTTTCCAGAACAGCTTGTGAAACAATCGTTTACTTTTGACCGGTCTCAATTATATCTTATCTACACTAGGTCACATAGTCTATCAAACATATAACTTAAAATAATGGCAATGGTAATTTGGAACTGGCAAATGCAACGTTATGAAAGGTTAAATTTAAATTTCCCTAGGGTCAAAGGTATTTAAGGATAATCTAGGCACTGGTTTGAAATACGGCATAGTTAGCTACCAGATGAAAATGATTTTTCTTGCAGCAATTACCATGGGAGTCCCAGAAGGGGTTTGTTATGTTAAAACGGCACTGAGACTCCAGAACTGTTCACAGGCAGGTTTTTAGGCTGCTTTGGAGGGCCTGCTGTTTGCTTTTGTTGGCAAGCATGACCTGTATGTTTATTTTATTCCTTCTTTACTTCACATGGTGAATTTTGTTCTCTGCGTGTACGAGAGGATTACAAGCAATAGATTTTAAAGTTTCTGTTTACCTACAAGGCATGTACAAACAGAGGGCCTGATCCAAACCCCGTTATTATCAGTGGAAAGTTGAGTCATCATCTCTGAAAATCTAGCTGCCTTTTTCAAAGTACCAAATACAAATATATGTTCTTCAAGCACCATGTTTGAAAATTTGAAAGATATTCTTTATGGGGGGGAAAAAGGGAGGAAACCATATTTTCTTTAATTTCCCCCTAGTTGTTGGATACTTTTGTTTAAGGGAAACTTTCTCTTTGACTGACCTTGAGTTTTAAAGCTATGTGTCATCCACGATTATACCATAGCTGTGGCTGGAGACCTGTTTCCCCTGGAAGGATTTATGAAGCTGTTCTTTCAATGACTCCTAGCAATGTGCAAGACAATTCTCTGACCTACTCACCCTTATGATGAGTGTACTGCTCATAATCTGTATTTTCTGGTGAATGTAAAGAATGCAAAACAATGTCAGCACCTCATTTGCCAAGAAAAGAGTAAGAGCAAACCATACAACAAGGGGCTCAGCCCAGCAGCAAGGGTGGAAAAGAAGTACATTATATCATACATGCTATACAGCATGGAAATAAGTCCTCACATGGTGCACAGGAGACCTCATCACATTCCTCTCCAGGGAGTCAGCAGGAGGTAAAGAGCGAAACAGCCTTTGTGTAACACATGAGCACCTCCTGTAAAGAGTATATATAGATGGTGAATCTCTCTAAAAACTGATACTTAGCATGCTAAGCAAACAAACAAGCAGCTGAATCCATGTAAATTAGATGAATGACTTGGGTATAGGAGACAGGAACCTCATAAGTCAAATGATTCCCAGCTTCCAGAAGGATTTGCATATAGCATAAGGAGGGACCTTCTGCAGATGCAGGTTTGCTAGCAGGGTGTGTGCCTGGGGAGCTGCGCCTTTGTGGAACTGGCTGATTGGAAGGACAAATTAATAGACTGGAAAAAAAAATCCACTTTCAAAACTTCAAAATGCAAGTGCCTGGATGCAATGTGCTCATTTTCTTGCCCTGTGTGTTAGTAGGTTGTATTTTTCTGGTTGAAGCACCTTGCTTTCCTGCTCAGATATTTTAAGTTGACAATCAAACATTATTTCCTACAGTGGGAACTATGAGAAAGGGACAATTCCTGTGGCTGGGCACTGGAATGGGATGCAGTCCCTCAATCATTGCTTGTCTCTGTTGCTCATTTATTAAATGACAAAAACAATTCCAAGTTGTTTGTAACATCTTCAGAATAAGAATCACCCCTAATGTTTGTCAGCACAAGGCCTAGCATGCTAGATGATGTACTTGCTATGTGACTCTGCTCTGCAGACAGAAATAATAACCTTCAGAAGGAGGGCTCTCTCACTGTACTTCTCTTTTCACAGAGTACTGAGTTGTACTCTGTTGATGCTGAGTCAAAAACATGCACTTTTCTTCCATATTCATTACTGTGCTATTTGGAAGGCTCAAGGACGTGAAGCGAACTTTAAGCTGAGAAGATGTTAACAGAATGTAGACATGAAAATCAGTGTTTCTGCCTCCATCTGTTTTTTGGGTCTCAAAAAATACAGTGCCTCTGTAGCACAGTCAGTACAGTGACAACTTCTGGGCCCAGTGGGCAGACATTTTTCACATCCTTTTTTTCAGAAAGACTGCCAATACTAAAACCTTGTCACTGCCATTCGTAGTGCACTTTCATTTAACACATCAAGATAAAATTGTTTCAGCCCACTGCCCAGCACTTGCCACCACAACTACTGATCTGAAGCAATGCTCCCAAGCATACAGAAAACTGGAGAGAGAGCCTGCAAAATGAAAAAAAAAAAAGGGGGAAAAAAAAAAAAAAAAGAAAACCAAAACCAGAGTTAATTTGGAGTTCTAACACAACTTACTGAGCTATACACTATGACCCCAGTCATTTGGTCTTTCACGTGCTGATTTGATAACCAGGATAGATAATACACATCCAGTGTGTATGGAAAAAGAGGGAGGGAAAATTGAGCAGGTGGATGTACAGCTATTAGGGCACCATGGTGTCATGTCAGTCACCTACTAACCTCAAGTCTCTGTCCTTGCATAGATCAGTGCCTGTTGTAAAGAAACATCTGTATCTGAAAACTAATTTACTGCTGTCCAGTTTTTCTACAGGATGTTTTCCGGAGGTTTGGAAGCAATCCCGCTAAACTGACCTCCTTACTCCTCTGTCTGAGCTGGTTTGCATTGCTGAGAAGTCCTTCAGATACTTGAGTACAGTCTCATCATCATGCTGAGATGCTGTCCGTTTGGGCTATCTTCTGGCACTGTGCCACCTCCACTGGGCAGAAGGCCTAATAAAAGTAAGAAATTGAGTTTAGATTAGAGAAGGCTGTGATTTTTTCACCAGACCTGCCACCATCACAATTTAGGTCAGCCTGAAACGTGCTCTAAATTGTCATAAAAACTGTCTGGAACTGAAGCAGTAGAGTCAAGTTAGCACTGATTTCACTACTGCTCACCTCTGTTATGCTGAGGTATCATCACAGGGTGGACAGAGGAGTCAGAGTGGACATGCAATTTATTAACAGACAAGACAGATGAAGAACAGTTTATAACTTATCAAGTGGGTTCTGCACAATCCTTTGATCTGTGTTACCCACTCTATTGTTAACACCTGTGCAATGCTCAATAAAACACTCCCACAAGCCCTTTTTGGTATCTCCAATGTGCAGTCTGTTATATTTCCCGTCGATGATGCAGTGCATAACTCATTTAGAGGGGCATGTGAAGTGTTCATGAATGACAAATTAAGATTTAGTTCAAACATCCCTGATGGGGTCTTGGTGCATTTACCAGGTTTATAGATCTGTTTCCTGGGAATGTACCTTATAAAGTTGCATTTGTGGGTTGTTTATTCAATGAACAAAGTGATCCATTATGTTTTTGTCACTGTTTTAGACATGAATGGAAGGTAGGGAAATGAGTGCTGTAAATATCTCTCCTTTCTGATCTTCACAAGAGTGAAAGTTGAAGTACTGCAAATGGAATAATCTGTTCAGGATTGCAAACTGAAGCAGAAGAACACATAGTCAAGTACATTTAATTCTGTCCTACTTCTTCCATCTTGGGAATTTGGAGAAACAAAATTTTTCTAAAAATCTTTGGTTGATAAAATACGGTATGGGAAAATGGAACACAAAATTTTAACCGGAGAAAAATTTGTTTTAGTTTTAGTTATTCCAGGGGTTGTGAATGGTGATGGGAAGAAAAGATTATCCCTCCACCCCCTTTGAGAAATTCTCTGGAATTTCTGTTGCTGCCCAGTGTGGAAAGTGGTTTATTATTTCCAGACCAGAGGGCAAAAAGAACTGTCAGTCTCATAAGAACATCCCATTCTTGATAAACTTCTGTTAATATTTTGAAGACCAAATAGGTTTTTATAATGTACCTCTGGCTTCTGCAAGCATCAAAATCTTCTGATTTTTCTCTATTGCTAGCTAGATTTTTGCTGCTACTAAACATCCATGTTACTGAACAGTGGGAAATTAGATTCAGTTTGCAATGTCATTGTGAGTGTTTGGGGTTTTTTTTACAAGAATGTTATGCACCTCTGCTAATGGCCACCAACCACAACTCTTATGATTTCACTCACAGGCTATCTATCAAATAATTAGTTAAACTAGAACAAAGGAAAGATTTATTGAATGTTCTCAGCCCCAGTGAGGCCAATGGACACAAGACGGATGAAAAATGAATTAGTGGCTTTAATTCTGTGTGGACAAACAAGACACTTTGTGGAAGTCCAGAAGAAGCCAAGAAGAGATCAGTGTTTTTTCACCATTGCTGTGTACCACGTTTCTGAAGAAAATTTCTGTATTTGGTTCAATTTTCCATGGATGGACTCAAGGACTTGAAAATGCTTTACAAAGTAATTTCCTTCAGAAAAATAGAGAAAGACAAAACTTTCCAGGCCCCTTTTTGCCCCACTGAAGGATAAGCACTCACTCTTGAGTGCTGTGGGAATAAACGTGCCTGTGTATGCACATAGCACAGTCTGCAATAGCACTGGGATTGCTCTGAAGGTTGTGTATTTCACATACACTCTGCACTTCAGGCTTGGCAAGATCTGATCATTTTCCCCACTTCCCTTTCCAGTGCAGACACAAAATATTCATTGATGTGGGTAAAGATGTGTCAGGAGGCAATGTGTTCATTCCCTCTGCCATGGGGAGTTGTTCTGCAAAGTTGTTAGTCTCTGGTAGCTTAGCTGATTCCTTTCCCTGTGTGTTGCAGGAGCATCCAGAAAAGCTTACAAGATACTTAGGGTAAAACCCTTTCCATTTGCAGCATAATCATGTCTGGCTCAGGCAAATTCAGTGGATTTAATGTGGTAAAAAAGAAACTTCCTTTTCTGAGCTCTCACTCTCTCTCAAAACAGATTGATCAATAGAGCAACACAGTAAGAGCGAAGACCTGTTTTCAAAGAGGAAAATATCTTGTGAATAAGCCACTGGCCTGAAACTCAAGAAAATGTCTTTGCTTATCACATGTTTGCTGACAGAGAATCCTTGCAAAATGCTGGATTTCCAAGAACAGATTGCTGAACTCCTACTTTCATCTCAGGAAAACTGCAGCCAATAAATCATAAAACCAGAATTACAGAGACTTTGTTTTGGGGTAAAATCAAAACTAGAATTAAACATTCCACTTTCAGAAGATAAACCTCTAATCCTGGACTAGTGGGCCAGTGAGCCACAGCCAATAAATAAATTTCACCGCTGAATATAAAGGGCAAATTATTTGGCCCCATTGAGCTGTCCAATTTTTTCCCTTTTATGCACTGTTCCTATGGAACCCCAGATCCAGAGGAGGCTGTGGTCAGATTGTTCTCATACTCTGTTTATTCTCCTTCGAGCTCCTGACAGTTTAGGGCATTGTCAGGATGAATGTTTAAGAGCAAAACTTTACTCTTTGCTACTGATGAAATTCAAAGGTCAGGTAGCACCAGTCTCATTCCAGACAATATTGAAATGAAGCATGTTGAAATACTGTGCACTTCAAACTGTTTCTGCTTCTTGTTAAAAGAAAGGTGAAGGACAATAACACTAAAAAGACAAAGGACATAGAAGCCTGTATTTACATAATTGACTATTTACATGACTTGGAATTTGAATTTGATCTGCAGTCAGGAAGGATTTTTTTCTCTATATAAGATTGTTACAGAATTGGGAGGAATTTTGCTTTCCTGTTAGTGAAATATAGCTTTTTCCAGAAGTATGTATTTTAAGAAATACGCTCACAGCTGGCTAGTCTACTTGTGATATCCCTGTCCTCTCCTGATCTCCCTTTGTGACACAATAAAATTTTGTGGATGTTGCCTTTAAATAAGTGTAGAGAATATAGGGAAAGACTTTGCAGGTTGTGAAACACAAAATGGGTGTTCTGTGACCACTCGCCAGACAAAATGTCTCCCAGAGGTTCCTGTGACTATGGGGAAATTACATCCAACATTCCTATGCAGCCTTTAAAAAGAAATTTTGAAATTTAAATATTACTTTGTTTTCCATAATTGCAGCAAACAGCTGTGATCAACATTCAAGTACACCAAAGAAAAAGATCTTTCAGTCTTAACATTTTTCCTAACAAGTTAACTATCTGTGACAAATTTCAGATATGTGCTACTCCAGTCCTCTCTATTAGAATTCATTCCATGCTGTGGATTTTAAACTTATGCTGTCAAATTTAGTTATATTGTATTTTACAAGAGATTTGGTGCTTGTTTGCTTCATTCTTCTAAGTCAGGCTCATTCATTCTTAGAGATAGCCTCTTCCATCAAAAAAGGAAACAAGTGTGAACTTCTTGTAGTAAGGGTCTCTTAGGCATCACTTTGAAGACAGATGCAGCCAGAAATTTAAAATTACATAGAAAAAAAAAAAAAAAGAGTCTTTGATGATCCTTCTTAATAAACAAAAATGGCTTAATTCCAAGTCTGCAGCAACTCAAGTTTTGAAAGGTCTGTATTTGGAGCTTTCTGTTTTTCCAATCCCTCACAAACATGGAGCTCAGAATGATGATCTACTGCAAAATACTCATTTCTGGGGATGTGAAAGGTAGGTGCCTCTGATGAGAGTCGTATGAAACCCAAAAACCTTTCCTGCAGTGGAGCGACTGCTTAATATCCTACTAAATTATACTCCTGCCTCTGAGCACGACGATTAGAAGTGATCCTTAAAGATATTTGGAGACTATGGTTTACGTGTAAGGCAAACAGATTGCATTTGTAACATTTAACACACAATAACGATAATAAAACACACTGACGTGGGTTTTCTCTGTAAACAGTCTCTTCTGAAGATAGAGCCAGTGAAATGTTTTGAGAACTTTGACATTTATAGCTGTATTTATAATCTCTTTTGGATCATTTCCTCATGGAATCACATGTTTGTGTATTTTAAATTCTCTGGAGAAATAAAAATGTTTAAACAAAATAATGATGTGATAGGCACTTTATGAGGGCTTGTTCAACACGCGCACATGTACAAGCAAGGCTGGGTTTGTTCTGAAGTCAGTGAGTGGGAGTTTTGGAAGTGGATATCAAGGAGAGAGCCTCTTCACTGGAATGATTAAAAAGAGAGGAAAAAAGCAAGTATACCCAGGCCTGCCACAGAGGATGGGACTTGCTGTCTGAGAAGTAACATGGCAGTTGTTGCACTTTCTGCACCAATACCAGAAGAGGTAAAGAGAAAGGAGATACACTTATGTTCATATGCATACATATGCCTCGACATGTGTAAATGAATTCACACTGGCACACATCACATAGGCACTTGTATTAGTGCGTAATTCACAGTAGATAATTTATTTGCCAGTCTTTCTACTAATGGCACATACGTGAGCAGACTGCTTTTTTCTAAATGTGATTCTCATACCACAGAATAAGAGGAGGCTTTTACTGCATAGTGAGAGCACAGGTATTTAGCGTGAATATTTGACACTGGAGATTCAAACTCTGGTTGTGTCCCTTTACTGTTACGGACCACACAAATCACATGTTTTTTTCCTGTTTCTACATCAATGCCATTATAGTAAAAAGTAAAAACATTTGTTTCATAGAGAAAAAAAAAAAAGAGAGAAGTATTTGCAAAGGGAAAGGATTAGACTTGTATCAGTTGAATATATTTTTCCTGGGCACCCAGACCTTACTGAAGGCATTATTCAGCTACATGGTTAGATTGTCACCCATGTTCCTCAGCCCACAAGAAAGAAATTAGTCATTACAGCAGGAGACAGAGAAACTGCCTGTCCAAATTCAGGAAGAAGCAGCCCTGGGAGGCCTGTGCCAGTATTGCCTTTAGCACAGCTATGTCTTCACAACCCAGACCCGTATCGCCTGTAGAGTCTGGTGGAGGGGGATTGAATGCCACATTCCAAGAGCAATCACATATCTCAGTTCTTCCAAAGTGCTAAAAAATTGTATAAGCACAGAGAAGCAAGTTCATTTTTAAACTCAAGCAAACGCTCACCCAGAATGTTTTACAATGCTCAGTTTAGCTTTCTCTTCTATTTTTTTCATATTCAAACAGTATCACAAGCGTGTCAGGAGTGTTTCTAAAAAGAAAAGAAGATACAAAGAGCTTGTGAGCCCTGGAAATTTTTTCTATGTCAGCTTCAAAATTCTCACCAAAGCTGTGTAAGAAGCTTGCTAGAACAGCACCAGATGCTCAAGTGTCTTCACTAGTTGGAAAATGATAGCAATTCAGGAGCTACACATAGCTCCCATTGAAGTCAGTGATACCAGATCCCCACTGATATAAGGAGTCACTGGATGAAACCCCATCTTTATTAAATAAGTTTCCCTGTCTACCAACTAAAGAAAAAAAAGCAGATATGGTTGAAAAGGGAGGCTGTTCCAGAAGGAATACTGAGTTTTTCAAGGCTAATGGTTGCTCTTGTAATACAGACCTTTTCTTCTGGGGATTTCACAATACTTGGAAAGACAGAACTGTTTGCAACTCTTCCATAAAAAATAAGAAACTCAACTGTTCTTTCTCTCAAAGGTTGATTTTTCTCTTGTTCCTAGCAGAAAATACGTATTTAGTTCTGTGGTAAACAGTGAAACCTAGGAAAACCGCATATAACAGAGGAAAAGCACACCAATTCTGGGACAAAATGTGTCATTATTTAGCATATTACTGCCTGAATATGTCTTAAAAGACAAAAATTGCTTTAGCCCTGGCTTGTGGATGAAGAAGAACAGTCACTAAGAAGTAGTTCAAGGGATGGAATGACTCAAGCAGAGATCTCTGGGGAAGAGAAGAGAAAGCAGAGGGTAGAAGTGTAGCATATAAAGCTCATGTAAATAAAGCATTGACCTTTACTTCTGACGCTCTGTTTCAAGTCCAGCTTTCTCTCTTAAGTAGAAGTAGACAAAGGTTGGTGGAGAGGTTTATTCCCCAGTGACCTGTGTTAGGCCCATCAGACACCCCAAGGGAAACAATTTGAAAGGTCACAACATAGCTGCTGGCTATCTTTTAGCTGTGGAAGGGCCTCCAAACTTCACTTATTTATAGAGTCCTCCTGATGATTCAAAACTATCATTTGTTTTTGTTTTGACCTCTTTAAAAGTTCTCATCTGGGTTCCAGAGCGTTTAAAGTCTAGGGAATTCCATACTGAGCCAGAATGAGCAAGATGATAGCTTTTGGCTATATCATGCTAAATACTTTTTACAGTCTGTAAAATGAAACCATATTCCCCCTCTAAACTATTCTGCTGCCCCACTACATGTATTCAGTTAGTGAAGTTCCCAGTTACTCCTTAGAAAATAGACCTAGAGTTTTATAACAGATTAGAAAATCCCACTGTAGTTCTCAGAAAACGGTAGGAACTGTAATTGTGTAAACAATGTCTAGGTAAGAAAAACAATTCCTGTGACTCAAGGATACAGAGAGATATTTAATATTTTTAGATGGCACATCACAGGCTTTGAAGAAGCCTGCATACACCACTATCCACTGAAAAGGTATTTTCTGAATTCTTACTCTTT
The DNA here is from genome assembly GCA_036630365.1 of Acanthiza pusilla. NCBI lineage: Eukaryota > Metazoa > Chordata > Aves > Passeriformes > Acanthizidae > Acanthiza > Acanthiza pusilla. Next base: position 17,866,491 of record JAXCHO010000073.1, read on the forward strand.
TCTCCTTCTCACCATGCACCATATTTCTTTTTTCCCTGATGTATTTTCTCTCTTACCATTCTTTCTCCAATTGTGCTCATGTTCCTACATCCCTCTTTTCCTTCTCCTTATCTGTTCATCCACACCAAGGATCTGCCACAATGAATTACATATTTTTGGCAGGGAATATGCAGCAGGCTAAAAGAAGAGATGTTCTTTTGTTTTTCTTCTGGCCAGATCTACATGTGCTGAGTGACAGAGAGATCAAAAACCTAAAAAATTTTCTATAAGCCACAAAACTGTATGCAGTTTTTATTAGAGATGTAAAATGTCTCAGTAGTGCAAACTCGATTCTCCAATCCTATCCCTGACCAGAAGAAAATATTCCAACCTTTTTAAACTAGAATATATCTACTTAAGTGTATCATAAATGACTGAAGTAAGTGAATCAATAAGCAAGGGGAGTTTTCATTTATGGATAGAAAGAACTAATCGGTAGTAATATGATTGTTCTCTGTAGAAAATGGGTAAGGTATAGAGTGCTGCTGTTGAGACGTAGGCAGCATTAGTCACTGTCAATATTCTCAGAGAGTTCTACCCATTGTGATGAAGCTTTATAAATCTTTGTCATGTCTTCAGTGCAATAGACACGCAAATCTACTTACAGTTCAGGTAACATATTAACATAAATAGCCAAGTACCAAATAGGATATCTGACAATTTCCTTTCAAGGATGGGGGTTAGATTATTAGGTGATATTGTGTTGTATTATCCTCTGTTTTTTTCTTCAATGATCAGTGTATGTAAGGAAGAAAAGCAGATTAAGAGACACTCACAGATGGCATTAAAAGTAGATTGAACAGTAAAACAATATGCATCATTTAAATATGAAGTTGATGTTTCCCATTTATTAGAGGTGTTTCTCACCTGAATCCTTTCTGAATGTTATCCAAATAAGATGCTTTTCCCTTAAAGATATTTATAGTATCCAAGCTCATCATACTCTTATGAGTCCATTCTGGGTCTGATCCTCTTTAGTTGCCACCTTGCACAAACCTACTGACACACTAACTGGTGCTTTGGTCCCTTCTCATCCAGGGCTTGGATGCAGTTGTCTCTTTTACTTTCCACACCAATCATATCAATGTCTAGGAACTCATGCCCAAGAGGTACAGGAAAATAACTGGTCTGGTCTAAGCTATTTTTGAGTCACGTTGCAGAATGATTAGATTTGGTTCCAATTAGTAACAGTCACAAGTGCTGTAAAAATCCACCTACAGTGCCAGTTCAGGGTTGAGACCAGCCGCTGTCTCACATTGGCATGTTGATTGGCTAATATTATCTCTTTCTCTCTCCTCTCTCCACCTCTTGTCTTTTCAGGCAATGCTACCCACACCTTGCACACCATGAAATGTCATCAAGGGGGTACTTCTCACTCGGAGAAGAAGATGAGCTAGTAAGTCAATACATTCTTTTCACAGTGTAGTGAGTGTCTGGCCCCATCTGCCAAGGGCACACAGTGTATATCTCTGAGTCCATTTTTGTTGTAAAATGTTATTTTAGCAGATGTTCCCAGAAGCAAAAGGATTTGACCCATTGTCTCAACAGGCCTGGGATAAAGACATACAATGATGAAGAAGTATGGGCTAAGAAAAATAAACCTAGGTAGACGTGATTGCTCTCTGGAAGGAGGGAAAGCAAGTAAAAACAAAACAATAAGCAAGCAAAAAAACCCACTCCTCAAATATTTTCTTCATTATGATACTTTAATATTTGAGGCCAATGTATCAGGAAACAACAACAATTTGATTCAGGACTTAAATAAGGGGCAATGATAAACAACCAGAGTAACTGCACAGTGAATACTTCAAACTGTTTGCATGCAGAAGAGACACGGAGAGAAAAAAAAGTGTGTTTGTACAATTATACTTATGCCCAAAAGTAATTATTGAGTGGCCTGCACTCTGGTCCGAAGGACAAAAATAATTATGTATTTTCCCATAAAAATAACAAGGTAATTACTATGTAAACACTAAGTCTCTACATGGCAATTATTGCAGGCCACGTTTTGCTCCCCCTCTTCATGGTGACTTCTGCTACCAGGTGAACTGGCCCCCACCTCCTTGTACACAGTGACTATTTGGAAAGTGCGTACTGAGTATGAGTCAAGGTGACAGCCTTGTGTAATTAAATGGTCAGTGAGCAATTACTATGTGAGTATGGCATAATGGAACAGTGCAAAAGAATCTCTAAGCAGAGGACCAAACATGTTCAAATACTGCTTTATTAGAGTCGACCAGTCCTGCTTCTGTTGTCAATAAAAAGATTTCCTTGCACCACTTTTTTGTTCCATTTCTATGCCCCTTTTAAACAATCATTGGGTTAAAGAGCAGAATCATAACAAAACCACAGAAGCCAAAGGTGCATGAGAAGGGGTACATTCGTCTCTTCACAGCTCTGTTGAGCAGGTATATGTATGCTGATAGAGCCATCTCTGAGCAGAAGCCAGCCCTGTGCCAGGAGCAGGAAGAGCACTAGCCAGCAGAGGTGGGTGGCATGCAAAATTTTGAATTCCAGTCTGATCTCTGAAAGCTGTTCCAAATGCTATGTGTCTTGGTTACCCAGCCACAAGATCAGAATATGTTTATTTTCTTTTTGTCTGCGATGCTATGAGAGTGAAATCCATTGCTTAAATGTCAAGCACTGAGGAGCTGCAGGGACAAGGAACTCATCCACAGAAAGATTTTTCCTTCTCCTCAGTGAGCCTCACATGTATTCATTTGAGCTTTTCAATGCTTGTGTAAATACTGTGCCTCTGTTTTTATTTGATTGCATTTGAGGATCTCAAAGCACTGTGAGAACTTTAATGATCTTGGTGATACTGTTCCCGCTCTTGTTAAAATCAATAGCAACACACCCTTTGATATTAGTAGCAACACAGTCATGCCACAGGCTTTATAATATGTTGAGGAGGAAGGTATGTATCTCCTGTTTTTTCCAATCTAAAAAATAACATGTTTTTCCTCAGGAGCAGCAGGAATGGAGAAGCTTCTCGGAGATTGATTATGTTGCTACCAAAGCAAGCGGAATTGTACCTGGTGATGACAGTGGTGCTCCTGAATCACCACCCTCTACTCCCTGCGCTGGGGTGTGCAACAATGGTCAGTTGTCACAGAAGATAAAATGAACAGTTAAGAGGCCAAAAATTTCTTAGCATGGAACTGAGACATTATAGTGTCTAATTGACAGACTGTCCTAAAAGGTGTTTGTGTTTTCTGAAGCATTTTGTCACAAGACCATTGTCAGGCTTATTATAAATGTAACCCACCAGCACCTAATTGGTATTCCAACATCTTCGAGCTGTGACCTAGAAAGAAAGAGCAGAGCAGAAGAAAGTAGTAAAAAAAAAATAAAAATCTTGTCATGGTCCTAGAGTGGTAGGGCAAATGCCTGTTCCTATACTGTACATGCATAAACAGCTCTTCCTCAGCTGCGATTTAATGTTGCTATACCTTTGATTGCAATTACATTGAATCACATTGCAACAAATCTTTGTAATGCCAATCCCATCTTTCCACCTCATTGACAGCTTTGGAGATGCATCTGAAATTCATAGTAGCCTCATAGCCTATGGCAAGAGAAATCCATGCTGCTAAAATTTTATTTTAGAATTCAAGCTGGTTTCTCTCAGCCTAGGATGCTCTGGTTTTAATCTTTTGCTGCCTAGCACAGTGTATCAAAATAACCAGCCAATATTGTTAAACTGTCAGGGGTCCTCACTGCTGCTGAATTTTACCAGTATAAATAAATATTGCAACTTAAGGAAAAAAGAATCCCTCTGGACAGAATTTTTAACATTAATAGAATTAAGAGGAGAGTGAAATTGTATATAAACTTCAACTTGACAACAGCCTTCTCCTTTCCTTTTTCCTTTTTTTTTTTTTTTTTTTTTTTTTACAGAAAGAAAAGGCTTGAGTGGAATATTCAGGCTGATTTACTGCTCAGGCTGATAGGGACTCCAGGCTGGATCCCAAAATTTGAACACCGTTCAAAGGGAGAGATATTTAAAAATCCCAGAAAAAAGAGATATTTCCAAATTAATGGCATTGCCCAAATGCCTTGGCTCCTTGCACCCCACCAGGAAGGTTTATTATTTTCTGGTAAAATGTTGCTTGAATGGGGAGTGGTAGTCAGTGATGCGTCAGTGCTGCTCTTTGAAGACATTAAAAAGCTGAATGCACAACAAAGAACAGATGTTCCAGCATGCTTTATTTATGCACCCATCAGCAATCTTCCAATGACCACAAAACACAAGCTTTTTTTTTTTTTCTTTTTACTCCTCACAATATTATTTTCTGATCAACTCACACTCTATTTTTCCTCCAGCTGAAGTCTTACGTGAATTGGGGGGGTGTGCGCGCGTGCACCCGCGTTTGTGTGCGGGTGTGTGGCTGTGTGTGCTCGTGTGCCTGTGCATGAGCGTGTGTGTGTGCTTGAAAGTCTGCTTCCATCAAAAGCAGGCTTCTATTGAACTGTCGAACAGGTGTGGATTCTGCAATTAGATCACATTTCAGAGAGAGAGAGACACTGAGGGTAATAATGGCGGTGAATTCTTCATAGTCAGATGCAGCACCATAGCGACCAGTAACAATGAAGAATAATAGGTATTAGTATTAGGGTGATTATTTTTAGTTTATAGAATCATTTGATTGAATACTGCCATAAGGCACCGTTAACGTGTGCACAGCGCTTGCCAGCTGTAGAGCAAACTTGTTTTACTGGCACTTATCTGAAATTCTCATCTCTCCCCCACCCTCTCTGCTCACAATTGGAATGAAAGTAGCGATTAGGAAGTGAGATGTAATGCAGATTAAATGTTATGATGGACTAAGATCCTGATAGGTTATTAAAACTCACTTGCATTTGGTGTTTTAAAGGCATAGTGTTTGCATATTTTTCTACCGGTCTACATCTTTCGGAGATGAAACAAAGGGAACATTTTAAAAATCCACTCATAACCAGGAGGCTTTTTAATAGTGAGTTTCCAAATTTATGACCTTCCTGTGAGTGTTTTACACCTGTGTGTTGTAAATATATATTAAGTATGGAGCAACTGTGTTACCAGTAATCATGGATCTGATTTAAACAGAGCTCAGGCCTCTGCACTGCAGTGGGCCAGATCCTCAGCTGATGTAACCTGGCATCTCTCCACCGAACTCAGAGGTGCTACATAAAGTTGTACCAACAGAGGATCTGCGGCGAGGGGAGAATGACAGCCTTAATTTGGAATTTTCCTGCATCTGTTGGTATAAATCAGAGGCCTAACATTATTGTCACATAATATTCTGGTGTAGCAGAGGTGCTGTGAATTTTTAAACATAGAGAGAACTGTTGATCTATTGTTCCTCTCCCACCCTCCTCCCTTCCTACTTTTTCCTGGCATTATAAGGAAACAAGAGTATTGCAGTGTTGGACAGCACTGAAAATTCTGATCTTTGTTCTTAATAGATCTTGATATAGATGCTTTGTTTTCTCCTTAGGCACAGAACTTGGTTCTTTAGAGACCCTCAGAAGAAAAACAGTTCTTCCTTTGATGTCACCTGACATCATAAATATGCCATTATTCCTTCTACAATAATAATCTCTATTAACAACAGTAGTAGAAGTAGCAGTATTTGATAATATCAAAAAAGCATGCTCATGGCTTCATCAGAGAGGTGAATGCTGTAATTTATTTCTTGTAGACTAAGTAAATAAAGACTAAGTCTCACTCAAAGACTTAGCATGCACTATGTAAATGCCACATTCCAATTTCAGTTCTCTTTTGTTGTTAATTAGAAATACTTTTTTTAAAAAACCATTTAAATTATTTTTTTAAATGCTTTCAATGTTAGATCATGGTTGTTTTATTTGCATTTAAGACAAGGAAACAAGAAGGGGGAGAAGGGCGTTATTACTTTTTTCCTTGACATTATGACAGTGTCTATGCAGATGTTGCAATACCAACTTTTCTGTATGATTTTGAATTGCAATCATACTGTGCATTGACACACTGTTCCATTTATTCATCTGATTGAATACTGCCACAAGGCACAGCTAACGTATGTTAACAGTGCACAGTATGCATAGCCTGGTGCTCTTACTTCACAAAAATGCTAGCAAATACTACAGTGGGCGCAAGCTAAAAACCACGCACTGAATTTTGGCAAAGGTTGGCATAAAAACACCTCCAAAAGTTACATCCTGTGATGTAAATCTCCGAATGCCTTACACAAGTCACAAAAACAGCAACGGGAATCTGTAGCATATGTACGCACACATAGTATACGCTGACACTGTAATAAAACCACTATTGAAAATAGTATTTCGCATGTGTCTTAGTTTCTTTCTGTATATGAACCATTCAGGTTTTTTCTGCTAATTTTTTCTTAGGTTTTTGTTTCAGTGTTTGGGTTGATGGCTTGAAAAGCACAGTGCTAACTCCACTATATTTTTTTTTCTTTACACTCCTCAAAAATATGCTATAGTAATTTAATATGCTCTAAAATTTCAATGCTGATGAGGAGTTGCATGCCATTTTTTAGCCCACTGAACAAAAGGCTTACTGAGTCACACATAGCCTATTCAAATAGGAAATGCAGATGCCTGCTAATTTATCTTCTCACATAAATTCCATTTACCAATCCATACAAGAATTGCCCCCATGTCTTTGTAGTACTGCAACCAGAACGGATGCTGTCACTCAGGGGGGACATGTGACCATTAGTGCCACCACCTTGGGGAGCTCTTTAGCATACTGTCCTCCACTGCTGTAATTAAAACTAACAAGAGCAGTCTACAAAGGAAAATAAGAAAATGCAAAGAGAGAAACCCGCATATTACAGCTGGCAGCAAGCTGGAGAAAAGAAGTTGGGGAAACATTCCTACACATTCCTGAATGCAGAGGAAAGCCAGATTTCTACAGAGGCTACCAGTGAGGAGGAAAAAAAAAACCAACCCAGACAAGACAGACCACTCACAACATGAGAAGATTATTGCCAAACCATTATCTAAGAATACATTGGTTAGAGAAAAATACCTATTTCTTAAAGGAAAAGGAGAGGAATGCTGTTGCACTGGGAGGAATAAATAGAATCAAAATTTCAATATTTCTTCACTTCTGTCAGAAGGTGATGGTAAAGAAGAAATTAGATATTATAACTAGGGTGGGGCACTTTCCTCTGGGAACAGTTTAGCCACCAAATATACAGTTTGAGGTTGACCACAGCTACCCACATATTTATTTTAAATTCAATGAATAGTTTCAGTTATAGAAAGACTCAAAAATAGAAGATGAAGTAAAAGCTCTTAAGATTTACTGTTTTAAAAAGCAATATTATGGAGTTCTGCTTGGAGCACATTGCTTTGAAATTTAGCAAATGAGAGTCCTAATAGATCAAAAATACACAAATAAAGAGAAATTTTATCTTGGATTAAAATGAAGCATCTTCTATTTTCCAGTTCATATTTAACAAAGGGAGGAAAAATCTGCATCTGGTCAGCTGGAAATAGATTTTTACTCCTGGTTTTAAAACTCAGCCTCTGAATCAAGACTTGATTATTTGCTTACAATTTGACTTAAAGGCACATGCTTGATGAAGCATATAGATTTTCAGAAAGTCTCCCACATCTCTTTGATGAAGTGGTTATGGCTTCACCTTTGAAAGCAAAGGATGGAAGCAAGAGCTGATGGGCATGAGAAGACAAGTGGCTGCTTGTGTTCGCCCAGCTTAAGGAAAGACCCAATTCCAGTGCCATAGGGAGGAAGATCTGCAAGGCTGGAAAGCAGCAGTGGAGCAACAAGCTTCTGAATGCTGCAGTTCTGCTTAGCTAAATCTTCCATTTCCACCCTATTCTGTCAAAACCCCTTTGGGATTTGGCAGGGGCCCAGTGGTTATGGGATTAGTAGGGAGAACCTTTGAGAAATGGTATTTTATATAGAACTGGTGGTATTTCTCCTCTAGTGACAGGACACCTAATCCCCATAACTTCTTGTAGACCTAGTTCTCACAGTGCTTTTTCACCACAGTCCGATATATAAAAGCAGATGGATATGTCTGTAAAGAGTTCACGTGGAGGAAATGGAAGCACTTGAGGGATGAATGACTTATGACAGGCACTTAAGATCTTGGCTGATTTAAAGAAACTTGTCATAAGCCAGATCCCTGAGAACCACTGGGCTGTCATCACTGTCATCATGGTCAAGAGCGTGCCGGGCTTTCAGCACTCTCCAGATCCAATGTGTATATGTTTGGGCAGTGACATATATTTATATAGCACAGGGTATGAGGAAGGCAGCGGAGCACCAGCATCCCTTCAGTGCCAATGCCTTGTATCACTGTCCAAAGCTCAGTAACAGCATGAAAATGCAAGCGGTGGTGGTGATGGAGAAAAGACATGGAGAGGAAGAGAGGGAAGGAGGTTGCTAATGAAAGATTAGCAGATCTCATGAGATGGTCTGTTTTCAGCATTACACCATCCTCAACACCCGTTTAGGGTATCTGGACAGGAATATGGAACCAGACCTCACTGCAGAGGGTCCCTAAGGAATATGGGGAAAAAGGAGAGGTGTATGGGGAGCACACTGTGGCACAGGTCGGGATGCCTAAGGCCACAATGGAGCTAGAGTTTCACTAAAATTTCACCTCTTCAGCTGTCTCTACTGTATTTTGAAATAATCCCTTTAAAGAAATAAGATGAAAGGGTCTCATTATTCTAGAAATAAATGTATTTGTTAACTGTTTCACTTTTTTGGTTTTTTAATGGAAATGTATGAAAGTAGAAAAGAGAGGCTGCCATGATGTTTTCTCTTGATGGAAAATAGCATTGTTTGATAAGCCTCATTGCTTTGCTGGTGCTTAGAAAATTAATTCCTTCTAACTCACAGATGAGTTGACCTTTGGCTGAACCAGTCTGCTGTCATTTTGGACTCCATTTTTCATTTATTTCAGGACAGATTCTACCATCTTTACTTCTGGCACAGAGTGCTTTACCTCTCATGGTGTCCCATCAAAAATATGCTACTTAATGTGAATAACTGGACTTCCTAGTTGTTATTTTGAGAAAGCACTGCTTTAGTTGCTGAGCAGTTACTTACTCATTCTAAAACAGTTCTGGGTACTAGTGTCTACAGACATGCTTGCACTTTGTCTACTACCTCTCAAAATAACTTCATGCAAAAATGTGCTCTGTGCCCCAAAGGACTTGTAATTTGAATTGAATATTGAATACTAGAGCCAAATCAGAAGAAATAGGCTGAGAAAAGACTGGGTCACAGCAGGGTAGACATATATCTACTTTTTTGGTACATACAACATTTTTTTGCTCCTACTCAGGTAAAACGTGTGTGCAAGAGGCACCAAAGGGAACAGAAATATGGGAGAATAATGGAAGTAAGAAAACATGGTGAAAACAATGTCAAAAGGAAATGACGATGACATCCACCACTGTGAGAAGAATATGCTGTGAAGTCAGATAAAAGAGTTTGCCTGTTTGAAGTCAGAGGTGTTGAGTAAATATACTTAATATGAGCGTGAGATGGAGCAGCAGTAAAATACTTGATAAACAGACAATACAAGCCACCTGGCACTTTAAAATCCTGTTGTAATACACTTATTTCACACTAATAATAAAATATGCAGAAATGATCTATATTATTTAGGCTTCTGATGTATCATTTGCAAAATCATGTAATACCCAAAAAGCTCTGCCTTCACCATGTCATTTGAGAAGTAGCTTTTAGCATCGCCACACATTGTTTTCACAGCTCGCATTATTAATGCGATCATCCTCTAACAGCTGTCTCATGAATCAACACAACCTGACTCCCTGGCAATAAAAGTGGTAATCCCGACCTGTCACCATTTCACCATCACCACCACAAATTTGGATATCACGTGCATGGCTGCTGTGCTGTGCAGCACAGTCTGGTGTGGTGTGCATATACACCGTGTCTGTGATGACAGAAAAGTTTGAATCAATAAATCCATTCTGAGGAGACAACAAGGAGGGGATTGCCATGAATGTGTATGTATTCACATTTAATGTTCCCCCATCACACTAATTTCCCGTACATGACCACAAAAGTCAAATACCTACAAATATAGTAGAAAAAAAAGGGTTTGCGGCGTCTATACAATAGATCCAGCCTGAAACAGAAGCACACTCTTCACTAGCAAGAACAAAACCTAAATCTTACCAAGGATGCAGAAATTTAGCTCTGGTTGTTATTTCCAGAATACCATTGCTGGACTCCAAAAATCTGGATTTTACAAATCTTTTTCCAAGGAAATGATAACATACTGAGTGGGGGAAAAAAAGGAAATGGAGAAACATAAGAATTTCTTAGAGTCAGTGGAGAGGCCCTGAGGCAATAACACTTTTTAAAAAATTTGGATGAAGAAAATATGTAAACTTTTTTTTCCCACTGAGAGACAGTATGAGTTCTGGGAAAGCAAAAAAAATCTAGTCCAAGAATACTCCCAAATGTTGAAGGTGCTTGTGATGAAGATTTTGCTATCTATCCCTAGGATGGAGCATCCTTTATGTCTACTGCTGTTGGTTTATTCCATTTACATACTCAGTCCTCTGTCACTTACAGGATGAAATAGTAGGTCATCCATATCAAGTTCCAAATTTTATTTATTCAGGAGCAGTTAGGTTTTATGATTTAAGGCTCTTAATGGGTGCTGGAAATTTTTGCAGAAGAAAAATGATTGATGTGCTGTAAGGAAATGTATTGCTTTATAGGCAATTTGGATTTTTTTGTGGAAAAGGTTCCAAATAATTAATATAATCTCCTACACGTAAAAATGGGGATTGAAGTCAAGATATATGATACCCAGAGGTGTACATACCTGCATATAATGACAGCTTTGTTCACAAAAAAACCCCAAGCCAAGCTGTTTTCACTGTGTGAGCAGTACCCCAAAAGTACCCAGTCCCAAAGAGATACTTTTTTTTGGAAAACAAACAGTGGTGTTTGCTCAAATCTGTCATAAGAATAAAGGAAATATGAGCAGAGCAATGAAAGAAAAATGAGAAGACAGTGGGGGCTTTCCCTGTCTAATATTACATATTTTCTCTTCCTTTCCTCCTCCCCCCAGCCAGCTAAAGTAACTGGCAGGTGCAGTATTGCTCTGCAGATGGACCAGGAGTGGCACACATAGAGTTATATATGCCTGGCACACTCGTATTTCCTGCTTTATGTCACATGCCAGCTAGCCAAACAGGAGCCAGATTTGAGAGGACATCCCCAACAGTTGTTGTGCATGGAGAGGAACCAGTCTACTGGCAGTACACTATTAACCCTTCTCCAAAAACAGACTAAAGCCAGGGCAATAATTCTCCTTTTCCCCATTTCTTCACTGTCACTCTTCCTTTGTCTTTCCTTCCTTGTCATATCCTACTACATATCCACTACAGTGGATACTTTTTGGGATGGGACAAGTTGGTAGAGGTGATTCTACATCACTGAATTCCTTGAAACTTTATACAGATTTCCTACTGTTCTTTCTTGTCTCCCAATCCTGTATCAGCTCTTTTTAGGTTGGGGGTGGGGGAGAATAAAGCTGGAGGAAGGGAAGACCTACATTTGCTCATAAACTAACTCACAAATCACACTTATAGAAGGTCTTTTGGCATCTAAAGATGCAACTAATTGTTTGGTAGGATTTACAAAATCATCTAAACATAGATTGAGACTGAAAGATTAAAGTTTGTGTGAATCAGACAGAATAATAAAGTCATTGTTTCTAGGAACTTAAGTACTTTATTAAATCTGGTCTGGTATCATTACAGAAGTGCCTATTTTGCTTAAAATCTTATCCAACATTCTTCTTAATTTCTGTCATTTCAAGGGCGGGAAAATTGCTGCCGTGTGCATCTATGAAAATACTGTGGACTAGGTTCTGCTAACAAAGGCAATGGAAAACCAATGCCACCATCTTCCTGCTAAGTTCTCCATCCAGTGGAAGCCCTGAGTGGTGGAGAGTCAGCAGACCAGCTCTCACAGCCACTCCACTCCCCACAAAGGGCATAACCAGGAAGAAGGTAGGTGAATCCAGCTGGGATGCTCACGGGCAGCTTAAAGTAAACTCAAGTTCCCTTTACGTGACATGCACTCTTTGGAAAAATGAGTTCTCTAGACAGAGAATATTTTAAGGAAATATCCCACAAAAGCAGGCTTCAGCCAGTCTCAGTGAAGGAGAGATTCTGTTCAAGATACTTATCATTACAATTTTTAAAAAAAGACACAAAAAGTTTGAACATAGCAATAAAAAAAGAAGAAAACAACTACAAAATTGGGTTCCCTTAAATCCTGACATTTATCACACCGTGGGATTTACTTTTACTGCAGTATTTAAAGGATTTCCTACTCTTAGACTTGGGAATACTGCAAATAGCACAGTAAATTTAACTACAATGAGCAGTAAATGTCAAGATTTTAATGGTGCCTACTGTATGCCAGTTGGTTAGAGAGTCACCAATATGTGTTAACACGTAAGATCTGATTCTGCCCTCACTTACGTCTGTGTAAACCAGGACTTAATTCGAGCAAGTTACCATCACACAAAACCTATGTGAAAGCAGAATCCAGGTCTGTATGAATAACCCTGTTCAGAAGAAAAGCATTGGTTTAAATCAGTTCTTTCCAGGAAAAAAAATCCTTGTTGAAATCAAACTAATATGGGACATGAGGATCCAACACTCAGTTCCCATTGCAGGGGTACTAGCCATGTGGGCAGAGACTGGCCAGCAGTTGGTTTGCATTTTTGTGTTTTGCAAATACAAAATCCACGAGGGCAGAGCTGATGTTCCTTCTTTCAGAATAAAACTCCATCTCTATACATCATCAATTAGGGTATTAAGAAAAAATAAATTAACTTCTACTGTATCCAGAGACTTTTTTTCCCTTCTTTTCCTTAAGTCCTGTAATACCCCAAATAGCATTCTCATACCTTAGAGAAGGTCCTTTAATACACCTTCCTATTTCTTTCCATAAAGCAGCATAACACCGTGGAGGATACTGCAATCATGTGGAAAAAGGTGCCACAGACTGAGGTTCCAGTTCTGAAAAAAGTGTGCTTAACTCTGTAACAGACCGAAACCACATTGAATGACAGATTTGTGAAGGCAAAGAATCTTCTTTTCTATCAAAAGGGCTTTTATCAAAAACATCCTCAGAGGCCAAGACCAAAGACTAGCCCCTTGCAGCTGACCCTTGCAGAGTTGCCATGCAAAGCCACCAGCCCCTTCCTGCAGCTCTCCCAGGCTGCCCCACACGTTCTTATACCCTGCTGCCTCTCAAGCCAGCAGCCAGCAGCACACTCCCTGTGAGGCTTCCTTGAGACAGTTCACCACAACAAATCTCCAGTCACACTATAGGTAGCAATATGGAAAATCATTTTGAAGTAGCTTTAACTTTTAAAACAGGCTGTGGCTTTTTCAGAGGTATATTTCTTTCTGACATTAAAAAATAGATGTTAGATGGAATCTTGATGTTTGATTCTGAGTAAAGGATTCCAAAGTTTTGGTACAGCTAACCACATTCTCTTAGACATACCCCAGTTTTATTACCCAACAGAGGTTATTTCAGATCCTTCTATTTTCAGTCTGCCACACACTAAGTACTCATCATTTTATGACACATAGTTACATGGACTAAGATAATGGTAATTATATCTCATACTTCAAAGCAATTACCCGGTGAGGTGAGGAAGGGCTCCTTCTTCCACATTCCACAATAGAGTATTTGCAGCATGGAGTTATTCACCTTTCTGAGATGCATTAGCTATTGGTCAGAGTCAGAAGCAAGATACCAGATTTAATGGATTAAAGGTCTGATCCATTATCACACATCTTATAATTATCCAGAAGCATAAGTCTTTACAGTAATTAATCAGTGAGAGATTAGTGAATATTCCCAGTGGGAAGATACTAAGTCTGAGAAATAAGTGTAGTTTGGTGATGTCCTTAATTAGATATTGACTCATTATCCAGAATGCTTGTGTTTTTGGACATGACGGTCACATGCAAATAAAAAAAAACCTTTTTTCTTGTAGTCCTTAAAGAATATAAGGTAATTATTCCAGAAATTTACATATGAACTCTATACACTCTGTGCTAGGGGATTCTGTTTTCAACTTCTCTGTAGGTATGGATGTATTCTTGTAGCTGCTCTGGATGCAGCCAAGAAATAGAGGGGGTGGTTGTGAGCAGGGCAGCTGCTCTACCACTCTGACCCCCAGAGGAGCTCCTAATCAGGGAAAACAGGGTTGCCAGCCTGGACCAATCTTCCAATGCATAGATGATTGAGGAGCCTCAGTGCCCATCAAAGGAATACTGAAGGACCAAGGAAGAGGTGATGAACCCATGGGAGTAAGGGAAAATAATTCCCTGAATTTTGACTCCTGGCTGTTAAGAGCTTGAAACTCCACATGAAGAGGCTCTGGGTTTTGTCCCCCTAACTGCCTTTGTATCGAGCAGATGACCTCTGAAACAACCTGGTCCTCGTGTTCTGAGCACAACAGTCCTGCAAACTCAGAAAGGAGAGAGCAGTGAGACCTTAGTAGTCTCTGTGTAGAGGTGTGTTTTCCTCCTCATTAGCTTCCTGTATCCTAACCCCATACAAGGACTGTTGCACTGCGTTAACTCGGCTTTGGCTTTCCTACTCTCGAGGACTGAGCAGAGAATCCTCTCTGCCTGTGCACGAATTAAAAAAATCGTGTTATTCACCCCAGCAGATAGTGCCTATGAGGTGTCATTACTATTAGGTCTAGACATGGAATACGTGCCCTTTTCACAAAAACAGAGGTGTTCGGTCTTTTCTACAAATATCCAACTACATATTAATTTTATTTGGGATTTTTACACAAGGCAATTCCAAAGGAAACAGGTTTTTATAAGATTTCACAGCCCCTAAGGAGACAGAGAGCTAGAAGCGCGTCTCGAGCCTCCTCCACGCCTTGTCTCACTTGCAAAGAAACGGGCCAACACTGTGATGAGGTCTGTTAAAGGCTCCCTCAGCTCTTTAGTCGCCTCCTCTCATTCCTGACATTGTGTCCCCTTCTGTGTGTGGCACCATCTCACATTTCCTATACTCCAAATAACTTCTCACTCCTCCCTCAACTCCTTCCTTTGAGGAGCCTTCCTTCCTTTTTCTCCTCAACAGTCAGCTCATCTCTCTTCCCCCCCACTGAGCTGCGAGCTTACTGGAAAAGGGAATATGCTGTATTCTCAAAGTACTCTATAAACATGTTTAATAACAATCTTTTTCAACCCTTGATCTTTCCTGGATGAATCCCACTTAATCCTCACTGAGATTTTTATGAATGGATTTTCCTTACCCTTTGAGCAACATCTTTTTGCTAATATTTTTATGTCAGCAACTAAGTGGGAGATAGACTGTAGCTGCTAAAAATAAAGAATAAAAGACAAAAAAACGCTAATTACTCAGATCAAAACAAAATCTGGAGAAGTGAGTCATAACTCAAAAGAAAGGGAAGAATGTCTTGCTTTTCACTGGGAAATAAAAAAAAAAAACCCTACAGAAAATTAAATTCTTCTCCTCCTCTTACACTTAGGAGATTATTGTCATCTTTAAGTTAACCAAACTAGATCATACTGCAGCTCTCACTTCTAGGCTGCAAGTAAGAAATGAAAGATGTCACTAAAACACATATGAGTCGCAAGGCAAGAAAGCCAAACAGCTCAAGCTTTACAAATGAAAGAGATGAAATTGCCACAGTACTAAATAAAAGGATGAATTCAAAGCAAAGAACACAAACTACTTCTGACTATGCAAAGCCAGTGAGATAGTACAACTGGTAGAAGGCTGCTTGTACACTGTGCCAGTTACTGAACTAGCATGCACCAAAATAATTTGTAAATAGATATCTATTGCTTTGAGCTTTTATTTTAAGAAAAAATTCAGTAGCATGCAAGCTATAAATACTTCTGGATCCATCCTTGATGCAACTACACTGCAGTATTTGGAAATAAGTCTTTTATGCATTATTTAGTGTTTCAACTGTGGAAAAATACTTTCATAATACAGTAACTTAGATGTCTGAGATAATGCTCACAGGTCAAGTTCACAGATGATGTGAGGAATGATGTAAGATATATATGAGACTTGCCATATCTTACTCCTTCTGTAGTTTTTCTTAATACAAATCAACTCTTTCTAAATTACTGATTATTAATTTAATAGCCTTTTATTGTATCTGCATGTGTGTGGGCATTTTTTTGCTGCTATCAAGTGTATTGTCACAAAGCTGGTAAAAGATAGTATTGGATGACTTATATGTTGAAAAATTATCAACATCTGTCCATTAAAATGTCAAAAGAAATCCATAATTTAAAAAAATCACTTCTATTTATTATTTATTTAAAGGTTTATGGAATATGACAGTCTAAGAGAGGTGGGCTGAGATTAGCCCCTCAAGAAAAATAGTCCACATCTCACAGATTGCAGGAGATGAGGATAACCACAGGCTAAATAAACTCACTTAGCACACAACAGCTATACCCATCAGACCATAACATGGACTACATTTTGTTTGTGGGCTATTTATACATGCCATTACTAGAAAGAGACAACTTTCACTTGCTGCATCTTAGTCTGCGATGCACTGAGTGCTTTAACTGCTATCATTACAAATGTTTACTCCTTCTCTAATGTATTATCAAATTGCACCAATTTTCATAATAAAACCTTTGCCCCCATAGAAATAGTTTATTCGTGCAAATAACAAAAAGTAGGAAGAATTAAATGGGTTTTTTTAACGAAATTGTATATACTGGGAAATATCAAGGGCATAATCAATTTAAAAAAAAAAAAAAATGTTTCTAAAAATGTTCTTACACTTGTTGAAACCAGAGTTTGTTGATTTCACTCTGCAATCACAAAACCTGTCTTTAAAAGTATCTTGGGGAGTGCTTCCACAATGGTAGCTTAAATATCAGGTACAGAGATTCTCCCATCATTGAAAAAATACATCAGTCCTGATGTCCTCCCTGTCCCTTAAGCTCTGGAAAGGGTGACATTTCTGTAGCAAAGAATCTCTAATGCCGCTTGAAGGCACAGTGTTCATTCCTGGTAACAGGATGGTCAAAGCCAAAGTTTGGAACTACAGACAAGCTGAAACAAAAGGAAGGGGTATAAAAACAGTTTTCAGATGCAAAGTCCAGCCTCAGAGGAAAGCACTATTAATGATGTTTTGAAAGAGCAGAAAGGCTGAGAGAACACTGGCCAATCAGTTATATGGAAAGTGGCTGTATGGGATATACTCTCCAATGCGTTAGTGGAGCAACTGAACAGTTGTTTTATTAAATGATATTATGAACTCTCTGATCATAATCGCAGCTGCTACTTGTATCCCAGTAGACTAATATGCTTTGTTTTCCCTGCTAAGGCACGTTTGGGACAATTGTGGGGGGATACACATGGGCAGGGGAAAATTGCAGTGAGAAAAATTGCCAGGATTCCACATTTCAAACAATATGTTACCAAATATGATGAAATGAAAAGTCTTCATTAATTTTGAAATGTGTTCCCTATTACAAGCAACCTATAAACAATGGAGTAGCTTCCTGTCTATATTATACAACAGATTTGCCAGGTAAAGGCATTAAAAAAAGTTTCTGGGATACACACGTGTAAGTTAATGTCCACGGCTGGGTGCCTAGATCACTTTATACACTCACATGAACATCAGGTACTACAGGTACTTCCAAGAAAGTTCAGATTTTGGGCAAAGAAAGAACTATCCTAGTAAAAAAACGAGGCCACATCTGCCATTTGCACCTGCCAAGTCATACCTATGTCTCATCATCTGGTAAAGAAATAGTCACATCCCAACACAGTTCTCCCACACAGATTTCATTGTATTTGGTCCCTTATGTTTCACTAGCCATTCCTGTATACCCATATTTGTATATTTATGTGTCTAGCTGCAGTAGACATGGATTCTGGATCATTATTAGTTTTGAAAGGGTTTTTAATTTTAGAAAATGCAGTAGCAAAAATATTGTCAGACTCATATTCTAATTTAAATATTAGAATGATGTCTCATTGTCTTTCAGTATAAAAAAATTAGAAGAGATTATGATTTTTTTTAAATGATGTTACTTTTATATGATATTGCAAAGAGAATAAGGCACTTTCCTTTAAACTGATTTCCAAAGCTATATCTGAGATCTATATCTGCTGTTTATGGATCACAACTAACTTTATAGTCATGTATAAACTGTACTTCTGAGTGCTGTAAGAGGTATCCCCTGTCTCACAATAAAAATATTATGGAACATTATATTTCCATATAGTAATGGCACTCTTATTTTACTAGTAGGAAAGGTATTGTACTAATTTAATTGACTAACATAAAAGTCTCACAAGCAAGATCAATATTTTATTTTCTCAACAGTTTTTGTCAATGAAGATTTAATTTCCCGTGCAGAGAAGGTGTTTGTATAGCTCACAGATATAAGTGGGGTGTGGTCCTTTCTGTGGAGCCCAGAGGCTTTGACTTCCCCCCTTGCCCCAGTCCCACGAGCGCCTCAACACCAAAACACAAGTCTAAATGTCAGTAAATAGAAGATTTATTTGCAACCCTATAATAAACTTATCCCTTGATCCAAAATCATATAAATTCTGTGTGTTTTAGTTTATGCCTGCACTAAAGATTTCTGACAGCTTAGCTATGTTGGTTGGGATGTTGGGATGTAAAGATAAGAAAACATAAGCAAAATGGAAAAAAAATAACCTATTTCACAGGCTGACATCAGAAGGCAGAGGCTTATGTAGAAGGTATTACCTTAATCTCTGTTGTAAATCTAGAATGGTTGTTTTGATCATTTTTACATTAAATGCGAGAATGCAGAAACACAAGCAAGTTAGCCTAAATACAATAATGTTTAAAGACAATAAAATTAGAATGCTACAAATCTGCAATTATAATCAAGAACCTTGGCACAATGGACAGATATGTGAACTTTCCCTGAACCTAAAACCAAATGTGGCTTGAGAGAAATTTTCAGTTGATCTGGGTCAGCCACTGATGTTGTCTGGAAGCCATTGGCAATTCGGTGACCAGAGCCAGGTTTCCCAATGAACTTAACATTTGCTCAAAACCAAAACTCCCTGAAAATTCAAAGGTTGTAAATTAGAGACAGAACTTCACAAGTCTCTAATTAGACTATAATCTGTCCACAGAACAGATTTATTTACTGTTCTGTTAATCCTTACAGACTTCTCATCTAAAGGAAAGAAAAATATCCTTTCCACCTGTACTTACAGCCTGCTCCAGAAGTGACACCCGGCAGCACCAGACACAGGTTTTCCAGGCTACTGCTGTCATAAGCGAGGAGAAATACCAAAACTCATCAAAGTGTTTTAAAAATAAAGTCAAATATGTAAACACAACCTCATTTTACAGTGTGAATGAAGAAAATAGTAAGTTCTGAAGCAAGTGAGGTTCGATGGATATAGATGGGAAAACTAGTCACTTTGGCCATTTCAGTGGATTGACCCCTGAGGAGAAGACACTCCTACCTGTCAAAAGATATTAATAATAAAAATTATTATAATTGTATGCATAAATACTTCACATTTATCATTAATAGCCAATGCTTATAAGGACGAAGTCTGAATATAATATTACAATAATGTTGCCATTTGCACCTCAACAGCGTATTCGTTTATCATTCTTTTAATTTTAGAACTTGCATTGTGACTCCGAAGGTGGAAATGTGAAAGGAGAGAAGGAGCAGTAGGTGAAGAGCGTCTCCCTCTTCTGCTTTGTGGTACTGCGCTGGTTTGGGCTGGGGCAGAGTTAGGTCTCTTCATAGTAGCTAGTAAGGGGCTATGGTTTGGATTGAACTCAAAACAGAGTTGGTAACACAGAGATGGTTTTGTTATTGCTAAACAGTGAGAGCCAAGGCCTTCTCTATTCCTCCCCCCACCCACCAGCGAGGGGCTGGGGGTGCTCAGGAAGTTGGGGGGGTGACACAGCCAGGACAGCTGACCCCAAATGACCGGAAAGGTGTTCCATGCCATATGGTACCGTGCTCAGAGTATAAAAGCTGGGGAAACAAGGCAGGGGGGCATGTATGAGGTGATGTGTTTGTCTTCCCTTACACCCAGGGCCCCATTTCAGCACAGCCCAGGGTCTGCCCAGCCACAGACCCCACCGAGCCCAGCTGCCTCCATGGGCTGGTGGCCCCACTGGCCCTGGGGACAGCTTCTCAGCCTGCCAGCCCTTATAGCACCCTGGCACCCCTGTGTAACTCTCAGTTTGATGGCACTGCCGAGCAGCGGGGAAACAGACTTGCTCCTTCCAGACCTGATTTTCCTCCCCTAGAATGCACAAACTCATAGAGCATGTTCAGGGCAAATTCTACTGAATGAAACATTTGATTCATGCACCTACTGAGACATTCACTGGCTCACAACACAGCGACTATCTAAGTACAGTTAACTAACACCCCTACCTAAAAATTTTGGCTTGCCATTTTTATTCTTTATTTTTATCCTGATACATCACCCTCACATTTGTTCAGGCCAGACAGAGACACCTGTAAACTACCTTTGAGTTCAATATGCACAGAGATTCTCAACCTAGCTCTTAAAAACTCTTTATACCTATCCTCAAAGTTGTATTTTTGTATTCCTGGACTTGATAAATAGCATGTGTGGTGAGGTGGGAAAGGTGTTCATAATTTCCAGCTGAAGTATTGCCTGGTGAAGTGTCAGCTTGGGTTACATAACTCATATATAAACAGACTTTTTGTGGCTGGTAGGAGAATAATTGGTTCACCTCTTCTATTCCCTATCTCACACAGCTGCATTGGCCTCTTATTTCATTATTCAGTAAAGCTTGCAATGACCACCACATTCTTTACAAAATAGCCTATATAACATTAAGAAAAATCTCATAGATTAAGAAGATAAGGTCAGCATTTAAACCCTAAAAGCTCCTCAGGAAGATACAAAGTGTTTATTGGACAACTAGGTTATTCTGAGGTTGGTCAAATCTGAGCCTTCAAGGACGCTGCCATGGGAAAAACGTAACTGTGGAGCTGAGCCTTGGGCCTGGGAGTCAGAGAGGCATTCAGCAGCTGCAAAGCTCCAGAGATCCCTCAGCCAGATGCTGCAAGTGCAGTGGAATGACTTTGTGCGTTAGCCACGAGATCGTCTCCCCCAGCACTGGGTAGACGAGTTCACGTGGAGAACCAGCACAGCATGGCCAGTCAGCTGAGAATCCATGTCTTCCCCTACTACACACTAACCTTCCCAGACTAGGAAACAAAACCTCCAGGTGGTTTAGGTACAACTGTAATGATAAATCATTACAGCATCCCAGGGAATGAAGTCAAGAGGAGTGCCCTGACAATAAGGATTCAAGGAAAGGCAGCAAGGTTTCTCTGTGAGCTGCTTATTGCATGAACCTCTACAGTACCATTGGCTGCTCTTGAAGAATTCCCTGCTTCCCGTCAGTATGAGAGAATGCCATGAGAAAAGGACGTGTAGGGAGATGGCAGTGTCACATGTAAGGCACACATTGTGTTGTAGCAATTCAACCCCCAGGTACCTCCATCATTTCAGGGAATATTCTTAACCTATTTGGGACAGGATATAGAACAAGAGAGAAACAACTAATGATAGCACCATGATACCACACCTTTGATGAGCCACTAATGACTATATGTGGTTCTTCATCCCAGCTGAAAGGACAGGTATAAAGAAAATATTAAAGGTAATATGTTGCCTGACATACACAGCTGAGAATTACTGCCATGAGCAACCCCATGCTGATACTGCAAAGTGCATATGTCCTTCACAAACAGAACATTTTACCATGAATCCTTCTGGTCCAACATGTTCAAGACTTCTGAAATCTTCACATACTTATGCATTATGCTCCTCTACGCAGTCTCATTCTCCTTTCCTGGCTTTTCCACATCACTTTCACCTTTTCCACAGTGCAAAGGAAGGACCATTGCTATGCTTTTCAGCCCCAGATTTGTTTCTGGACCCTCTCCTGGATGGTAATCCATCCATCCATCCATCCACTCACCCACCCACCATTTCTTAGAGTCTTTTCAGGCTAACTATATCATACTATTAAAACAGATTTTTAGAAGTTACTCTTCAATGATAAATAAGCATACAAATATTTTCTTTCTGCTTCTCACATGGACTTTTATAGGTGCATGACTTACAGATTTTTTTTTCACATGTAAAGTGCACACGTCTGCATCAACACAGATACATTCCTAGGCTGCTCTGGGTCTGCTCTCTTCAACTGGGGAGCCTCTCCAGAAGAATAAAGGAGAATTTTTTTTGTCATTGAATCATCCCTCTGTTACATCTCATTGTACAAGACTTGTACTAGAATACACTGGCAAATCACTAGGAGACAACTTCTTCAGGGTCTTTGTAAATACTGCTACCTACATTACCTGAATTTAAATCATAGTAAATTTTCTTACACCCATAATAAAAGAGTGGATAGAAATATATCTCCTTCTGTTAACCTTCAGCTTAAAGCCTAATTCTCTCAAACATTTGAGAGAGCAAGATGAAATTGTACAAATGTCTATGGAATAGGAAATATAAACAGGAGATGTCTCTCAGGCCAAGCGAATGTGTGGAAAACCCCAAAGTTTCCTGCATCATTTTCTTGTACTGAATAGCATGTATAGTTGGTAATAGGAAATTATTTTCTCATTTAGGTGTCCAATCAAAACTTATGTGAAGTCCCCCTATCCCAATTCCCCAACTGCATCATGGAGAGCAATATAATAAGGCCCCATTGACAAAAATATTCCTTGATTGCAAGGATCGTCGATATCCTGAAAATGAGTTTTCACAACACTAGAGGTGCACTTCAGCTCACTTTGCCAGGTGTTTGCATTGCAGTGATAATTTCCAGCACTGTGCTGGCTGCTGAATATGGCCCAAAATTGGAATCGCCCACACAGGAGTATTCAGATTGCATAGGAAAACCTGGGCAAAGAATAGAACAGACTACCGTCACAAAGAACACAGCAGCACACCCTGAATGCAAGCTGCATCAGAGCAAGCATGCAGGAGTAATTTTTACAGCTTTATAGCAGCAGAAGTTTCCATATTGATACACAGGA
Organism: Acanthiza pusilla; assembly: GCA_036630365.1. Classification (NCBI taxonomy): domain Eukaryota; kingdom Metazoa; phylum Chordata; class Aves; order Passeriformes; family Acanthizidae; genus Acanthiza; species Acanthiza pusilla. Next base: position 17,889,657 of record JAXCHO010000073.1, read on the forward strand.
AAGCTCAGGGAGAATCTCAGAATCAAGTCTCCTCTCTAGTTCAAATCTGTACTTTAGGGGACTCTGGGGTTAACACACACAGTGCCTCCTTCCTTTTCACTGAGGTGTTTCCACAAATGCTTCCCTCAATCTGAATCTATCTCTATGCATGCGCTTGATAGTGACTGTCCATCACCCTAAGCAGCTGGTGAGTCCTGGACTACAGTTTGCTAATGAAGGAAGATTTCCTCCATTCCTCAGTGAAAGCACAGCCTAAGTCACTTAGTGCTGGTGTCTTTCACAGCCTTTCTTTGCTTTTCCTGCGTATGTAAAAGAGGAGATAGAGAAACAGAGAGAGAGGCTTAGCTCATCGTGGTATAAACGACAGCAGTATCTGACCCCTCACAAACTTAGAGGTTCACATGGGCATGTGTGGCACTCCAAATGCTGAGCATGGAGCCCTGCAAAGGTGACTGTTCACACTTGCACTGAGTGCAGGCTGCCCATCCAAAAAGCTTTACACACATGAAAATAGCTGCTACACACGGAGGCTACTGTCACTTCCTTTGCTCTTCTTTGGTCATGCTTCAGCTGTACTGCTTCAGCTGTACACACTTTTAAAAGGGTGGTACAGGCATTGTCCTAAAGTAAGAGTGAAGAATGGAAAATCCTGCTTCTGAGCGTGTTGTGCTGTGAGGACACCAACCAAATTGCTCCTAGTTACAACTACTTTAGTGAGCTGACTGTGCCAGAGTACCAGAGAAAAAATACCACCTAAATAGACATTTGCTCTTGATAACAATTTATTGACAGAAAGTTGAATTTCTAGTTTCTGTTGCCACTTATCCCTTACATAACCAAAATAATTTCCTCTTGATATCATCATAACAGTCTTGAGCAGTGCTCCCTTCTCCAAAGTCAAGACGACTGAAAGAAAACAGTGATTTCAGACATCCTTCCTTCCAGGTACCTGGTTTGAATGACAGAAAGCTTGATTTTCAGCAGCTACTTCAAAAGGTTTCCAGAAAGTAGAAGCTCTCAAGTCAAGCAAACAACAGTTGATGCTAAAAGTACTAGTCACATTTGAAAATGTCAACCCTTGATTAACAAGTAAACAATGACCATCAACTACGAATTATGTTTGAGATTCTTGGTTTTTTTAAAACGCATGATGCTAAAAAAATGCTTCAATTGATCATTACCTATTTTAAGGGAGTTAGGTCTTTTCACTGGTTTAATACGATTACTCCAATTTTGGCAAAGGCTTTTTCCCTAGTAAAGGCAAGGAGTCTTGGGCTTATTTGTGTAGGCAGCACAAATCCAGACTGCTTCCCATTCCCTAAGGCACAGCTGTACTGCCACTATAGCTCCCCTGCACCAGCTGCAGGAGCACTAATCCTCAAACTGTCAGAGGAACTCAGACACCCCAGAGCTGTCCATCCCAAGGGCCCTGCAAGGAGAAGTTGGATCTGACTGGCTCTGCGGGTCGCTCGCTCTGGGAGCCATAGCCTGTTGCATAATGAAGCAGCACCGTATGTTTATGTACCAGACCTTCCTAAAAAAAGTGAGCATTGCCCTTAATCACTGGTATTTATGATTCATAAAGAAATGGAAGAAATGTGAATGAGGAATATGTGATAAGAACAAAAGATGTCTGAGCCCACTGACATTGTCGGTAGAATCCTGCTGTCATTGCACTCCACTGGGACTGCAGGCCTGGCTTAATGCAGCCTGATTGCAGCTGTGTCTGCTTTGGTTTCCTGAAAGAACTTGCAAGTCTAGCATGGTAACTTGTCATCTGCAAGCCAGGAGTTTTATTCACAGTTTGCTAGAAGCCACATTAAATAGCAACATCAGTCTGGAGATCAGCTTCTGCAGCAATGTTCTTATCCTTAAGCCTGTGCAGATGGGTGATTCCCTGTGTGCTTGCTTTAATGGCTGTGCTGCTGAAGACACTAATATCCTAAGACATATCTCTCCGGGGGGCTCTTGATATGAGAGTAAAATGAAATTTGTGTCCAGTTTGCCAGGGCCTCACCAGTGCCCTAACAGCAGGATGCTGTATTAGAAAGATACTCTTCACAGGTGCACCTTTCACAAAAAGACTGTCAGGAAAACCTGAAACATAGGCATTATTTAACCAAGCTCATAGTGAATTCTCCTAACAACCAGAAATATTTATGCTTCCTATTTTCTTGGAGTTCAGGAATCTGTGGCTTTGTTACCCAGAGCCTCCTGTGAGGTTATTGAGAAATTAATTCTACTGTCAATGTGTATAGACAGAGCTTTGCTATAAAAATGCACCCAAATACTATGTATTTTGTCTTCCTTTCCTCCCTCCAAGCTCTGTGCTAACAATATGACTCTTTACTATCAGTGCAACTTGCGATTATGTAGTGATAAGCAATCCACACTCAATATGCCATCCTATTAGGCAGTGTTAAGTTATTACAGGTCGTATTGCTAAGCCTAAATAAGACCTGACAGAAAAGCTCATTAAATCTGAAAAAGACTCAAATGAAAAAAAAAAAAGAATCCTTTTCCTTTCTTTCCCCCTAACTAGATTGAGGTACTTAACTCAAAGCTCGCAATCACCTTTGTGAGAGAACCCTCCTGTGGCACAGGACTCGCTCACAGAAGGGCTCTACGCTTCCCAGCATTGGATTAACACCAGTTGCACGGGTCCCTTCCCTTAGCTGACCCTGAAAGGAGTGGGGAGCTAATGTAGTAATCCCTCTGCCAGACCCTTTGGCTTTTATGGTCTCATGAGCGGGCCTCCAATCCCTGGAGCACAGATGACACAGAGAATTCCTTTTCATTCTTGCTAAATATAGCACCTTCCCACTCATTTTTTTTCCCAGCAGA